>PVKU01000541.1:0-168851 GCA_004027475.1 Anoura caudifer
GCCCCTCCGCACCTCCGCTTTTTCCTGCCGCGACTCCGCCCCTCTTACCGGTCTGGATGAATCGTTGTTGGACTTCCAAACAGTTTGATTTTCTGAGATCTGGTTGTTTTCTTGTTTCTAAATCTTTGTTGTCCTTAATTTGGTTGTGAGAAGAGACACAGTGCGTCTGCCTATGCCTCCATCTTGGCCGGAAGCTCTGATTTGGTTTTATTTTAGAGCATACATATATATTGATGTAATAGTCTATGTATATAAATTATTAAAAAGTAAACAAATACATAGTAAAATATTTTGGGAAACATAATCTAAGTTTAATAATTAAGCATGTTCAGTGAAAGTTTGGACACCACTGGCCCACTGGATTAAATTCAAAACATTGTAGAAAATTCAGATATCAATATTTATTGACTCCTTGCAGGAGAGCAATGTTGCCAAGATCCTACTTCAAGGTCTTCACTCTTGCTATTCCAACTGCCTAGAATGTTCTTTCTCCCCCAGGATCTACCTACCTCATTGCCAAAGTCCTCTAGGTCTCTTCAGATATTACCATTCTCCTAAGTCTTCCTTGGGTACCCTATCTGAAATACAATACCCCTTGTCCCAATATTTGATTTAAACTACTACTCCGTTTTATGGATACTTCTTACAACTTGTCACCACCTGCTGACCTGGTACCTATTTTACTTATTTGTCATACTGCATTTCAGGTTGTGTAATCTCTGCCTTTCCACAAAAAGTAAGTTCACAGAAGCAGAACATTTATGTACTTAGTTTATCGTTGTATCCCTAGTTTCAAGACTAATGTCTATATGCAAGTGTCAATACATGTTATGTGGTATATATGATTTTATTTATTCATCACAACCAAGAAATGTAGACATTACTTTTTTATACTTTTAGCTGAATAAACTGAATGTCCAATGTTAGTAAATAACTTGCTCCAAACCTCAGAGCAAGAAATAGGCATCCTCTGAGAGAAAGCCAGAGGAGGGAGGTCAGCAGGCCAGCTGACACAGGAAGAGAGGTCAGACTCGCTATGTGGGTTCTCCAGGAGTCAGGGTGGAGTCAAGGAATAGAAAGGAACAGAGAGTGATTTCAGCTCTTAGCAGAGGTGATCAGAGTTAAAATGCATGGTCTACAGAAAGAGAGTTCCTGAAAACTTGAGATGGTCAAGAAAAAGTGTGTATGATCAGGTTGTAGGGCCGTGGCAATGATGATTAATGTGCTAGAAGGAACAGGGAATGAGTTGTTTTTCAAGCAACTTGCATAGTTTTCAAACATAAATTTTTTATAAAGCGTTACTGCCAGTGACACCAATTATGAAGTTTCTGCGAGAAAATAAATCCTGGAATGTTCAATAAAAATAATAAAAAATTTTGAGTGGATAAATCAAAGCTCCAAGAAGAAAAAGGCTTGGGGTGATGGAAGTAACCTCCATAGAACATCTACTGTATCAAATACTGTGTAGGGCATAGTTACTATTTTTTTCACACACTGCATTTTTAAATGAGGGCACTAAGATGCAGAGACGTCATATGACTTCTCAAAGTCAACATGGTGAGGAGGTCACACACCCAGAACGTGAGGCCAGACTTTGAAACTCCCTGTTAGCCCTGTACAGGGTCCTGCAGAAGCCATGCCTGCCTGAGTGTGGTTGGTAGAGCAGTAATACGGGTGTCATAATTGATAGTTTTAATGTGAACATTTCACTTAAAATATCATATGGTGGCCATGAGTGTAATATTGTTATGTTACAGAATTACATACTTATGATTTTGTAAAAAAAGATTTTGTAACAATAGCGGGTGTTATTTGTGCTGGACCCTGAGTGTTTTGTTTCGTTTTGTTTTTTTAAGATTTTATTTATTTATTTTTATAGAAGGGGAAGGAAGAGAGAAACAGAGGAAGAGAAACATCAATGTGCGGTTGCCTCTCACATGTCCCCTACTGAGGACCTGGCCTGCAACCCAGTCATGTGCCCTGACTGGGAACTGAGTTCCCGGTCACTGACCCTTTGGTTTGCAGGCCAGCACTGAATCCGCGGAGCCACACCAGCCAGGGCTGGACCCTGTATTTTTGCCAACTACCTTATAGTTAAACATTTTAAAGCTAGGAAATAAATTAGTTGAAAATGTACATAAATTAAGAAGGAAAGTATTAAAATTATTTTTATGGCTCAAATAAAGACATCTGAGACTTCGCCACTCCACTCTGAATATGCTAGAAGTGTCATCATGCCTGCAAGTTCTGAGGTCCAGGTACATGCACTTGAAACAAACGTACCCAGTGAAGCTGCGCCGGCCATTTTCTTCCACCAAAGAAAGTCTAAAAATAATGGCTTAAATGTTTCAGAATAAAATAGTTCAGTCAATATATTCTAATATAGTCACTCAACATATTCACTTATATCCTACTACATTTAAACAAGATTGGTAACTCGATTAACTCATTCATTCATTCATTACTTGTAACTGTTTAAATACATCACCCTGATTTATATAATTTTTAATCTTTTGAATTATTTTTCTGATTGTAAAAGGAAAATTTCCATTTATGAATTTTGGAAAGCACAGAATATATTTTTAAAAAATTATTACTATTAAAATACTTTCTCTCTGCAGTCATGAAGTGTGTTCTCAGACATGTCAGCATGAATTTATTGGTCAGCTAATATAAACAACCAAAGAATTATACAGTGTTTATTCTGTGGCTACACTTTACCTACCTAACTCATTTGATCCAGTGCAAATTTGATTTGTTGTTGAATTTCCATGTGATAACCATGGAATCTGAGGCAAAGGAGTGCTGTGTACCTTGTCCAAATTTGCAATTAGTGTGAGTACTTAGCCCTGGACTAGAAATTTGAGGGAATTTCTAATGATATGCCAAATGAATCACCTGTCCTTAAAAATTCAACTCTGAAATATTTCATTATTATATAAATCAATAAATGGACAATCAATTGAGTAATTAATAAAAGAGCTAAAGGTCACTATATAATCAAATGCTATCTTTGCTGTTACTGAAATGAATTCTTTTGCAGCCTGCAGAGAAAAAATTACAATGTTGAATTGGTATTTGAACTTTAGGAAAGAGAAAGCAATCCAATTAATTCAACACATGTAATTTATTCACATAATGCTTAAAGATCATTAAGCTGGATCGTAGGTATACAGAACAGAGTCTGCTGTCCTCACATCTCTCTAGCAGGAGAGAAAGATCTGCAAACAGAAGTTGCAAAAGGTTTTGGTTTAGACAATAACAAAATACAAATAAGATGGACAGTGTCATATAAGAGAAAGACAAGGCTGAGTTTTTTGAATATTGATAGAAAATTCATATGAATATTATTTGTAATTCAAGTCAAATTGCCATTTGGGGCAAAGAGCTCTCACGCCCATATCTTCATGTTTTATATTTGTTTGATTTCTTTTTGTAAACTTCAGTGAACATTGCAACTGAATGCTGTATGTTCCATTCCATAAATAAGAAATAGACCTTAGCTTGGTTTTCTGTTTTTCTGTAGCCAAATGATGTCTGTGCCATTAGAGTAAACTAGTGCTTTAGGATTATTTCTTTCACTGGAAAAATATGCAGATGCCAAATTAGCATGGACATTATCAACCAAAACTGCTGGTCTCTTTTCACAACACATACTCATTTCAGCAAACTGACACTTACTGCACAAATAGGATGTCTGTTCTAAAATATGCATATTTGTAACTGTCTGTATTCCCTCTGCAGACCTGCTTATACATATTTGGATATTATTCATCCTTTAAGAGGTTGGGAGATTACTTGAAATGTAACATATTAAGTTAAGATGCATCTAAAGGACCCAGAACAAACGTTAAATGTAACACAATCTGAAAGCACAATTACTTGCTTAATGTGCCGGGTTTGTGTCCAACAGTGCATGCCGTGATGGATAGAAGTGTTCAAAACCCACAGTGTAGCTTTCCGAGGATACCATTTCAACAGGAAGAATTTAGATAGATCCAGAAATGAAATGCGTTTTGTAAGTCATCAAAAATTGAAGTGAAGATTGCTGCATTAAGGATGCTAAAGGTCCAGGGACTAGGGCCAAAGATTCTCAGACAGCAGAACTGCCAGGGACAGCACAGAGTGGTACAGAGTAGAACTATCCCTGGCCACCTATCATGCCAAGTGCTGTGCTAGGATTACCTTTGTTGTCTTTGAAATAATTTGGTCCTCCTTTGAGTCCATGATGCTCATTTGGAAATCAATTATGTGGTGTGGAGGAGACGAGGAATGCAGAAGGAAAATGACACAAAGTTCTAGACTCCTGGCAAAACAATGAATAAGATGTGGACTTTGCTCTCAAGAGAAAGAACACGTTTGAAGACGTCATTATTTTATACCCACAGAGTAACCATGTACAATATTATCTACAACCATGTGTGTTATGTATGTTCACATAGTGTAGATAAGTGATGTCAGACTAATCATAATTACGTTTTTACTTTTGAACAAATTCATTGAGCAGGCCATGTTTTTCTAGACACACTGAGCTTCTCCTTAGCAGGAGAACCAGCCCGTAAGTGAATCAGAGGCCAAAATAGTTAAATGAGAGTTTGCCTCTCAAGATAGCAGAACCAGCAAGAAATTTTACTTCAAGTTAAAGGAATATGCCATGTCTCTGAATACATACACTTTTAGAATACCTTGACTTAAACCTTATCTGTTCTAGCAAGAGTCTGGAGCTAGGTCATAGCCCATTCGTCCCATTTCGGAAAGGGTTCTCTTTCACTAACTGTACCTGCTGACAGTCATCAGTTTGCTTAGTTTTGCTCCCTTCAGAATTGGCTTTTGAAAAAATAAGGGCTCAGAACTACCAACAATGTGCCCAGAAATAAGGTCAGTTCAACTCTTGGAACACTAGGAAGCTCCCTCAACTACGGATCACCGAACGTAAAATGGGACCTTCATGCCTCGCTCCCTTTCTTATTTTCCCCCAACCATGGAAAGGTTTGCTCTTTGTACCTGGAAGGAGCCCTGGACCCCAGCTCTTCTCCTGCTTCCTTCCCCTCCTCCTCTTCCTTGTCCTCCTCCTCCTTTTACCAGTACATTTAAAAATACGTACATGTTCCATGATATCATTATTTCATACAAAAAAATTTGATAGGCTGTGTTTTCTAGGTAATTCTGATCAATACACTCTGTAATTTGCATTGCTGTTTTTTACCTCATTATATTTTTAAATAATGTATTTTAGTTTTCTTTTCATTTTAAATTTAATTTTTATTGTGCTTAGAGGACATGATCCATGGGACTCTTATTTTTAGAATATAAAAGAGGCTTACTTTATGGTATAGTTTGTGACTGAAATTTATAAGTATGCCTAAAAAACAAATATTGTTTCCTCTTTGTGTGAAAATTTATCTTTCCCTTTATTTTCTCATTCCCTCTCTGTCAACAATAGCTCTAGTTCCTGGATTTTATTATTCAAATTTCCATATTGAGTAAATATGGAACATTTATTCAATGATATTAAAATATTAATATTATAATATCAATTAATATTATGTTAATTAATATCATAACATTGCTATTGATATTTTAATCACAATAAAATTATTATTTTATCATTTTATAAAACAATAAGTTTCTGTTTCCTCTAACCACTTATAATACAGTTGTATTTAAAAATGCAATCCAGATTCTTCATGATCATGAAAATATCCCTTTGTAAATCTTCTGTATATATATTTATTTTTAGAATGAAAATAGAAAAACAGGGAAAATTTTTATAGCACTATTTTAAAATTCACACTGTAAAGTATTGTGTGAGCCCAACACCAAATGCCCTGGTCTTCTCTGGTTTGATAAAGAAGAGAGAGACTTCTATGTTTATTTCAAGTTGAGAAAAAGAACTCGGAGTCCAATAGTTTCAAACCTAGCTCATACATTTATAGTCATCTTCCCTCACCCTTGGGCTTGCTAGTGTTTTCATCTGCAAAAACAGAAGAAAATTGTTTCACACATTTGTTATGAAAATTAATAAAGTGATTTATGAACAAGTCCTCATATACTTTGTGGCCCACAATAAGTGCTGTTTAAACTACAGCCATTATTGTGACTTTAGTCATAGTTACAATTGAGAAAGGAGTTAACAGCAATTTTGTGGTATCTTGTTTTCACAGCTATTGTCCTTTTTGTTCACACAGGAAATCTAGGGAAGGAGGGAGAATCACAGTTCCTTTCCTGACTCCCAGATGGGAAGCCTGAGAGACTTCCAGGTAAAGAGGTCTGGTCAAGGTCACTTACAAAACCAGTGAACAGTCAGCCCTTGAACTGGGCTCATTTGACTGCAAACCTAGCCATTTTTATTCCATCTTACTGTACGTTAAAGCAGGGGGGTAATTTGTCTTTTGCATGAGTACTGGAAGGTAGTTGGGGAAAGGAAAACCATGAATGAAATGTGTGAGAGCACTAACAACGTCATTGAAAAACTGAGGTCAGGAGGACAAGCCCTAAAGAACAACACACAGATTCAGAGAAGGGAAAGGGCAGGACAGAGACTGCTCGTGGAGTCCGGCCCAGAAGGACAAGACATGCGGGCCGGGAGGCTGCTGGGAATTAGAAATGCCTGTGGGGCTGAGTTTTCACTTACTGTTATTCCAACAAAGACCCACAGTTGCTGCCTGGACCTCAGCCCCAGACCACGTGCTTCTCGGTAAGTGTGCTGTGAATTTCACTGACAGCGCTGTTTTTAAGTAACAGTTTTAAAGGAATAAATGTGGGGAGAAAACAACATTGACTAGAACTCAGACTGCATCAGTTTGTTGGATTAATAACTCAATGTCTTCCGCTCCCTATTTTTTCCTCCCAAACTATTAAAATTACAAGGAAACAACATCAAAAAATACTTGCTACAGATATGAAACATTACCTACAGTGTTCCATTTTTTAAAAAGATTTTACTTATTTATTTTTTAAAGAGAAGGGAAGGGAGGAAGAAAGAAAAGGAGAGAAACATTGATAGGTTGCCTGTGGCATGTCCCCAACCAGGGACCTGGTCCCCAACCCAGGCTTGTGCCCTGACTGGGAATCAAGCCTGTGACCCTTCAGTTTGCTGGACAACACCCAACCCACTAAGCCACACCAGCCAGAGCTACAGTGTTCCAATTTGGAAGGGCCTCCCTGCTGTGCTGACTCCAAAAGAACTGGTGTGAGTTGGGAAGAAAAAGGGAAGAAATTAGTTGTAATTTTTAACTTCAGGTCCTCTATATCGAGCACTTTCTGTATCTTAGTCCATGCAATCTTTGGAACAACTATGAGAAATAGAAATTCCCCCTGTAAAAGGGCTGGTGACTGTGGCCCATGGATAAAATACAGCCTGCCACCTCTTTTTATAAAGTTTTATTAAAACACAGCCATCCTCATTCACTCAGATCTGGACTATGAATGCTTTTGAGTTACCGTGGACGAGTTGAGTAGTTGCAAAGGGAAAAAAAAATGGCCAGCAAAGCCTCACGCAGTAAGATTGCTGAGCCCAGAATGAGGAAAAAGACTCACTGAGAAGAAAGGTTATATTTAATGTCAAACAGCTCTCAGTCTTTTGACAGTAGAGATTGATCTCAGGTTTTTCCCTGTTCAACATGAGATGAAATCCAAAGACCTCTGAGGCAAGCAGAATGCACTTCTCTTCAAAAGGTACCATCGCACATACATTTGGGAACATCCTTTCGTCTGAAAGCGCATGGGGGCTACCGTGGGGAAGTGTGCGCTCAGAAAGAGTAATATGAGAACCAGCTTCCCTCATCCTTGTCTCCAAGACCCCTGACTTACGGAGTGAAATTTAAATGAAGGACTGTAAGTAGTTACGTTCTGTGATCCAGGAAAGAAACACAGACGCATGCTTGTCATATCTTCCAGTGCCAAGCCAAAGTTGCATCTCCTTGCTAACATACGTGTGTGCGTGTATGTCCTCTCATAGGAGGATGTCCTTTTAGATGTGATAGCTCTTTGAGGATTTTTTAAAAATTTCCTATTGCTCTACCCAGGGAAAAGGGATGAAGAAAAGTTGTTGTCTTCAGCCTCAAGGCCAGCAAGCAGGAAGAGAGCATGGTAGGCCAGCGGAAACACCTGGACAAGAAATGGGAATTTGTGAACTGAGGGCAGGTCTTTCAAAACGTTTCTGTCAGTAGTTGCCTTGCATTGCCAGATAATCCCCCATTGTCTTTAGGTTTTTGAATTTCCACCCCATCAGATCATAAATGCACGAAGTCATGAGATTACGTTAAAAAAGCAACATGATATAGTTGGAAAAACCCGCAGTTGTGCACTCAAAAACGGAATCTGGCCCTGCTTCTATACTGAGCAACCAAAACCCTGGTTTCTTTATTTGAAAATAAGAGCAAAATTCTGTCCCCCGCCTGCCTGCCTTGCAGGATTACTGCAAGGATCAAAATAGATATTACAGGGGGAAAATGCTTTTAAACCATTAGAGACTATGTAAATTAAAAATGACTAGTATCACAGCCCTGATGATGATGGTGACGATGGCAAGGATGAACAACCAAGAACACTTTTTTTTCCACAGGGAAAATGACTACTGTTCAGAATTGCTCTGGGACAGCCCTTCAAACCAGAGAGGCCCCAAAGGACACTGGAGGTATGGCCACGGCCACCCTTCTTAAGTTTCCAACATCACAGTGTGTTTAATTTCTGAGCACCATACTTCAATGTGCGACGGCAGAAAAAGAGCTCACATCACTCAGCCACATGACTGGTACAAGAAAGCCCTAACTTGGAAAGGAAGTGGAAGAAGACACGTGAAGGGATAAATCTGCAAACCCTCCCATCAGAGGTCCCTCACCAGACAGTCGTTTCTGTTTGTTTAGTTCCACGGTGCGTCCCCAGGCACCTTAGAACCAATGGTCTCAAACCCAGATTTCCTTCCCCTCGGACTCCTTCCCCTTCCTCTTCCTCACTTAGGAAGTTATTCCACAGCACACTTTTCCATGAGTTGCCCTGTATTGTATCTGGTATAAAATACCAGGCTTTTATTCTCCAAAACATTCAAATCTGCTCCCATTTTCTCAAGCCCACTTCCACTGATTCTGCCCAGACCTTTACCATGTCTTACTTATTACAGTTTCCTTTAGCTGGCTTCTCTGCTTCCCACCTTTACCCTCCCATCTTCCCTGATGTCCCTGTCACACACATTTCCCCTAGAGCTTAGGGCTTAGTGACTCCCCATCACTTTCTCTCCACAATTGCATAGGATGGGGTAGCAGGTGCTAATATTGAAGAACTTGGACTCCGTGTGTTGTTACTGTATGTTTGCTGCTCATTCACACACTCTGCCAGACCACGGAAGCTACTTGGAAGGAGTGCTGGGGACCGCATGGCACCCAGCACAGAACACAGACTCATAAGTTACTCCCGAGCAACAGGTCAAGGGCACACATTTTTGTGAGTGTTTTCAATACAGCTAACAGCATGGAGATGCTTTGGTGCCCTGCGATTTGCAAGAAAACAAAAACAAACAAACAAAAAAACATTTTTCAGGGTCCATTTTTCCTCCTCTCCAGTTTTGCCCTGCTGAAAATCTTCTGAGTATCTTTATAACTTTTTCAATTTGTGCATACGGGGATTATCTTAACCGACTGATTTGTTATGACAACCCTGATTTCAGAAAGCATATTGCCTGCTATAAACCACTACCGCCTAGGAAGGTTGTTAATATCTCATTCAGTAAACCACTAACTCATTCATGAGATCATTGCTCTGGGTAATCAGGGTGTCCATAGAATTCTAAGATACACCTATTTTATCATATGTTTAAATTCATCATATAAAATGTGTTTACTATCAGAAAATGTGATTAGGACACAGGAATGCAATGTGAAAATCATAATGTTATAACAGGATCTAAGGGGAAAGTTGTGGGATGACATCTTTTTGATGAAGTTTTCCATGATTTTTGTTGTTGCTGATGTCTGTTGCTTGCTCCATGTACATTCAGTTTGTCTCTTGTTGATAAGTCATAGGAGCTAACCTTCTTAGAAACATATTAGCAAACCAAATCTCAAAATAGAGAAAATTCTAAAATTTAACTTAGCTTTCTCCATAAATTTGCAAAAGATTTGTATGATGGAATAGCTTGTTCCTATGTTTCCTGGGGATATTATGTATGATTTGTTTGCACCAAAATCTCTATTTTGAAAGATAAAGACAGTTCTTAAAATAAGATTTATTTCACGATTACCACATGCTAAGAACTAAGAATTGAATGTTACACTTCAAGCAAAAGTCCTGCTTTCTTTTATTCCTCTAAACTTATAAATACCAGAGATGAAACTTAGAGACCTTGGAAAAAATTAACAACAGTATTACCCAGACTCATAAAGTGGGTATTTGCAGCCAGCCACGTAGGACACGCTAGAGCTAGAATGAGTTCAGTTGTTGGCACAAGACAAGATGACTAAGGTTACCCGAGGCCATGGCACAGGGAGGGGCTCTGCATTTCTGGAAGTATATTTAGTGAGAAAAGGAAAACTGACTAGAAAGGTCACAGGTGGGTTACCTTGTATGGTGGTAAAATCCCAATATGCAGCGTGCATCAGCCAGCACCAGTGATTCTGAAGAACTCGGGATGTGGAGTCAGCAGGGCTGAGTTGGATTCCATCCCTGCTGTTTACGGGCTGAGTAGTATTAGGCAAGTGAATTTACAGCCACCAGTCTCTGTTATTTTTGTAATGTGAGAATAATAATAATTAATAAAATAGTTTATATCTGTGCATATATATGTAAAATTTGAGTATCAAATATATAAAATTGCTTTCTATCTAAAAACGTTGATAACTACTAAAATGTTGATATCAACAAACAGAGGGACTACAAGAGTAATGAATTATGATGCATCTTATTTCTTTTGCTGATGTTTTACACCTGGGCATTCTATAAAGAAGTTCAACACTTAAATATACGATTAACCCATGGAAGAGATCAGGCCCTTGATGATGTAAACCAGACTGAGTTGTGTGGGCCGTGGATATAGAAAAGCCACAGCTAGAGCTGCTGGTTTCATGAGAACGGTGTCTTAATTTAATGTCCATTACAACTGCGGTCTTGTCTGCAAGGAGCCAGAAATCCTGTTATGTGAAGTTTGGTCGATGCAGCTGCGGCGCTTCCTCCCAGCGACCTCCATCAGTGTGCCAGCCAAGTTGCCACCAGCTCAGGAGCTCTGAAGAGCTCATCGAACATGGAGACCACTCCCCGCACACTCTGCACATGGATGTGTCCGCTGCTGCTCTTCGATGGTTCTGCACCTGTCATCTGTGTTGTTTCCGGTTAAATGTTCTCATTTCACAACAGATGTCTGTCTGGCCACAAGTATATGTGAGGAGAGAACCAACCATTTTTCTGACGTAATTATATGGTGGTTTTTATGGTGTTTTTCCTCCTTGAGTTTACAGTGCTCAATGAATTACAAATAAACTTGTTTAAAACAAATTCTTAGTTTTTGAATTTTAGTAGATGTATTAGGGTAACATTTGGTTAATAAAATTATATACATTTCAAGTGTACGATTCTATAACACATCATCTCTGTATTGCATTGTGTACTCACCCCAAATCTCATCTTCTTCTATCACCCTATATTTGATCCCTTTTAAACAAACAAAAACTCATAGACACAGACAAAAATAATGTATGGTGGTTACCAGAGCGGAGAAGGAAAAAGAAAAGGGTAGAAAAGAATAAACATTCTTGAGTGCTCTATTCCCCTGAAGTGAAGGGAAAACTAAATTTCCCCATAGGAAGGAGGTACGGGGTTTTCTACATAATGTTTACTGGGAACAGTTGTGCTGTGATGAGCAAAGGTTTGAAGGACACAAGTCCTGGTCTCACATCTCTGCTCCAGTTGGTATGAGATGCTTCGCTCTGTTCGAATGACTTGAACTCTACGAACCTCAACGGCATCATTAGTAACAGCAACCACATAGGTGTGTAAGATTTGAGATGTTTCAAATGCCATCCAGCACTATGCAAACACTGGTTATTATATAGGGAAAAGAGTGCTGGAAGTTATAACTAAGAATTTCAGTCCTTTACAATTCCATAAACAGCATCATGGAAACCCTTAAATGCTAAGATTAAGGACCATACATATCAGGAGAGTTTATATGTATGTTTTATATACAAATATATATACATATGTTTATTCAGAGCAAATAATATGGTCACTAAAATTGGTCACAATTTTAAACAAAATGACCATTGGTGCTATAAAGTACATAGCATGTAAAAGAACGGTGTTGAATAAAATCTTCCTAGCTAAATAATATCTACAGTATGTAATGTGCTCTCTCTCTCTCTCTCTCCCCCCTCCCTCTTTCTCTCTCTCTCTCTTTCTCTCTCTCTCTCTCTCTCTCTCTCACACACACACACACACACACACACACACACACACACACACACAGGAAATAGCATTAAGAAGAACAGGAAATGAAAGTGCTAATGAGCCCAGATGCAGGTGAAATTTCGCCTCACACATGTGGTAGGTTAAGCACTAGGGAGCCTGGGGGCTCCTCATGTCTATAGCCCTGGGGCCAGGCAGGGTCTCAGAGGGTCCCCTTAATCCAAGAGAAATTTAAGTGCAACAGGCCAGACCCCAGGTCCACATTTTAGTCTATGTTTGGAATATTTCCAGATCAGTCTACTCTCCCAACTTCTTCCCCAGTGCAGATAGCGAAGTTTGTTTCTGAAATCTGCAAGGGCCCAGTTCGCCCGGCTCTGGGTCCCCATGTGGAGTGTGGCACCAGCCAAGTAGCAGCAGCTGCCTGGCATGGAGATTGAGGTCTGACATCCCTTGGGAGGGCATGGGCATGAGAAGGGGCACAAGTTTTTTGCTACATGGAGTGTTCTGTGCACTGGGGGTCATTTCACTCCTCTTTCTCACACTGTGAAATTCTAGAATTAATTAAAAAGAAAAGAGTTATCACACATTTCCCAATGTTTCCTGAGGGGAATTACCACCCATGTTGAGAAACTCTGGGCTTGGGGCCAGTTGTCACTGAGGTTGGAGTTTTAAGAGGGATCTGAAAACCCCTCTCTTCTCCCTAGACCCTTCGAGCCAGGAGGAAAATAAGGTTTTGTGATCCAAAGATGAGGGGCTGTGCAGTGAACGTCTGGCATTTTATTGGTTGCCAGAAATCTAAAGCACTTGCCTATGTTTACATAATCCCCACCTGTCATTATAGGTTAATGAGGGCCCAGATTTAACTTCCCAAACTCCCAGGTAAATAAGGGTGAAGGTCTGTAAACTCACTCACCAGCCCAGGTTATTTGTATTTGAAATTAGCGATGGGAGAGAAGAATTATATTTTCTGGTGGGCAGCGCACTGCACAAGACTGCCAAATTGTCAAGGGTAGCCCACAGCACAGTGGGGGTCCTCATCAAAGAAGGAGGCAGGGGCTACTGTACCCAGGTTCCCCCTAGACTAGTTCTATACCTCTTCCTGCTCCGAGGTTCTGGTTAATGCACCTCCCTCACTCCTACAATTTTCTGAGTCTGGTTCTCCAGCATTCCTGAAAAATCTATGAATAGCCCTAGGGAGTAAATACTTTTTTTCTACTTAAAGTAGCTCTAGTTGGCTTGGTTGTGGACTATGTCTTCCCCAACCCCCAATCCATATAGTGAACCTTATCCCCAATGGGATGCTAATAGGAGGTGTGGCCTTTGGGAGTCAATTAGGTCATGAGGGCAGACTTCTCAAGATGGAATTAGTGTCTTTATATGAAGAGGCACCAGATCTCTCTCTCTCTCTCTCTCTCTCTCTCTCTCTCTCTCTCTGTGTGTGTGTGTGTGTGTTCTGCGATATGTGAAGATATAACTAAGACAGCCATCTGCATACTAGGAGGAGCACTCACCTTAATTTTGGGGCTTGCCAGCTTCCAGAACTATGAGAAAAATGTGTTTGTTGTTTAAGCCACCATCCTATGGTATTTTGCTATCGCAGCCCGACGGTACTGAGATAGCTTGTATTGTTGCAACCTAAAGCCCTGAACGATGGGATAGTTGATCATTTCTACACCACCGAAGGGGATGCTGCATAGTATCTGGTACAGGATGGACCACACATGCTGGGGGCTAGTAGATTCTCCCCACAGAGTTTATCCTTTTAATTCTTTAGTAAACATTGGCTGTGGAATGTGTAGGCCAGGAACTGTGTGCTAGGTTCTGGAGACACAAAAATAATCCAGACCCCACTCATGTCAGCCTGCTCCAGGGGTCCTAAAGAGGGGGAGGGGGAAAAGCAAAGGCTGACACTCACAGGC
Source organism: Anoura caudifer (assembly GCA_004027475.1). Lineage (NCBI taxonomy): Eukaryota > Metazoa > Chordata > Mammalia > Chiroptera > Phyllostomidae > Anoura > Anoura caudifer. The sequence goes on from PVKU01000541.1 coordinate 14,313, forward strand.
TAGTGCTAGAACAAAGGGATGTATTTTTTTAAAGGTTTTATGTTTTCTAGTAGTTTCTTTTCAATTATTTAATTCAGTGAATATTCTTTCCTGAATCTGTTAAAGAGATTTTATGGTGTATTTCCTTTAATGAATTAATGAAGTAAATTATTTTTAAATACTTTCTAATATTAAGCTATACCACCATTACACCCAAATCAATTTTGATTTTGTTCATATACCACCAAATAAATTAGCTAATATTTTGTTTTAAAACAAGTGAGCTTGCCGTATACCTTTTATTTATCATTCCTCTTTTACTCTTAATTATTTTCTGGAACTTACCTGTAACATTTTTGGATCAAGGTGCCATTTTTTGTGGCAGGATTTAGCCATTTCATTCTTGAGAATCATTGTATTGTAATTGTCATGTATTCTGAATTAAAAAACATTCATTTTAAGCTTCATTATTCTATGTTCCCCTATACACCTCACCCCTAATCTTCATTGTAATTCTTCTTTTGACACCCCTTCCACTTTGCATCTCTTTTAGGCATATCTACTTCACACAGCTGTCTGCATTGTTCCTGTCTCAACTTGCTTTCTTAAGGAAGTTTTAAGGACTCTAGAGAATGCAGCACGCCAAGGTTGAGGAACGGGCCTTCAGTATTCCAGGGCACTGACTGCTCCAGTCCCACTAAAATACCCTCCATTCGATGTCTGAGTCCTTTGGGGGAAATGTAAGATCTTACCTGCAAAATCATTTGCCTGACATTAAAAGAGCTCTCACTGTGTGTCAAGCTGAGAACTGGGAGCCCGGTGAGTAAAACAAGGTTGATAGGCTCTCCCCTCCCCCACCACGTTTTAGTCTTTTTGGAAGGTGGACATTCTGTAAACAATCAATTAAAGGCATCAGAGAAATGTAGAGACAAGAACCAAGAAGGCAAGATCCAAATCCCCACGCATGAGAGAAGGGATGGAGAGCCCAGCGTGTTTCTCTAGATCTGCCAGGAGTCTAACCCACTTTTAACACTGAACGTCTAGGAACTTGGGAACTTCTCAATCCCTGGCAAATGGATTCAGTGGGTCACCCCATTCAGAGCTCAAGTACCATTGCTATACCAGGACAAAATGAGAATCCAAATTGTCTCTTTAACTAGTGGACATATGACCTGAATGACCACAAACAGCATATTTTCACCAGGAGGAAGGAGCAGAGAAGATGGGGTGGTCGGGGGAAGGATGCAAGCAGGCGCAGGGGAGGGCATGGCTGTGGTGTGAAGGTGCCAGTTATTTGGCGTCACGAATGAGCATACCAGGAGGGGGCAGGGGGAATATGATTGCTAGAATTGGTTAAGGCCAGATAGGAAACATCCCTGCTGAGGAAAGTGGGGTTTGTTTCACCCTCACTCGGTATGAAATGATTCATAAGGAGGTGTTCAGAGAGTTGACTCTGAAATAAAGAGAGCACCATAGTGAAGACTTGCCTTCACACCCTTGTGTGTACAGGATTTTACTTTTCTTTGTCAGAAGGGTTTGCATCTTTTTGTTTAGGACCCTGTGTTACACAGACAAGAAACCCTCAAACTCTTGGATTCTCATCAGAGTGGGCTCTATAGTCCCTGTGTGAATGCAGGCAAGCACCTAAAATTCTCCTAGCCTTGGTATCCTTCTCTTAAAGGAGAAACAGTGATGCTAATTCCATTGCCTTTGCAGAGAACGAGGGAGAAAATGCCTGTGGTTATGCAACAGAGTGACTTGCTTGATCTCTGATCTCTTTGACTCACTCTTAATTCCAGCCTGCATTTTCCCCATAGCCTTCAGGCTAATAGCTCTCCCTACAGATATGTTAATTATTGGAGGGATTCTGCTGGAGGCTTCAGTTTTTGGAAGGACTGTCCTTTGCCAAAATGCATCTCTACAAAACGGGTAGGGAAATACGTGCAAAATAATGACAAATTTATCAAAGATTTGCAGGAGCCTCAAGGCTGAACTGAGATTATCAGGGGACATCAGAGTGGAAACAAAGAGATTTGGGGATTTCCTGCTCTTCCTTGGATCCTGTTTGCTCCCAGATGTCTGTGGTGTCTGTCATCTTTTGTCCCTCCCATTTTCCCTTTCCTGACATAAGAGAAGTACGAATTTTGGGATCTCAGAAGGTGGATTTGAGGAACCTCTAAGGCCTCAGTTTTCTGGAGCCAGTGCTTTCTGAATCAGTAAACCATTCCTTACTTCAAAGTCTGACGTTCTGAATACTGGTCTTTCGAAGCACTGGGCACAGAGGTTGTGAGCCGGTAACAGGCAAGCTCTAGAAAATGTTGGGCAACCAGCAGGTCTAGGTTTGGAATTTGCAGTTGGAATGATTGGATGGCTAATGATGTAATAGAAAACTGACTAAAAAGAAAAATAAAGGAGCTGAACTCGTTAGCAATTGGCATTACCCCTAAACTGTGCAGCTTTAGCAAGGCCATGTTACAGACCTTAAATGTGAGATAACTCGGCAATAGCGCCTAGCCATGTTAACTTTATGTAATTTGCACTGAAATGGATCCAGATCAGTCGGTCATCTCAATGCAGAGGAGAGCTATGATTTCATCTCACCTAGAAGTGGAGCTGAGTTACCAGAGTTAACTGCCCATGAGGCTGATACAGCATTTTAATTCAATGGCGCCTACTAAGATTTCTCCCTTAATTCCGACTAGAGACTGCACAGCTCCCTGTGTAGGCTTCAGTAGCCCTGGCTACTGGCAATGTGAACGCTCCATTGCATCTCTTAGCTTTGAGATTCCAATGTGTTGGCCAACCAGGCTGCAAGTGCTAGTCTAACCTACTTTCTTTCTTCTCCTGTATTTTCTTCTCTACCACAAAGGCATATGGGTCCACTGAGTTCTAGGACATATGCCAGACTCTTTCTAAGCTGTGCAGTATTTCATGCCCTTCCTTGTGCCTGGAATTCTTCACTATATCTCTATCAAAAATTAGAATTTATTTTAAGAGCCAAAGGTCACGCACCTTCTCTCCCTGTCAGCCCCAGGCAGAGTTTCGTCACCTCATTTCCCCAAGCACCACCACACCTCAGAGAATGACCTGTGTTAGATGTGAGTGTTCTCAGGCAGAGAACAAATTCATCTCTTATCTCTAGCACCCACCACAGTGCTTGGAACCAGAGAGTGTGCTCAAGATGCATACAGCGCAGAAATGGAAGAAAAGATCCTACATTTTTCAGGTGTAGCCCAGATGTTCATGGTGGGAATCCTGGGAAGGCATGTCCCATGGATCTCTACAGTGATCCCAATGAAGAAGAAGAAAAAAATAAATAGTAATATTTTGGAGTTCTCAAATTTGTCCAGCCTCCAAGAGCTTATTTCCTATGCAACTTTGACTCTAGAGTTGACTTGGATTTTATCGAATAGTAATTTGTCACACGTGTTGTACGTGGAGGCGGCTGATTTATGTGAAATCTTGGAAAGTTACCCTAATGTGTCAGAACAAATGGATTAGTGAGAATTATTATTTGTAGCGGTAGGTGTGGCTTTGCATTAGCCTAGCCAAATCAAAAGCCCTGTTTAAAGGGAAGCTACCTCATACCTGACCCCTTTCCTAACTAAATATTATTGCCAGTTGGGCGAGTGGAGTCAAAACAGCTCACTTGTGGTGCATTTCAGGCTATTACATCTGCTTCCTTTGATTAATACTTCAGAGCATTTTTATTCACTTGTTTATAAAAATGTACCCTGAATATTATGAGGTCTTTATATCACTAGAAATAAAAATTCCCAAATAAAACAAATACATCTTTTCTAGTCTTGTTTTCTTTTTTTAGATTACTTTTTCATTTTTTTTAGGTCTGTAAGTTGTTATGGAGGAAACGGCCGCCACTCTCCCATGTATATGTGGGAGCCCTGACCTCCCAATGAGACCAATGTGCCTGCATTCAGAAATAGGGCCTATAAGCAGGCCATTAAGGTTAGATGAGGCCGTAAGGGCAGGGTCCTGATTCAATAGAAGTGGTGCCCTTAGAAGAGAAAGAGGCCCCAGCACTCTTCCCATGAGCACAGAGAAGAAAGGGCATGAGCGGGCAGAGGAAAAAGGCAGGCATCTACAAACCAGGAAGGGAGCGCTCACCTGCTCACCAGAAACCAATCTGGATGGCTTCTTGATCTTGGATTTCTAGCCTCCAGAAATATGTGAACAAAATCCGTTTCTGTTGTTTAAGCCACACAGTCTATGAAGGTTCTATTTTGGCATCCTGAGCAGACTAACATAGTTAGATACAGTGACATACTCAGGACTTCAGTGGACATCGCCATGCGTTTTAACACATGCGTACGCTCATGTGAACCCATCCCTGATCAGGATGGAGAATGTTTGCAATGACCTGGAAAGCTCCTCTCTGCCTTTTCCCAAGAGAGTCTAACCTGTACCTCTCCCTTGGAGGTAACCACTGTTCCGATTCCTACCACAGTAGATCAAGTTTTGCTTCTAATAATAGCATGAAACCTTACAAAAGATACTCTTTCTTTTAGTTCTGAATGTTTTGGCTCAACATGGTTGTTTTATATGCATTCATGTCATTTCATGTATTAGTAGTTGTTTGTAAATATTATTGAGTGTATTTTATCATACAAATACATTGCAATGTATATATACACTGTCCTATTAATGAATGTTGAAATTAGTTTTTTTCTATTATGAATGATCAGCTGCTCTGATCATTCTTTTAAAAGTCTTACTGTAACAAATGTTTTTTATTACTCTTGGGCATATATAATATGTGAGAGAGGGATACTTTAATCCTTGGATAGTCATACATTTAACTTTGTAAGAAACTATCATATGGTATTATGTTACACTCCCAAAAGCAGTATAAGAATTCTGGGAGATCCACACTGTGTAGCGATCTCAGCTATTCCTGTGCACATACAGGGTATCTTACTCCGGTTTAAATTTGCATTTTTTTCATGGCTAATGATGGTTAGCACTTTGGAACAAAATTTAAATGTGGTTATGGACCATTATATACCTCCCTTTTACTTTTTTTTTAGTTGTAGAAATTCTTTATTTCTCAGATATCTATGCAAGTGATATTATCTACCAATGTGTGACCTGCCTTTACATTTCTTAAAGAGAGCTCTTCAATGAATCAAGGAGTTTTCTATAAAATTAAATTTGCTTTTTTTTAATTTTACCTTAGGTTTGTCCTCAAAAGAATTCTTTTCATGCCACTCAATCACAAAGATGTTCCTTCTATATTTCCTTCTAGAAAATTTATATTACTACCTTTTTCAGGTGTCTGGTATATAAAAAATCATTTTAAAATAAAGTATAATATAAGGATCTATGTTCATTTTATTTCATACAAATGTCAAATTGCTTTTGCATTAATTTATTTAAAATAATTTTTCATTGATTTGTTGCCTTTTGTTGAGAATTAATTAAAGATAATTATAGGTGTATTTGTGGAAACTGTAATTTGTTACAATGATCTATTTATTTTTCTTTATGCAAAATTCACACATTCTTGATTACTAAAGATTTATATTGAATTCAACTTTGTTCTTTTGCAAAATCATTTTGATAATTCTAAATAATGACACTTCTAAGTTTTGGCGAGAATTTGACTTACAAATTCCTGCAATAATATACTATTTTTATTTGTTTAATATAGTGTAAGTCTCTTGAAGCACTGACACAATAAAACAAATAAAATATTCACTCTTCAAAAATATGAATATTGCTGATAGGAATGCAGACTGGAGCAGCCACTGTGGAAAACAGTATGGAATTTCCTAAAAAAGATAAGAATGGATTTCCTTTTGACCCAGCAATTCCACTTCTGAGAATGTATCTGAAAAAACTTGAAACACTAATTTGAAAGAATATATCCACCCCTATGTTCATTGCAGCATCACTTAAAATAGCCAAGATCTGGAAGCAATCCTAGTGCCCATCAGCAGATGAGTGAATAAAAAATGCTGTGGTACATTTACACAATGGAATTCTACTCAGCCACAGAAAAGGATAATATCTTACCTTTTGCAACAGCATGGATGGAAATGGAGAACATTATGCTAAGTGAAATAAGCCAGTCAGAGAAAGACACCTACCATATGATTTCACTTATATTTGGAATCTAATGAACAAAATAATTTAATAAAGAAAATAAAAATAGAAGCATAGACACATAGAACAGTCTGATAATTGTCAGAAGGGAGGGGAGTTGGGGCTAGGTGAAAAAAGGTGAAAGGTTTAAGCAAAAAAATTATATATATATATGTGTGTGTGTATGTGTGTGTATGTGTCTGTATGTGTGTGCATATATATATATATATATATTTAATATATGACACAGACAACAGTTAGTGACAGCCAGAGGGTAAGGGTGAGTTTGAAGAGAGCAAAAAGGAGATAAATAGGGATGGAGAGAGACTTCACCTTCCCTGATGAGCACATGATGCAGTGTGCTGATGATGTTTTGTTGAGATGTACAATTAAAGCCTGAATGGTTTGTTAACCAATGTCATCCCAATAAACTTAATTTTAAAAAACATGAATATGGTGTATTTTTGCATTTATAGATATGTTTAAATTGATTATGTCTTCACCATTACATATGATGTTAGCTATAGATTAATCACAGATGCCCTTTACCAGGTTGAAGAAGCCCATTTATTCTACATTTGCTTAGAGTTTGTATCTCTCTCTCTATATATATTTGTATTTATGGAGATGACTATGTAGACTTTTTATGAGTGTGGCGATTGCTGGGAGGAGAGGGGTATAAGGGAGCTAAATGGTAATAAAAATACAATAAATACTAAATATAAAAATAATTTTATGACAATAATGGTGAAACATTGATTTATTTGGTAATGTTTAATAAATCTTGCTAGCTTTGAATAAATCTGACTTGATCTCAGCGTATTATCATTTTTGAATATTGTAAAAGTAATTTTTAATGATTATTTTGTTAAAAACTGTGCCTATTCATTAGAGATACTAGTCTTGAGTGTTTGTTTCTTGTCACTTGTTTGTCTGATTTTGGTGTCTTAATGATGCCTCATAAAATTGGCTGGAAAGTATTTCCTTCTCAATTTTCAGGAAGAATATGTATAGTACTTTAAATGCTTGCTACAGTTCACTAATGAAGCCATTTAAACCTGGAACTTTCTTTGTGGAAAATTAAATACAAATTAACCTTCTTAAAAAATATAGGATTATTCAGATCTTCTATTCTTCTTGAGACAGTTTTGGTAATACGTATCTTGAAGGAAAGCTTCCATTTTATTTTAACTGAAAAGTTCTTCTTTTTTATGTGTCTCTGCATTATTTCCTTCCTTCTACTTAAGTTGAATTTAGTTTACTCTTATTTTTTTAGCTTCTTAATGTTTAAACATAGTTAATAATTTTAAACCTACGTTCTTCTCTTCTAAAATTATCTGAAGCTATAGATTTCCTTCTGACCAGTGCTTAGCTGAATCCCACAAATTTTATCTCTTTTATTGTAAACATCTATTGTATGTTACTATTTAATATTTAGTATTTCTTTATTTTTTGTATTTAATAATGTTTTACCTTTTATAAATTTATATTTAGTATTAATTTAATACTAAATAGTACTAAATATTATAATTTTTTTGTTTAATCCATGGGTTATTTAGAAGACTTTTCTAATTACTAAATATTTGGCTGTATTTTTTAGATATTTTAAATTGGTTTTTGTTACAGTTTCATATAAACAGACTCAGTATAACTTACTTTGTTAAAATTTTGTTCACTTGTTTTATGGTTCAAGATAAGGACTACCTTGATCAAATTTTATAACACTTGAAAACACTATGTTTTCATACACTTTGGGAATATTCTATAAATATCAATTAGGTTAAATTATTTGATAATGTTTTTCAGTTCTTCTACATTGTTAAAGATATTTTATCCACTCTTTCTATCAGTTTCTAGGAGAATAGTGTTAAACTCTCAAGCTGCAATTGTTATTTTTTAAATTAGTGTTTTAGTTTTATTAGTACTTATTCATTTATTTTAAAGCTCTATTATTAGATGCATTTAACATTTCTTATATCACCTTAAAAATTGGCACTTTTGTCATTATAATATTCTCCTCTTTATCACTGATAATTCTTATTGTATTAAAGTCTACATTGTCTGATATTACTATAACCAATCCAGCTTTCTTAAGATTAGTTTTTTCAAGGTATAACTTTACCATCCTTTTAAGCTATTTATGTCTTTTTATTTAAAGTTAGTTTTATGTAAATAGCACAGTCCAGCTCTTCATTTATTTAGCTTGATAATGTTGGCCTTTTATCGGCATGTTTAGTTCATTTACATGTAATGTAAATATTAACATGACTGGATCTAAGTCTATCATGTTGCTCATCGGCTTTGTTTTATTATTTTCTTCATCTGTTATTTTTCTCATTATTTTTCTCATCTGTTTGTTTCTTGGTTGTGTTTTTATTGAACTGATGAACCACGGAGCCTTGTGATAACAGGGATAACCAGAGAGAACAGAGCCCTGTGATCTCTGTTACCAAGGCCTGAAAACATTTTCAGATATTTTATCCAGTTTTTGTCATTGTTGTTGCTTTTCCAGACAAAGAATAAGTCCAATATTCATTATTCATCATAACCAGTATGGAAGTGCTTCCCTATTTCTTTTGGAATTCAATGCCAAATCATCAACATTTCCCATGACTAACAAGTGTCTTGTAATCTTTGGGCTCCTATCCCAGGAAGAGATGTGCTTTCCTGGCTGCATCATCAGCAACATGAGCATGTGTGTACAAGAAACCTGGATGATGGACCAATGCTAGAGAAAGCTGCCCTGAGGGAAAACCAGTCAATGCTCAGAACAAGCAGTGCATCTGGAATCCCAATTTGAGGCCACCTTTCAACCCAAATCAACCATCACATGTGTTAGCCTACTTAGATACCTAGTGCCAGGAACAGAAATATGACTTATAGTGAACAACACACACCAGCCAATTCAAGGAATCTTTTATCAGTGGGGGAGGGAAGAAGCCTGGCATATAAACAACAGATTTTTTTTAAATTTTAATTGTTGTTCAAACACAGTTTTCTGCCTTTTATTCTCATCCCAGCCTCCCCCCGCCCCCCCACCTCCCTCCCATTTCCACCACTCCCCTTGTTATTGTCCTTGTGTCCTTTATACTTGTTCCTACTAACCGTTCATCCCTTTCCCCTGAAATTCCCTCCCCTCTCCCCTCTGGTTACTGTCAGCCTCTTCTCAATTTCAGTGTCTTTGGCTATATTTTACTTGTTTGTTTGTTTTGTTGATTAAGTTCCTGCTAAAGTGTTCCTTAACTACGTGCTTCCAAGGCAGAAATCTTGTCCAGTGTTCTTGGGAACGTATTAGTTACCCATTGCTTTGTAACAAGTTACACCAAAAACTTACCAGTTAATGACAACAAATATCTTTTATCCCATCATGCCTTGATGGATCATAAATCCAGGAGAAACTTAGCTGGGTGGTTCTGGTTCAGCGTCTTTCCTGAGATTGCATCAGGCTGTTGTCTAGGGCTTTAGTCATCCGAGTTGGTGGAGGTCTCAGGGTCTCATTCCAATGAGACCTTGTATCCTCATCCCCCAGGCCTCTCCTCAAACTACCAAGTGTTTTCATGACATGTCAGCTCACAAAAAAGTGGAGGGGAGAGAGAGAGAGAGAGAGAGAGAGAGAGAGAGAGAAAGGAGAGGGAGAGGGAAAGAGAGAGAGAGGTGATTCCATACTGTTTTTTATGGCCAACTCTCTTCCTCACACATATCACTTTGGCTGCATTCTATTCATTAGAAGTGAGTTACCAAGTCCAACCCACACTCAATAGGAAAGGTTTTTTTATAAGAACATTACTACCTGGAGGAAAGGAGCCACGATGACCACCTTTGAGGTGGCATCTGCAAGATTTCTGGGGTTAGTATTCAGAGTCTCCTGATGGTTTCTTGGGTGAGGGGAGTTAGCTATGAGAACTGAACTACAGAAAAGCTCGATGCTCGATGGAGGGAAGCATTCTAGATGCAAGCAGTTTCCAGCTCTTTAGCTATCTTATGTTCCTCTTCTCATCATCTGCCTACAGTCTCTTCCAACCTCTGAGACTATAGTCTGAGATATTCCCTTTGTAATTTCATGTAAACCATACATTTTATGATTTTACTAAAACAAAATATATCTATTGCTTTAAAAATGGAAAGGAATAAAAGTCCTTTTACATCATCCCACCCAGAGATAACAACTATTAATATTTTGATGAGCATTTCAGACATTTCTATATTCACATAAACATACAAACTATGTATTATACAATTTTACATAATTTCACAATAATGTTGCACCTGCTTCTTCTCAACAACTGCATTTTTTCACTTGATAATATGTTAAGAGTGATTTTTTCATGTCAATAAATATAGCCCTATACCATCATCTTTTGTGACTGTACTGTGTTCCATTGTATGGATGCTCTATAATTTACTTCTCTGGTAATTATTAGAATATTAAGGTTGTTTCATATTTATGTTTTCAGAGGAACTGAATGTGCAGCTGTGAGAATGCCCAGCTGAACCCAAGTCTAAAATACAGAGCATTTATTATCCTGTGTTCCTTTTGATATACTGTTCGATTTTAGCCGAAATGTCAGTGTTTCATGATTATTCATGAAAGATGTAAAAAATAAATACATTTAAGAATTTCAAGAAGTCAGAGTTTGCAAAAATGTGTGATTCAGGAGAGATTTACTATTTTCTGGGCAAAGTTAACTTTACTAATTTTATGAGAAGACCCACAACTCATACCCTCTCCATTCATTCTTAATATAACACATGGAAGACAGAGAGAGGCATTAATCAGAGTCATCGGTTGGGTGAACCCTAAAGGGAAGTTTTCATGTATAAGCACACGGACTGAGAACCAATCACATAGGTCACATGGCAACATCATTGCCCCATGCTTATTTAATTCTCTCCATAAAAGTTAAAAAAAAAAAAAAAAAAAAAACACTGCTTTTAGATCATGTAACTAAGGCTACCATGTAATTTGTAACCCAGATGGGCACTTTAGGGAGTGAATAAGATGCTACTAACAATTACCTGAAAACTCACAGAAACTAAAACTGTCCCAGGCAAGCCAAGACATATCATCAACACAAATGTGTCAGTTAAGGAAACTAAGGTACAGATTTCTGAAATGACTCTTTAGCATCCACAGCAAGTAAATTAGCTGGATATCAAAATCACACCTCAAGCTCCTGTTCCACATTCTTGGCTTTTTTGTGGATTTCCAGGTCCCTAAATATCTTTGCATTGTTTGTTCTGTTTGGTGCCACTTCTCCTGAGGTGAGATCTTATAGGTACAATTTTGATTTGTTGGCATTGCTTCCTTGGAGATATATCTGTACAGTATTCATGTATTTATTCTTACAGGATTCAGAAATTATTAAACACTTGTTTGTATACTGGGTACCTTCCTGTGCATAATTTTACCCATGTTCTTACAACTTAAGAAACTGCAGAAGGGTAGTTTGTAGGTTCACCACTAGAGAGAGTACTGGCCAAGATTTTGGGTCTATAGTCTGCAAGTTCAGTGCTTTGTGAAGACACGAAGACAAAACCAAGGGGGGTTGATTCTTTATCTCTCCAAGGTAACGGGATGCTTTTTTTATGCTACCACAAAATCCTTTGCCCCACTTTGGCCTCTAATTTTTATTGTTTTGTTCTTTTTGAGTTTTGTGGGGAGTTTTTTTAGTTTTAATTTAATTTTAGCGTGTATCGGAAATTTTGCTGTTCCATTTGTGACTTTTCCCCCAAACGCCCCTACTTTCCCTTTTTTTCCAGATAGCTCCCATGTTTACCTCTATTACTTAACTCATTATGTCATATAATTACTTTTTCATGTTTCCAGGTACCCACCCTTATCAATTATTATCTTATGAAGGGCAAGGACTAGCCAATTAATTTCACTCTTTCAAAGACAAAGTTGGTACAGTGAAAGAATGAGTAAATAAATGAAATAAAGGTATATAATATGATCCATGAGAAATCTATATTTTAGGATGCCAGTCTTCAGAGAGGGATGCTTCTTATTGAGATATTAAATTTGGATTTCAAGACATCAAGGAAGGCAGGCCTCACCAGAGAAATTATAGCAAATAGCTGACTTGTTGAGTTTATCTCCAACTTTAATCAAAAGAAAGGTAAGGGGATACTCATCCCACGTTCCTTAAGAAGATAAATCATCGTGAGCCAAAAAACAGTAAATTGGGGCAGATCACATTTTAAAAATTAATGAGAAGTATACATAAGTCTAGTTGTCATTTATATTCATGCTGCTGTACTTCTGAGGCATCTGAAAGATAAATAAGATGCAGGAGAGTAAAAGGGCCCAACAATAACCCATTTCTTCCTTATAATTAAAGAAGAAATCTTTATAATTAATTCTTCTTTATAATTAAAAAACATTAGATGTGAGATTTACTGTCTTTCCTTCCTTCTTCTCTTCCCTCCTTTCCTTCCATCCCTTCCTTTCATACTTACCAGATATCTTGGAGGATCTTGATTCTGTTATGATCTACAACTGTTCAAGTATCTGTAATAAGATCATGTTTTAATTCAAATGTGGGATGAAACAGAGTTAAAAACAACCCTCTGATGCATCATTAAGAATGTCAAATTTGACATTGATTCATTTATTATTTCTTTATGATTTATGCAATCACCTATGAATTAAGTTATGGTGCTGGCATGTAACTCACATTTCTGTATCTTTAACACAATAGGACTGTGAGATCTTTGCAAATCCAGGTAAGAAGCATGCATCTGTATCTAAGTCTGACAGCCCTGTCACAAACGGTGAGACATTTAGTTTGCCCTGACGCGTCTTTCAGGACTCAGTGCTGTTTTTTGTTGATTCTTGCCTTTTACTTAAGTACCAATTCATTTAGTCATATAACAGTTTTTTCATGAATTCTCTGCAATAAGCATGATGCTAAATACTTGTTTTAAATCACTAGCTTTTAATATTTTGCATCTGCCTTTGGTGTTATTTTTTAAAAATTAAACAATATTTGCCTGATAACAGTCTTTAAGGATCTGGTTCCCTACCCTAGAATTTTAAGCTAATTAATCACTAACAATGTTTTTTTCTAATATCAATTTCAAGACTTAAAAAAAAATCAGTGTCAAGAATGTAATTTTTTCTGGCACAGGCTAAACAACTGAATTCGAACATCTAAAGCATTTTTCTGTCTTTAATTCCTGTCTGATGAGTTTCTCTTCCTTAAGACCTTTTTTTTCCTGTACTTTCTTCATGAGGACTATCTACTAGGTCTTTCAGGCCTTCTATGACCTATCTATTTCTTTCTGTAGCATGTCCTCAGTTCTATGTTCTAGGTCTTTTTTTCTCACTCTATAACCCATGCTTGACATCTGGCATTATTAGAAATGGGAAAAGAAAACATTAACCCCCTTTGGTATTGTCATATTTCTAGCTTCCTCACAGTCAGTGACATTGTGCCCATCTCTGGCTTTTTCTGGGAAGGGTCACCTTTGTTCATTATGGGAGACAGTATTCCTAATGAGCTATAGATATGGGTGATTTTGTATCACAATGCTGTGTCTTACCTCCAATTATGGTTGTCTTAGCTATCTTTAGCATCTTACTTCATACCTAGTGTGCTACATATTTGTTGTAGAAAATGATAGCATCATAAAAATGTTCAGGAATGAGACTGTGTATATGCATCTTCAAGATCATTGGGTCCATTAATTTTAATTAAGACCAAATAATGACGAGAAACCATATGTATTTCTGTAATGCCAAACCCCTGATTTGGAATTCTTTCAGTATGATTTTGCCATTATTCTTTAGTTAAATCAACTCTTTTGCTCCCAAATCCTGCTCTTATTTACATGACAATGGCCTATTTAAAAATAATTTTCAAAATTACTGTGTGAAAAGCTGTGTCTTTTCCCAGAAAACTTGCTGCTAAAAAATAAAAATAAAACCAATAGCAATTAAGATATAAAACAAAGCCAAGGATGAGGACAATTCTCAGAGCCCTAAGGTTATTTTGTTTTCTGTTATTTTGTCCTTTTATTTTTCTTTTCATAGTCCTTCCTAGGAACCTTGTCTCCCCAGGAGAAAGAGTCCTCATTGTTGCAAGATCACCGAAAAATTTACAGAAGAAATAAGCTCTTTTGCTTTCACTGTTCTTTCATCTTCTTTCATTTTATCCAAAAAAACCATGCTCACATTCTGAAATCCATGGCCTCGGTCCACTGTGTCTGCCATAGACTCACCTCTATAAAACCTTTCTTTGAGCCTTTTGGTGGTTTTGATGGGCAACGGAAAAATCCAAGCTCTCTTCCTTCATCCCACTTGGAATTGCTCAAGAATTTGTGTTGCTGGAGAGAATGCATGCTTTATAAGCTTCACATCAACTTTTTTAGTGGTTGAAATTTCTTAGTCTTTTAAGGGAGACCCTTTCCATCACCCATCAGTGTGATCACATCCCTGGGACAGTGACTCCCAGATTGAGCAAAATGCCTAAGTCAAGCCAATCAAGGTGAAAAATTTTGTTTCCATTTCCCAGGTGCTTCACTGACAAATGTACCAAACATTTAGAGAATTGATGTTACAAATTCTATTCTAATGAATGTCATCTACAAAAAGACTTACAGATACTATGACTCTAAATGGCAGAAAACTGAATGCGTTCCCCTTAAGACTGAATGAGGTAGGGTGTCTGATTTCTCAATTTCTAGTCAACATTTTATGAGTGTTTCTACCAAATAGAGTAAAACAGAAATATAAAATAAAAGCCATACCAATGGGAAAAAATTAACAAACCTATCTCTTTTGGCATGCCATATAATTGTTTACATAGAAAAACTCAAAGAATTTGCAAAAAGTTACTTTTGATGAATAAATGGTTTTAGCAATGTCATATGATAGAAGCTGAATGTAGAAAAACATGTTATTTTTTCTATACAGATAGTCCTTGACTTATGATTTTTCAACTTTACAATGGTGAGAAAGCAATACATATTCAGTGTAAGTAATACTTTGAATTTTGATATTTTCCTGGGCTAGTGATACACAGTATGAGAACCTCTCATGTGTCTGGGCAGTGGCAACGAGACTCAGCTCCAGGCAGCCACCTCATGACAAGGGTAAATAATTCACACTCCACAGCGTACACTGTCGGCTGTGTTTTTCAGATATCGCGTTTTCACATCCATCACATCATTTCTACACAATCCCCATTTGTGTCTCTAGTTCCAGTGGGAAGATGAGCAGGAAGGCTACTACTCTTAAGGTGAAACTCAAGATAGTCACCCAAATGTAAGCTAATGTGAGTCTTCTGAGCATGTTTCAGGTGAGTTTGGCTAAACCATGATGTTTGGTACATTAGGCAAATTAAATGTATTTTTAAATTATGCTATTTTAAACTTATGATGGGTTTATAGGAAGGTAAATATGAACATAAGAATTTATATATCATTAATATAAATGTCTGCATAAAAATGTTACATATTCATATAATTTATGTTATAAATGTTCTAATATTTATATATTAAACAATACCATTTACATTAGCACCAAAGCATAATAAAATATTATGTTAAAATTAATCAAAATATGTGCAAGAGTCATATGCTGAAAACTACAAATATTGATGAAACCAATGTACATCTAAGAAATGGAGAAATGCACCAAGATCATGGGTCGGAAGACTCAATGTTGTTAAGATGTCATTTCTACCCCAATGGATCATGACAGTAAGTGTTTTAGGCTTTGTAGGCTACAAGTTGTCTGTCACAGCAATCAGCGCTGCCATTTTGATGTGACGGCAGCCATAAATAACACGTAAGTGAATGGTCATGGCTATGTCCCTATAAAACTTTATGGAATCTAAAATTTGAATTTCATGTAATTTCCAGGTGTCATAAAATATTATTCTCCTAATTTTCTAAATCATTTCAAATGTAAAAGTCATTTTCAATTTATGAGTTGTATGAAAAGAGGTGATGGGCCAGATTTTGCTAAGCTCTAGATTAAAGGTTAGACATAAAGGTTAGACATATGAACAATGGAATTGAAATAAACCCACTTATATAGGGTTAATTTGTTTTCAAGGCACATAAGGGCAATAAGTGGAGAACTGTTTGTTCATTCAAGAAATGGTACTGAAACAATGGTACACTAATAGGGAAGAATAAACCTCTACTCATTCTCATCCCATATACAAACACGAAATCAAAACCAATTGCATATATCGATTAACTGAAAACGATAAGACTTTTCAAAGAAAACACTGGAGAAACTCTCTGAAACCTTAGGCTGCCACCACATCTCAAGTGGCACAAGACGTAACTTGGCCATACCACGCACGTGCTGGCGTAAGTGTGGAGCAACCCGAACTTTCATTCAGGAGTCGTGGGAGTGATAAACAGTAATGTGACTTCAGAAAACTATGATGCAGTTTCCCATACACTTAAACATACCCTTATGACATGATGCAGTAATCCTACTTGTAGGTATTTACCCAGAATAAATAAAAATATGTGTGCAAAAAAAGCCTGTATGTGAATATTATTCATAATCATCAAATGTTGGAAGGGAAGCAATCCAAATGGATGTGAAGTGGTGAATAAATAAATCTCGGTAAATTCATTCAATCTAACACATTTTGGCAATGAAACTCATAATGTAAACAACATGGGTGCATCTCAAATTCACTATACTAAGTAGAAGAAGCCTGGCTCAAAGGCAGCATACGGTACAATTCCACTGATAGAGACAGCCTAGGGAAGGAAAAGCCATAGACACCAGAGGTCGGCCAGTTCCTGCTGTGGGCTGGGGTCGATGAAGGAGATGGATGACAAAGAGGCACTGGAGAAGGAGTTGGGGTGATAGAAATGTCCTAACCTCAATTTTGGTGGTGGTTAAGTGGACATACATGCTTGCCAAATCTCACAGACCCAAACACCAAGAAAGGGGGGGGGTATGAAAATTATAATACATTAACCTTTTGGGAGTGGGGGGAGAGACGGGGAGAGACAGAGAGAGGAACAGAAATGCAGAAATACCAGGTCTAAGTCTCTGAATGTTTAGGGACTGGAGAGATGAAAAAGAACTATTGGCAAGGGTGAGGAGTAGAAGGGATTTAAGTGAGAGGAGAAATGAATTTAGAAACTTGAAGTCCAAATAAAGAAAACAGCCCTAATGCAAGATAGATCCCTGTATTACTGATAAGGCATGCAGGAGAGGACCGTGTACCCACTGATGGACTTAGCAATAGAGAGGTCATTGGGTAGAGACTGGCGTTTCATGATCCAGTGGGTTAACAGAGGGTTCCAGGGGGGAAAAACAGTGAACATGGGGAGTGAGTACGGACAACACTTTTAAAGGGTTTTAATATAAACAAACACAGCAAAGTGGGACAGTAGCCAGAAGCAAAGGGATCAAAGACTTTGTGTTGTCATTTTGCAAGTTACTACACACTTCCGAGTTAATGTGAATGACCTAGTAGAGAGGAAAGACAGTGATGATGTGGGAAAGGAAAACGTTTCTGAGGCCACACCCTTGAGTGAGTGGGAGGAGAGGGGGTCCAGTGCAGAGTTATAGTGGAGAATCTGAAGAAGGCTCAAGTTAGGGAAAGTGCCCAGACAGTGCAGTTGCCAAGGCGAGACTGGCTCCTGCCCACGGTGCACGTCTAAGTTAGATGAGGGTGCTTTGCCTGAGGGATGCCAGGGTTTACCAGAAGTGGTCTAAATTCCAGAAAGTCGGGGAAACATGAGACCTAGTTTGGGGGTTCAAATCCGAGCCAAGTGTATATTCAGGCAAAACTTGAAAGGTAAATCAGCACTACCCAGAACTACTAAAAACAGAACTCGCACAATCCAAAAATTCCATTTTTGGTTATTTATCCCAGTGAAACAAAATTACCATGTCAAAGAGATACCTGTGCCCTGTGTTCACTGTAACATTATTTATAACAGCCAAGACATGGAAACAACCTAGGTGTGCATTGATGGATGAGTGGATAAAGAAATGTGTGTATATGTACACAATGGAATACCATTCAGCCATAAGAAATAAGAAAATCCTGTCACTTGGTGCAATATGGATGATGGGCCTTGAAGGCATAATACTAAGTGAAATAACCCTGACAAATGTTTTGTGATCTCACTTATACACGGAATCTAAAAAGATGCATACTCACGCACACAGAACATTTTGGCGGTTGCCAGAGGTAGGGAGCAGGGACGGGGGAGTGCGTGAAGGTGATCAACAGGTACCACTTCCAGTTACATGACGCACAAGTCCTGGGGGCACAGCATACAGTGCAGCGTGGTGATGAGAGCTGCCATCAGTGTATATCTGAAAGTTCCTAGGAGAGTAGATCTTGAAAGTTCTCATCCCAATAAAAAATGTTATAACTGTGTGAGGGGATGTTAACTTATTTTAGTAATCAGTTCATAGTATATGCATACATAAAGTCATCATATGGTACACTTCAAACTCATATAATGTTATATGTAAATCATGCCTCAATAAAAACCACAGCCGGAAAAAAGGGAAGTCAAAAACACCTACGGTAGGAATAGTGTGTTTGGAGGAGGTGCAGCGATGCGCTCAGGGAGGTAGGCCTTCTGTTGGGCATTTGGAGCCTTAATCATGAAAATAACACACGTCTCTGGATTTAGGACAGATGATGCCAAAGCCCACCCGGCCAAGACTGCGGCTGAAACCCCAGGCTTTACCAAGACTGGCTCAGGAGTCAGGACACGCTGGGCCTGAGGTTGGAAGGTTAAGTGCGATACAGTTAATGAGGCTGTGGTTGGAAACAGCCTTAAGAAAAAAAATTGACTTGGTTTTCATTGTTTTGAGGGGTGTTTATTATGAAACGTGTGCAGTCCAAGTGGATTGAATTTGAAGCTAAAGCACTGGGGGGAAGAGCAGACAGAGAAACTATGCAGCCGTAGCAAATCCTTTTTGAGTCCAGAATCAATTCTTTCTCAACTGTTACTCTTATTCCATGTTCAAGCCAAGTTATCTTTGCTTTTCTCTTTTTAAACACTTTATTGAAATGGTGAACTTAATGGAGGAAAAAATGTGATCCAATAGGCCATGGTAAGTCTGACTGTTTAGGAATACTAACAGCTATTATTTGTACTTTATTGCAGGTTGTAAAATGCTTTCAGAAATTTGATCTCATGTTATCTTTAGAACTGAATGACTTTTCTGTCCTTTTTTTTTTTTTTTTACAAATGCAGATGCAGCACCTGAGAGATTAGCAAACTGTCTTGCTTAGGACATATACATACGCAAACAGCAGAGCCATAGCCAAAACCCTCGCTTTCTGATTTGAGTCTACTGAGCATTCCACTGTTGTCAGTGTATCATGCCCTTAACCATTCATCTTCTTACGTGTGATTTTAGAAAATCCCCATTCCCCAGCCCCTTCCCCATATGTTCTGGTTCAACTGCATGAGGCTGGGAAGTCTACTCTAACCTCCTCAGCTGCCCTGAAGATCCCACTCCTCCAGTGTGTTTGCTCGGCTCTGCTCAGCCCTGCAGCACCCCAGGTCCTGTGCAGCCTGCACCAGGCAGCACCTCAACGCAGACTGTGCGGAATGCAGGGTCTCTCCACACCCCACCCTCCCAAGAAGCAGCGCCAGCCTTAGATCTGCTCAGTGGCCTTCAGTAAAATAAGTCACTTGTATGAGCCTCTGTTTCCAATGTCTCTGCCATGGAGCTAACCTACAGAATTTCTGCAAAGATGGGAACATAAGCATATTCAGTCAACATTATCTTTTATGATGAATAAAAATAAAGCCTTAGAAAGTCAAGTTTGGCAAAAACAGAACCTAAAAATATATAAAGAAAAATAATCACAATTTACAAGTCACCTGCAGAAGGAACAGGGTGAGACGCGAACGAGCGCAGCTGTTTGTCGTAAGTTCTTTTTGGTTTAAGGTTCCATTTTAGTTCTGGCACAAAAGTCGCCATCCATTGACAAAATTCTGAAATAACTCACATTCAGAGTTAAGAAGGTTGATGACTCCCTCTCTCTCTCTTTTCTCAGACAGACAGACAGACAGACAGACACACACACACACACACACACCTGCAAGTTGTGTTTTTTTTTTTTTTAACAGACCTAAGTGTAAACTTCTGGAACTCAAGATAAACCCCAAGTTGGTAATATCTAAAATTAGCGCCAATATGTAACTGTCTGCAAAAGGGAACTGTGAGCGTCTGTTCCAAAGATAAGATAGTACCTCGGATGCAGCTTCGGAGCGAGGCCTTCTGTGGGAGAGAGGTGCTGACAGCACTATGAGGTGCTTTCCTGACAATATGAAACCAGGAAGCCACTCCAGCGGAAGCTCACCCATCCCCTTCGCCCCCAAGCCTGATCCTGGTCGATGTCTCTCTCCTCTCTCAGCCTGACTGGAGGCACCATGCCGTGTTTCCGCTGTGAGTTCTCACTTGCTCAAGACACTGTGTTTTGCAAGTTGAAAGGAGGACACCTGCTAATGAATGATTCAGTATGCGCAGGTGGCCCTGGCTGGGCCTGGCAGGCGGGTTCCTGGAACGGCACCCTGGTGAGGAGCCTATATTCAGAGGGAAAGCATGCCAGCAACCAGGTTGGTGCTTAGTCAATTATGCATCATCGCTGTCAGTCACGTTCTCCTGCTTGAGTTCCTATGGATGCCATAGATGGGAATGAATGAGGCTGCTTTTTTGCTTAACGGTAGCCTTGTACTTTGGTGGAAGCTGCAGCACCAGCACAGGACTCATAGCCTGGTCCTCCGCCTGCAAAGAAAACAAACTCCATGGTAAGGCTCCAAAAAGCTCTCCATGATATGCCCTTGTCTGTCTCTAGAAACACATTTATTTCCTGCAACTTCTCCACATGCATTGCATGCCTCAGCAATTCTGGATGACTGCTGTGGGTTGAATTGTGTCCCCACGAAATTTATATGTTGAAGTCCATACCTCAGAATTCAACTGTATTTGGAATGAGGATGACTACAGATGTTACTTAGTTAAGATGAGGTCATACTAGGGTGAGGTGGGCTCTAAACCAACATGACTACTGGTCCTTACATAAAGGGAAATTTTGACATCGAGCTACACACACAGGGAGATTGCCATGTGAAGATGAAGGCAGCGATAAGCCAAGGAATGCCAAAAAGTGCCAGCAAGCCATCCGGAGATAGGGCGGAGGCCTGGCCCAGATCCTTCCTCACAGCTCTCCAAAGGAAGCAGCTCTGCCAGTGCGGCGACCTCAGACATCCAGCCTCCCGAACAGTGAGGAAATGCATTTCTGCTGTTTGAGCCACCCCGTTGGTAACACCTCCTTATGACAGACCTAGCAAAATCATAGAATGATCTCCAGGAGGATGACTCCTAAATTCTGCAATTGTATTTCCAGAGCAGCAGAGGAATTCAATGCACACGGCTTGGAAGCAGAGAGAACTCAGTGTGATTTCCAGCTTAACCACTTTCTAACTATTTGATTCTAAACAAAGCACTATTGGAGGCTCCGCTTGGAAGCTGTGGATTATAGTGGTAATTGCATGGCCCTGGGCTTCAGATAGATTAAGTTGCACATCCCGGCATTTCACCATTCGAGTCATCAGGCAAGATCACTTTACCTGAATGTGCCTCTGTTCTGTTTCCTGTAAACCATGGACACACTAACACTTCCTGGTGAGAATTCAATTTCATCATGCACAGAAAATGCCTCCCTGTCACCAAGGTGCAGTCACTAATCGTAGAGAGGCAGCAGGAACTTGTTCCCACTCTGCTGGGAATAAGCTCCTTTGTTCTATCTGGACTACTCTATTTTGCCTGCAGATCCCACAGGCGGGTGGCTTTCTTGAGACAGACTTGTCGATCATCATCACAAGAGCCTGTTCTTCAGATGTGTATGCACCCACCCCCACCCACCTACCCACAAACTCACACAAAACTGTTCTGAAGTTGCTTATTTATATGCACACTATATTCCTAGTAGGCTATATCCTTTGAGGCAGGGACCTTTTTTAAAAAATTCTGTATCTCTTGTTCTTAAGAAAATAGATTGTCATTAAATATATGATGAATAACTGAAGGAATGAAAGAATGAGGAGGGAGTTGTGCCCTTCTTCTCTGGTGGCAGCGGGGACATAGCTGTGGCCTCTTCTCCCTGATGCTAGGACATGAGAACTGAAGAAGGGAAGAGGGAAAGAGTCCCCATCCAGGGAAGGAGACAGAGAGACTCTGTGCAGCTTACCCCTTATTTGTGCCTAGATCTTTCCCTTCCTGACACCACACTCACAGAACATGTCCATGCATGCTTTCTCATCAGTTTGTGAGGTAGGACAGGAGACTTTATTTCCCTGTGTACCAGGGAGGAAATGGAGGCAAGTGAATTTCCCAGGGTTGCATAAGCTAATCAGAGAGACACCTGGGACAAGACCACACTCTTAGTTGACCTGGTGTTTAACTGTTGTTTTTTTTTGTTTGTTTGTTTGTTTACTACTAACCCTCAACACTCTGACTTCATGGAGTTGGTTTCTGAAATATGGCTTAAGTTTCGGACTGAGAACCCTTCAACACACATTTTGGTAAAAGTCAGCATGTATGAGACCTATGGACTGGTTTTCTTGGGGACAGCATGCCACAGGGAGATGTAAACCTGAGCATAACCCATGCAAGTGAAGGGAGAAACCTCCAGGACTGAGAAGCAAGATTCTGGAGCAGAGCCTCAGACAGAGAGTGAAAATGTTTCCATGAAATCCTGGCCATGGTCTCAGCTCTGATAATTACAAATTGGTTGAAAATTTCCTTATCTGTCTGAATCCCATTGTCCTCACCTTCAAAATGAAAACAATATTATCTGCTCTACTTCAGACTTCATGGCGATCTGTTGCATTACCAAACATGAAAGCTACGCCCAAAGTATGTAGCAGACATGCAGAAGGCTACTAATCTGGTCTTAGTCACAGTCAGTCCTGAAGTCAGCACTCCAAACTACCTTCAAATCATTCTCCAAAATCTGTTGGGCAAGTTTTTGGTTAAAGACTGACATTGCTCTCTCTCTCATTCATCTAACATGCCCAGTTTTCCTTCCCACGTACAGACAGACTGCTGCTTCTTTTCATGAGCACAGAAGAACTTGCCGATTTGCTCCTAAGGAACATGTGGTGGAAAAAGCATGAATATGTAATGTAAGAATCAGACCCAGCTGGGTAAAAGCATATTCTATCTCCCACATCATCACATGCTGCCCAGGAAATAGGGGAGTGGAGAAAGTAGGGCAAAGGTACCCGCAGGTTTGTCATCACCATAACCCTGTCACCTCCTTCTTCATTATTATTTTACTGCCAACACTATGATTATGATGATGTCATTATTTGCCAGAATGCGTGGTTGAAACATGTAAGTCAAATATGCACATTATGCAAGACCTTGGTGATTATAAAGCAGATATTCAAAGCCCTTGGTCATAATTGAAGTAGCAAACCATGGGATGAGCCTCCCAGTCATTATTCAGAATCAAGCCAGTCAGCGCTTTCTGCCTCTGGATTGCATAGCTCAGCCCTGTCTCTGAGCTGAATCCTCAGGTCCATGACTTCCATCTGTGTGTCAGCTTCCCTTAGATACGTGACTCAGTTTCTGCTCTGCTGTCATCCCATTCTGTTGCAGACTTCCAATGACTGTTAAGGAAAAGGAGGAATAGGACCCTAGAAGGCAGGGTTGAATTTAAGAATTGGCAGGAGTACCCAGGACCAACCTTGGCTTCACTTGTCCTCCCACCAGGTTCCATGTTTAACTTACAGCACATGAGGACTTGGCTATGGAGATGGTATGTGCCCCTGTGAGTCCCTTACACCCTCTGAGTCTTAGCAGCAGTGATGAATCAGTGGATATCTCACCTGAGTTCCTCTGGCCAAGCAAACACTCAAGGTAATTTACATTTTTGTGATATTGGAATAAAATTATGATCAGTTTGGTTTTCCCTATACCCCTTCCCACATGGGGGTGCTAGAGTTGTGGTGGGTAGGGGTGGGAGTGGAGGACATACTAATGAGGGGCCAGACCAAGAGAGGAACAAGACTCTGCTCAAAACCCACCCCTACAAGGTTTCCCCAGAACTTTATTTCTCTCCCCACCCTCTTCTCAGGATCCCTATTCCCTACTTATGTCACTAGGGTTCTTAGAGACTGGGGCAGCAGATTTTGGAATCTTCTCCTTGCTTTTAGTCTTAGCATATTACAATTCATCCCCCACACTGTAGCCAGAGGTAGCTTTTCAATTGTAAATTTGACAAAATAATTTACAGACTAAAATGGGTCAGTGACTACCAGTTACCCTTCAAAATCCTTAAGAAGGCTTTTAAATTACTTGGCAAGCCAGCCCAAACAAAATCTCTTGCTTTAACTCTTACCACATCTTCAGAGAGTGTCAACAGATTAATTCAAGGACAAAGGGGAGGAGAAAAATAGCACATAGAAAGTAGACACAACAATTTGCATTATATTCTCTAACTCTGTGGAGGTCATGTATAATCATTGCAAAACTCAGTGCCTCTCCACCACAGTCCTGTTAAATAAGAAGGGCCAAAACGTTTGGCTTTGCATTGGACCATCTATGTTTCAAGATACAAAAAATACGAAGGGAATTTTGTTTATATTTGCTAAAGCTCTGTACCTACTCAGCCTTTAGGAATCCAGCTTTTTTTTTTTTTTTTTTTAATCTTATTTAAAAATGAGCCCTGGCTGGCGTAGCTCAGTGGATTGAGCACAGGCCTGTGAACCAAAGGATCGCGGTTTGATTCCCAGTCAGGGCACATGCCTGGGTTGCAGGCCAGTTCCCGGCAAGGGACGCACGAGAGGCAACCATACATTAATATTTCTCTCCTTCTCTCCATCTCTCCTTCCCTTCTCCTCTAAAGATAAATAAATAAAATGTTTAAAAAATAAATAAAAATGACCCTGAAACTAGCCCTTGTCACTATTCTTTTGTGTCCTTCAAGAAACCTGTTAGGTTCGGTTAGTATGTGATGAATGCCAGGCTCTCATGCCCACATAGTGCTGGTGCCGAAATGGATTCCAAGTAAAATCGGACCTGCTTTAGCCACAATGAATGTTCCAGAGGGGTATGCCATGTTGTGGGGTCTATGGTTCTCTGCAAAAAGCAATCTGCTTTCCACTTAAACTCAATTTGGCAAGTGTGTGCCCAATAAAAAATGGGCCCTTGAACCTCAGTCCCACTCCCAAGCAGCACCCTGAACGGAAAGGGAGAAACAGAGAGAGAATTAACAACCACAATACTCAAAGCAGTTGGCAAAGACCCTATCAGTGGTCAAACTCAGCAGATGAGCACCTGACCAAGCATACTCTTGTAAAGTGAACTGTAATAATCCAATTAAGCAAAAATGAGACACTTTCTGTAAATAGCATAATTAAGGCCCTGGAATTAGCAGGCAGCCATCTCAAGCATAGAAAAGCCCAGAGCACATGGACATGAATAAACATACCTGGAATAATGAAAAGCGAAATGTTTATTCAGAGCAGAAGTGCAGTTTCCAGAGCCAGGCTCAGCTAAGGAAGAAAATGAAAGACAATATTGGAATTCCACAATGTATTACGTAACATATGTTGTAAATGATTATGCTCAAATTAAATGCATGGCATACAGCTCTCACTCAATAGTTGGTATTACTCAATATGGTATTTTCAATTAATCTCTGCTAATGTCTTCATAAAATTCTACATATTGTAATAGATATCTGCACTTTGTTGAGTAATATACAAGTTAAATTTCTAATCCCTATCCTGAAAATGATAGAGGTTAGACCAGGTATAAAGCAGCACTTTGACATTTGCACACAGGGTGAGATAATATTGTGCATTTCATTCATTTCATTCATTCAACAATCATGCATTGATTTCACAATACAGGGCAAGCACATTCCTAAATGCTGAGGAGATACTACTAAACAAATCAGAAACTAAATAAATTCACATCATAATGGAACTGACAGATAATTGTAAGGCAAAGATATAAAAAACAAGTCAATTTCAGATTGTGATAGGTATTTTAAAGAAAAAGAGTCAGGGTATATCGAACACAGTGACACCTAATTCACTTAGTAGGGTCAGCGAGGGACAACCTATAAAACACCATGAGCCACAGAGTGAAGATGATTGTTCAGGATGTGAAGACCGAGAGACCCAATGAGAAGGAATAATTGCACTTTCTCAGGAAAAATATGAAAGGGAGTAAGTGAACAGAACTAGGAGACTTGGAAAAAATATAATCTTGGCGACTAACTCAGCATCTCTACAGCACATTAGAGATTTCAAGAGAAGTCCACAGGTATTTTCTTTAGCTTCTCCTCACACTGGTGAGGTCAGGAAGGGGGCTATCATTATTCCCACTTTATAAATAAAAAAAAAAAAAAAGGAAGCTCAGACAGGTACCTGACTACATGTCTTATCCTTCAGTCCACAACTAACCAATCATAACACTAGGTCTAGAACAAGAGTCAGCAAACAACCTGCAGACTGAATTCAGTTGGCGCCCTGCTTTTATTCGTGAAGCTTTAATGGAACATGGCCCATGTATTTGCTTTCACATTATCTACAGCTGCTTTCACGCTACAGTAGCAAAGCTAAGTAGTTGCAACAGAGATTATATGGACTAAAAGGCTACATTATTTACTATCTGATTTATTACAGAAGAAAAATAGGCCAACCTATGATCTAGAACAACAGTTTCCTAATTCTGAGTTTAATATAAATTCCTGTGCATGGCCCTGGCTGGTGTGGCTCAGTGGATTGAGCATGGGCCTGCAAACCAAAGAATCACCGATTCCATTCCCAGTCACGGCACACACCTGGGTTGCAGGCCAGGTCCCAGTGGGGGGCGTGTGAGAGGCATCCGCACATTGATGTTTTTCTCCCTCTCTTTCTCCTTTCCTTCCCCTCTCTCTCAAGATAAATGAGTAAATGAAACCTTTAAAAAAATTCCTGTGCATGGCACCATATGAACCTATTTCCTGCTTATCTTGATCACTAAATACAAGATCGAGTCCTTGAAGAAGGAACTATATTTTAAGTGCTGTGTCCTGGAAAAGAAAATGAAAAAGACATGTGTTGCCCTGCCTTGTTTTAAACGGAAAATAAAATGAGAATGAGCCATATAAATTATTTTTGTATCTATTAACCTAATGGTTATTCAATAAATCCAGCTAATCACTCATGTTACTTCTTTTCTACTGCATCCAAATTACATTATCAACATTGAAAATGGGGAACCAGTCTATATTGCTATGGTGATAATGACAAATAAAAGTCTGAATAGGTGCTTTATTTTATGATGTGCATTACTTCTCAATGACAGAGTAAAAAGAAAATTGAAATGGAAAATTAAAGAAGGTAACTTAATTGAAAAAGGTGCCCATTGAGAAAAATAGAGCCAGAGACATGGAAATAAAGAACAAGCTGACAGTGACCAGAGGGCCAGGGCAGGAAAGGATATAATGGTGGAAAGAAGGGGAAAGGTCAAGTCAAGGAGCAGGTGTAAAAGAACGCATGGACAAAGACAATGGGGGGAGGATTGAATGTGGGGAGTAGGAGATGGGTAGGGCAGGAGGGAGTAATTGAGAAAAAATAGGGACAGCTGTAATTGAACAATAATTAAAAAATAAAAAAATTAAAAAATGAGCACAACAAAAAAAGAAATAAAAATAAGGTAACTTAACTTTGCATCCTAGAAACTACTTTCTTCAAGACTTCAGTACTCAAATTCTTCACTAGGACATTACTTCAAAATTCTAAACTCCACAAAATAGGTTCAGTAATCAAAATTTTCCTGAGTTCGTCATTCATTATTTAATTTGTTCAATAGCCATTGTTAGATGCTATTTCAGCTATCTACTGTAATAAATCTCTCCAAAACTTAAGGTTTAAAACAACATTCTTTTTATCATGTTTCAGAATTCTGAGGGCTCAACTAGGTTCAGCTTTGTGGTTCTTGCTTCTCATGTGGTTACAACTAGACAGTGAGTAAGACAGAAATTATGCCCAAAGCGTCCTGACTCATGGGTCTGGTGATTGATGCTGGCCATTGGCTGAGACCCCAGATGGGGCTGTCTGCTAGAACACCTACCTACCCATGGCCTTGCTAGGTAATCTGGCCTCCCTCCCAGCATGCTGCTTGGGTTACAAGAGCAACCACCTCAAAAGCAGGAAATGTAAATGGCCTGCTTCTTACAGCCTGGACCTGAAAACTCACAAAGTACCCCTTTCTTGTAATCTATTAAAAGAATGAATAGTCACAGACATTAGTTCAGGGGAAAGAGTCCCTGCCCCACTTGTCAATGCCAAGAGCATTAAAGATTGTCAGGGTCTTCTTCATAAATTTCTACTACAGTCTGGTATTCAACTTCAATTATGGACATTACTCCAAAATTCAAAATACATTTACTTACTACCAAGGCCAGAAAATTTTTATTGTATCATGGCTCAGAATTACATTAGTGTTGCCCCTCAGGATTCTGTGCAAGTGTAGGTAGACAGTGGCGAAAGTTTCAGTCATTGCAAAGCCCCCACACTCGATGCTGGCTGTCAGCTACAGCTGATGGCTGGATCACCTGCACTTGGTCCCACCACATAGCTTGGGCTTCCTCACGGCATGGCTGGATTCTAACAGCAAATGTTCTAAGAAGCAGGAAATGGAAGATGCCCTTTCCTTAGGCCCCGAGTGCATACATTGGCCCAGTGTTGTTTACATCACTCTATTGGTCAAGCAGAAAGAAATAGATTCCAGTTTCAAGAAGAGGGTATACAGGCACAACTATATGTCAAGTACTTTGGGGACTGGTTATTTCTTTAACTTCTAGAAGTTCCTACTCTGTCCCAGACACAAAGTCATGCACTTTATGGTCTTGTAAAAATGAATAAGACATGTAAGATCTCCTGGGAGAAGTCGCAGTCCAAGATGACTTTCTATTACAGCGTATCTACTGAAGTTGACCTTTCCAGAATGCCTTTTCCTGTAGGAATCCAGGTTAGGGTTTGACATAGAAAAATGGAGCGTGATTTGGAATGTGAAAGTGAAACCTCAGTTACCATTTTCCAAAGTTGGTTTAAGGTGACAAAATAACACTGCAATTTTTGCACATTGCTGCTGATATGCTGACTTAATGGCTGCATCAGGACAAAGGCAGTGTCTTAATTTTGCACTAAAATTACATATCCTCTGCTTTCTGCTGGATTTTCTCTTGTAGCTTTTGCAAGTCTTGAAGCAGGTGAGTCTCTAACTTTGTGGAATAAGACATCAGTTTCTTCTGCAGGCCACCTACCTTGCTGAGGTTGGAGCCAGTGAGAGGCATGGATTTCAGTTTGTCCTCACGTGTTCTGGTTTTCCTTACAGACTCTAGTCTTTCCCTGCTGTTCTTAAGTTTACATCCAATTTTTTTCTTTTTCTCCAACTGCTGGCCTTGCTGACCTTCAGCAACTTTAGCTCTATTGACAATATTAATGCAACAATCTTCTCTCGACTTCTTCACCATTGCCCACAATTATGTATGGCTTCACCCCTACAATAAATCCTTTTCTTCACACTACTCAGAGTAAGCCTGTTTCTTGGACGGAATCCAAATACAGAGTATGATAAGTTAATCATCATACTTAGAATTCAGAAAAAATATGCATTATCATGTAAAGATATATAAAGAAATACCTAACTGGGAAGTGAGTGAAGTTTTCACATTTTACCCTGGTCCTTTAATTAGTAAAAGTATTTTTCTCAATGCAGAAAAGATGGCAATGATACTCCACGTAGCACAAACAGCCTGGATTCCACTGACCTTAAAGTAACTGACTGAATAAATCCCCCTTATTGACCACAGCTGGTACTTCTTCCAATCACATGACTTGGTAGCCACTGGGCTACCCTGCTTATAAACTTCCCATCTGATCAGGACAGCTCTGGGATTCAGGACACCTTACTCCTGGTCCCTCCTTCCTCCTGATTGCTGCCTGAGGTCACTACAGAAAGTTGCTATTTACTCTAGGTCATGGCAAGGTCAGGAGGGAAAATCTGAATAACCTCATTTCCCCTGAGTTGGCTCCTCAAGGCTCCACTTAATTACGCTATTTCTAGTGCTTTCCCAGAACTTCGGGCACACCCAGACAAATGAGTGTATCTTTAAAAAGCATTTTCTCAAAGGGAGCATCAATCACGTCTCAAGCCAAATATAGAGCCTGGCTGCCAAAGGAAGACGAATGTAGGAAACTGCCATCCCCGAGCTTCAGACTCCCTTACGTCCCAGTTAAGCTCTTGGACTCTGAGCACCTCACGCAGTTTCCAGGGACCTCAATTCTCACAACTGTAAATTAAGTAATGCCATCTTTATGAGCTTTTGTTGGGGTTGTCATTGGTGGTGTTGGCTGAATAAGTAAAAGGTATTGTTTTGTTCTGTGCTACACTTTGTTTTCTTTCATCTGTTAGTATCAAGAAGTAGGAAGACTTGAGAGTCCAATGACCTAGGATTTCGGTCTTTAATCTCAGACTTTATTTTCTTACAGGGTTGTTGAATACTAGAAAGATGTATCTAACGCAGCTAGAATAGTGTCTGGTGCATTATAGGTTTTCCTTACTAGGGATCCTTTTTGGGGATGCAGTTTAAGCTGGGTGTCCTATTAAGATGGTGGAAGATTTTTGCCCACAGGATTCAAGAATACAGATATCCTGACTTGGTCAGTCACTTCTGTTGCCTGTCAAGCCATCAGGGAGAATAAGAAGGCAAATAAAAGGCAGGGTAACCCTTTACTAATAGCTGGGTC
This sequence comes from Anoura caudifer, assembly GCA_004027475.1. Classification (NCBI taxonomy): domain Eukaryota; kingdom Metazoa; phylum Chordata; class Mammalia; order Chiroptera; family Phyllostomidae; genus Anoura; species Anoura caudifer. The sequence goes on from PVKU01000541.1 coordinate 45,174, forward strand.
TTTGTCTCAAGCAGCAGGTAGATTAGAGTGAACTCAGAGAACCCTGTGGAGTCCTACACTCTCTAGTTTGGCTAGAGCAGCGTTCTTCTCTCTAACCTAAACCTATGTCTTAGAACACACTATTCAAATGATGGTAAAAAGCTTCACTGAGCAGAGAAGGATACAGCCTGAGAGTATATTTGTGGCATTAACTAGATCCAGACTTGTCTATGCCTTCTCATAAGGCAAGCAGAAAACTGAGTGTAGCATTTACTTAGAACAGAGAATGTCTATAAAGAAAGAAATACCTAACATGGCCTGAACCCACGTACTATTACTTCTCTGTCCACATGGAAACAAAATTCCAAAGTAACACCATACTTTTATGCACCCCAACTTATATTAAGTAGAGTAAAACACTTTGGTGTACTTCTGATTTCAGGTAGCTGTCTGACCTTGAACATTGCTTCTCTCTGGTAGTTGGTTTCCATGTCCTTCAATCGTGGAGCAGGATGAGATCATTTAAGTCCAATGCCCAGAGCTAACCATCCAATAGATACCTAGTTATTTAAGTTCCTTCAAACTACTTAAGGAAAAAAAGAAAATATGCAGATTTTTTCTTCAAGAAGTAATTTTGCATTTCATTTTTTACTTAAAAAAACTTCTGCCACATGAATTTATTTTAGCAGAAACAAAATTGTGGTGATTTTGCTAAAGCTAAAAATAGAGTCTCTTTGGGGGAAAAAGGAGTCACGTTGTTTATAAATAGCAAGCCTTCAACTCGGGGGCTTGTTCAGTTAGAAAGAGCAACTTAAACTGAAATGCAGAATCAAAATAAACCTATTTAACTGGTTTGTCATGAACCCAGATGCAAGATTTAGAGCTCTTAGGTCAGCTAAAAGAATGGTACAGAGATAAAGAATTAAGAATTACCAATGAACTGTGAGCAGGATGGTGTGTCTGCTTTGATAATTTCATAGACAAGGAGACTGAGGCTCAGAGAAGCTAGCTGCCTGGCCCACAGTCACAGACAGAAGAGGGGCTAGGATTGGATTCCACTGGACTTGCTCTTTCTGCTCTATTGTTGCCCCTTTTTGCAGCCATTCTGAGACAATCATGAATGATGCTTTCTTCATCCAACCACTTGCTTTTTACTCAGCTGATCCTATGCACAAATGTGGCTCTGAGAGGAGCTGAGCACAGAAGCATGCCTACATAGAGGCACCCCACTGATTAATTAATCAATTAATAGAATAATATGTGTATCAGAGAATATATGTGGGATACTATGAAATGAACTGCAGAATAAATGCAGTCCTTGGTTTTAAGACACCTAAACTCCAGTAGGTAAGACAAGATCATATCCAATTAAATGTTAGAAATAAATAGTGGCCTGAGAAGTATACAATATTCATTTCTTGGACATTTACCAAAAGCAATGGTATTTATGGGTGGGGAGTGGTATTCCATGAGAATTTTAATTACTTCTTCACTTTCCAGAACATGTAAGACTTTTACAAATGATATGAAAATTCTCCAAGGACCAATTTTACTCAAACTCCAGACCATAAAGGCACGATGGATTTGTTTGTTTGTTATTTATTTTTGGTGACTTCTTTGGTGGGGTTTGATTAAAAGAATTGGTTTTCTTAGAGCAATTTTAGACTCACACAAAAATTGAATGGAAAGTACAGAGTTTTCTTATAACCCCTCACCTCTCCCACTGCAAACGGAAGTTTTCCTATTATTAACATATCATAATACTGTGGCCCATTTATTACAATTGATGAGCCAATATTGCAACATTATCATTAACTAAAGTCCATAATTTACAGTAGGATTTACCTATTGTGCTATATAGTCTACGGGTTTGATAAATACGTAATAAATATCTACCATGGTAATACCATGCAGAGTAATTTTATTGCTCTAAAAATGTCCTATACTCCATCTATTTATCCCTCCACCTTCTGTTCAGCCCCTGGTAATGACTGACCTTTTTGTTTTCTCTATAATTTTGCTTTTTCCAGAATGTCATATTGTTGGAATTATGTAGACTGGAACCTTTTCTGATTGGCTTCTTTCACTTAGAAATATACACTAAAGTTTTCTCCATGTCTTGTTGTGACTTGATAGCTCATTTCTTTTTATGTCTGAATACTTTTCCACAGTAACATGGCTCTTTACTGGCAGAGTTTGGAATCAAAGTCAGGCTTATCCTAGAGTCTATGGTTTCAAGCTCCTTACTTCTCTATTTCTCTACCCTACCTACCAAAGGGGGCTGGGCATCCAGGACATAGCTTTCAGTTGAGTTTGTAACACAAACCACATTATAACATGTTCTGCTGGTGCCCTGCCCACCTCCCCTTGGTACTTGTCATTCCAGGACCTGCCAGCAGTGCCTGCTACAGGCACCTAGGACTGTCTACCTGCAGACATTTGATCAACCTTCACTGCAGATCACAGTACTAGAAGCTACCCATCCACCATGGACAAATAGGAAACACAGGGAGATAAGCCACTCCCTCAGCCCCAGACAGGGTGACTACATGGCATGTTCCACACTGTATCTCAGGCTCCCCAGCCAGGCTGAGGCCAGGTGGCCCACAGTGGTAACCTGCTTGAGAATACATTTTTTATTTGCTTCTTTCCTACCTCATCTAACTTCCCCCCTCTACAGCTAGTGTTTCCTGGAATCACCTCCCAACATAAAAAATGAACTCATTTGCTGAAAGTCTACTCTCCGGAGCCACTTTTGAATGAACCCAATTTAAAACACATTTTCACCTTAAAAATAACAAGTAAATGATAAAAGGTTGTGAATGGCCTTCAAAATTTCAGGTATCTCTGTCTTTATAGGTGAGCTTCCCATGGTGTCTTGTGCTTTCATTTCCCATTGCTTTTCCTTAGCATTAGTATCTTCTGAAAACATTACCACTTGCCATATTTGTGCAGGAGAAGATAAAATGAAAAAAACGTTCAAGACAATGCTAAAATCAGGCATAGAAGAGGTAAAGTATAAGGATGTCTCCAACAGCTTCCAGGTTATGACCCTGAGTCAGACTGAACTGACAGAGTGGAGAGGCCATGGGAAGGCCAGATGACAGGGACTAGGGGAGGCAGAGCTCACTGCCAGGCTTCTACTATGTTCTGGTTTAAAACTGGGAGCCCCTGAAAGAGATTCAAACATGTGCTTCTCAATGTATCATGACAGATGACATCATCATCAGAAACTGCCACCCTGTGGAATTTCTCCTGTAGCTTCTGTAATCCATAGCTGCACACTTTCAGTAGTTATGCTGTTGTTCGTTAAAATTAGGCTCTTCCACGGGATCATGAAAAGAGTATTCCATGGTCCCACACAGGGAGACTGTGGTGTGGCATGATGGTTTACTTGTGTGGAAGACTGCTCCAGGGTTGCTCATTTCCCATCTCTTTCTTCCCACCATGGTGAAAGTTCAACAGTGTCTTTAGCAAGACCAAAATGAAAACTAGGGTCTGGAGTTCCTGTTTCATGTTAAAGCTCAGTCCTTTTGAGCCCCCGCCATCTGCTCAGCCCATGTAGCTGCTAGATGCATGTGGTCGCTTGCTCCTGAGCAAACCAGAACATGTGAATGCGTGGGGCGAGTGTGGTACTGGGTGGGTGAGCAAGAGAGGGAGAGAGCTTCTTTGTTCCCCTGGGACTATATTAGTTTGGGTTTGAGATGATCCAGTTGCTTTTTCCAAAGAACCAATCAACTTCCCAAGCTTTCTGGGCTTTTAAATGGCTCCAACCCCCAGTCAGACTCACAGGCCTCTATGGTTGAGCATTTCTCCCTCTGTCACCCAACATTTCGGTATTGGAGGGGGAAGGAGGGAGTGTAAATCCCCTTAGTGTAGAAATGCTATGATCCCATAGGATGTGAATTATAGCTTCCTGGTGAAGCAAACAGGCTTGTGCTCCTCAGTTTGTTAAGGTCAATGTCTAATTCCTTTTGGTTTCCTTTGTTAATAACTAGTTAATTACCAACAGTAAAATTCTATTGTGAGGCTTTTTAGAGAAATACTTAATGGAGGGTGAGAGGGGCCCTATCACTCATGGCAAATCAGCTGCTATCTTAACCTGGAAAATTAGTAATACATAGAAGTCCAGATTGCCAATTGTTCTAACAAGTCTGTCTATCAGTAACAGTGTCCCTGTGTCCAGGTAGGGGGTTCAAGTAGGGACTGAACAGTTGGAAAGAAAGAGGGCAGCAACTTGAGAACAGGCCCTGAACCTTCTTCACCTAATGGCGGGGCGGGGATGGTGAAAATAAATCTTGCCCCATGAGAGGGAAAGAAGCAGCATAATTACTCCCTCTGTTTCTATGCCCTCTCAGCAGAGTGGTCGATAACTGTGGGCTAGGAAACCCAAAGGATGGATAGGACATATGAGATGACCAGCATCAGAAATGGAGGGAGCTGACGTGAAAGGAGCAATGCAGAGGCCCCAGGGCTGACAAAGTCTCAGCATCTATGCCCAAAAGCAGTGTGGTTAAAGCCACTGAGCATGGGCACCAACCCTTATCTGGGAAGGATTTTAATTCTGGCAATATGCAAGCAGAAGATATTTCTTAACTTCTATACCCCTGAATTTCCTAAGTTATAAAATAAAGACTTTTTAAAGATGTTATTTATTTTTAGAGATAAGGAAGGGAAGGAGAAAGAGAAGGAGAGAAACATCAATGTGTGGTTGCCTCTCACATGCCCCCCACTGGAGACCTGGCCAGCAACCCAGACATGAATCCTGACTGGGAATCGAACCAGTGACCCTTTGGTTCACAGCCCACGTTCAGTCCACTGAGCTACACCAGCTAGGGCCTAAAATGAAGATCTTAGTATGTGACACAACTATTACAGAAATTAAAATGGGATTAGTGGACAAATTGATTAAAAATGGGCCAAAGACCTTAACAGACACCTACCAAAGAGGGGGGAGAATATGTGTGTGTATATGTATATATGGAATATATACAAAAATAATATATTACTATATATCTGGAATACACAATATATGAAGATATTAATATGCATCAATGTATATATGCATATTACATATGTATATACTATATGTGGAATGTACATATATACAAAAATATATGGTATTATATACCTAATGCAAGAAACATCAAAACCTGTAGAGAATGTCAATAAGAGTTTATCTGAGCCAAAACTGCTGACAGTTGATGGTAAGCAAGACCTCATGTGCTTTGCAGATTGACAGATTTGCAGCCTTTGTGCATTTGAAATTAAGAAGGAACCATAGGAAAATTAAATTAAGCAGGGAGAAAGCAATGCAGAGACTGGATTATAGGATAGTTAACAAGATAATGTGTTCTCTGGAGGGTGGTCAGACCTCTGACGGGCACTGCTTCTGGGATTTCAAAGGTGTGTCAATGTAGGTGCACAACAACAGTGGGCAGGGCTGGCTTAGAACCTTCTCACGGAGAAGTTACAGGCCTGGGGAGTGACTGTCGACCATGACCTGCTCACTTAGGAACCCATGCTGTATTACAGCACCGCTTTTCCACCCACAGTATACATGGTATATATACTCTTTATATATATATATATATAATTTACATAACATAACTTGATATCTATATAATAAGATGTTCCACATCATACATCATCTGGGAAATGCAAATCAAAACAATAATGAGGTACTACTCATTTTTTAGAACAGCCAAAATCCAGAACACTGACAACACCAAACGCTAATAAGGATGTGGAGGAGCAGAAACTTTCATGAGCTGCTTGCGGAAATGCAAACTGGCACAAATGCTTTGGTAGACAGTTTGGTTTTATAAAAATACCAGATTAGTTTTAGTTTTATAAACTGAACAGTTTAGTTTTATAAAAATAAACATAATTTTATCATATGATCCAGAAATCATGCTCTTAGTATTTACTCAACAAAAGTAAAAACACAAAAAGAACTGCATACACATTTATAGTAGCTTTATTTATAATTAGTAACATCTGGAAGCAACTGAGATATCCTCTAGTTAAGTGAAAAGAAACTATCATATACCAGACCATGGAATACTGTTCTGAGTATAAAAAGAAATAAGTTATCAAGCCACAAAAAGACACAGAGGAACCCTTAATGCATGTACTAAGTGAAAGAAGTCAATCTGAGAATTATGCACTGTAATTACAATTATTGGACATTCTGGAAAAGACAACACTGTGGAGACTGGAAAAGGTCCATCGTTGCCAGGCGTTGGGCTGGGAGGGACTCATAGGAAAACCATAGAGGATTTTTAAGGCAGAAAAGAAAACTCTGTGTAATTTTAAAATGAGAGATATGTGTCATTATACATTTGTGGAAACCCATACAATTTAACATTTGAGGTGTGTATTAATATAACAGCATTGTTTTATACATTATATATGTGAAGCACGCATAGTTTTGCTCAGCCATTAAATGGTAATGGTGAATTTAAAAGGAGTATATTTGATTCTAAATCAAATTATTTAACTTCTTAGGTGTGACTTCCTTAAGTGGACATAATAAGATATATATTTACATATTATAGATTTATATAAAATATAAAACATGTATATATTTTCTAAATATTTATATATATTATATATTAATATATATATAAACTTCCTGACATTTTGAAAATATGTAGCAGGTATCTCATGTGTATCATCAAGAGTGAGCCCTGAGAAAAACGATGAACTCTGGGTGATCACAATGTGTCAACATAGGTACATCTGTGGTCAGAAATGTGCCGTGCTGGTGACAGGCATTGAAAATGAGGAGTCTGCGGATGTGTGGAAGCAGAGGGTATATGGGAAATCTTCGTACCTTATGCTCCATTTTATTATAAACCTAAAACTGCTCTAAAAAAATTAAGTCTCAAAAAATCGTGTGCAATGTTGCAGACATGAATGGCAGTCCTGTCATCATCACACACAGTCCCTATTCTAGGAGAACTGAACAGCATCTTTCTTTAATAAGTCCATAAAAAGATTCCGTTCTGAGCTTATACACAAAATACCCTCAGTAATGAGTTTTTAAAAACCCAGAAAGTAAAAGCTGTCTTTGTGTGGCTCAGAGTTTATGAATGCACACATATAACCATGTTAGACAAAACCTTCTGCCCCACAGTGCTCATTATTGGAGGTAGGACTTATTCTGTCAGAGAGGCACAGGACTCTTTTAAGGGAATAAGCCTCATTAAAAAAATAGCGTAATTCGGCAGAGTGACTTTTAGTAATGGGTGGGGACGTGAGTTTGCCTGCAGTGCCACAGATTTATAAAAAGAATGTTGCATGAAGGATAACCTTGAGCGTCACAGATGGACTCAGTGGAGATACGTGATGAGGGACAGACATCCTGTACATGCACCGCTGTTCAGGATGGGTTTCATCCCTCCCAAAGCTGGCCCAGCACTGCTGAGCTGCATTCCTCAAAGGGCAGCATCAGGGACATTGATTCTTCCCTCGCTGCTTCCTTTCAGTCCTTGTCAACACCAGGTAGCTGGTGAAATTCCTTATTATGTGCCCTAATTTCAATATGAATGCATTCAGTCCAACTCCTTAGAGCATCTAAATTCTTCACATGCTTGGGAAATTAGAAGTCAATCTTTCTATATTTATAGCTCTGAAAATGAAGCATGCAGCTAGAAACCCTTTTTTTTTGTTGTTCTGGCAAAAATAATTTTGTGAATATAACTCAGCCTAAATTACTAAAAGAATGAGAATCTATAACCAGTTTTCCAATGCAATGGTTATTACTGAGAATATAGGTTTCCCCACTCTAAAAATAATTACAAAAATTACTGAGAAATAAAGTTGCCTTTTGCAGGTAAGGGGATGCTTCTTTCACTGAATGTCAATCACTTTATTTGCTCTTTTGTTGGAAAAAGTCAAAAAAAGAAAAAAGAAAAGAAAAAGAAAAGCTGTTCTATCCTTGCCTGGCTCCTTCAGTAAAAGGCCTCAGGAAGGCTCTCAGTGGAAGTTCATTTAAAGTTTAATTGAAGTTATTAAATGACTGCTTTTGGCAAAAAATTAAAAAATAAAGGACTTAGCAATAGTTTTTGATCAGTGTGTATAGCCAAAAATTATTTTCTCTCTCTTTTACTAGCTTTATGATCTTTTTTTGCTAGTCTCATCAAAGAATATAAATGTGCTACTTTGAAAATAATAGGTAGAGTTTTGTTTGTTTTAAAAAGGTACATAGGAAATATTAACTAGCCAAAGTGATCAAAATGTATAAAATTATACATTTTAATGTATATGATGATATGTGCATATACACATAATTCAGCTCCTGTAGAAATTAGTGAATTTTATATTCTTAGAACTAAGGCAAAGGTGCCATCTTTACTCATTGATAGTAGAAATCGTAATTTTTCTCTTCTTTTACAAATCACTTTTTAGATATGAAGTATTTTTTAACTTTGATTCCTGAGCTACCAGAGCATGTTTCTCTACCAGACCGGGCTAAATAGCCAGTTACAGAGCTCCTGAGCCTCTATTTGTGCATGAATAATTCAATGTACCTTTGGAGAAATGCTCATGAATGGTTAATGAACAAGAACATATTTGTGCTAGGTACATCTTAAAGATGGGATGGAAGGTTTTCTGTTCACTCCCAGGCTTGAATCCAGTGGTAAATGAGAAATCAATGTAAAGAAAGCTGTATGGTCCACCTGTGAGGTCATCCTCTCCCATTCGCTCCCTTTAGTTTGTGTGATTAAAAAAAAAAGGCCTGTGATTAAATATGAACATGTGTATATTGTCCTGCTCAGTTCTTCACCCATTATCAAGTGTCAAGCTAGAAATTTTGCCTTAAAGGAACAAAGAATTAGAAATCTACTCTGGGGAAAATGCTTTCATCCAAGGACTGAAAAATTGATGTTTCGTTTTACTGAAAATACAGCTTTGTAAAAATAGAATGCCCATTCATTTGAGAGTCAGCTTTCATAGCATGTCAATCATTGGCAATCCCAGTGTATGGCAGGCTTTATGTGCCCGAAAAGGTTCGCACAGTTGAACTTAGTGCTAAAAATCAGTACCGCGTTCCTTTTTTCTTTTTCTCTTCCCTATTACACTCCAACAAGAAAATGGCTGAGCTGATTATAAACTGTACAGATTATAAATTCTATAGGTCTCGGCAGTTTCCCAGGGAGACACATTGACTCCCAGGACCCTGAATGTTCTTACTCACGACCTTGCAGTTCCCTCACACACATTATCTCATCTCCTATTTACAGTAGCGTGTGAGGTATTTACATAACGGAAGCATTCCTTTAGAGATTACATTTGTGAAGCTCACATAGGTTTGCACCAACACTATTTGGAAAAGCTGAATTTGAAACCGATATCTTTGATATTAAAACAATTGATAGATATATTTTTTGGATGTAGTTTCCTTGTAAGTGAACATAATAAGGATAAAGCACACATAAATCTTCCGGTATTTATAAACTATACAGCAGATGTTTTTCTTGTTTTATAGTAATTCAATATGAGCCTCTGGTTAATGAGGAGTTGAATAAACCAAAATTCCAGAATAATCAAGAAAGTATCATAATTAAAAAGATAACCCCGTGTACAGGCGATTACTTTAACTTTATTATTAGAGAGTTAGAGAAGTTATTAAGTCCAACTCCAAGGAAGTCCCTAAGTGAGCCTAAGTCAGTAAAATCACAAATCACAGTGAGACAGAGAGCAGGTAGATTTTATTTCCTGTTGTGATATTTGGCACAGAATGGGATGAAGGGACAGGAACATTTGAAGTGACACAGAAAACAAATTCAAGATAATGAGGGTGAGGTTACCCATCCTCATGAGGCCCTGAAAGTGCTCTTTTTCTAACTAAAGCCAGAGGGGTTTGCAACACCTCCACAGGAGACATTTTGAAAAAGCAATCTCCAGATTTTTGCAGAAGGCATGTTTACGTGAAAGGATTATCACAACTTCATTATTTCTAGAATGTGTGAATAGCAACTACAACAAAAATAGCAGATGATAATTTTTATAGTTTGCAAAACTCACCACAAAAATCTCCCTGTGACTGAATGCAGTCCACTTTGCTATGTGGTGGTGTGGAATGTGGTTCTCCGTCCCCTGAAATTGAGTTGGCCATGTGATGTGCTGTGGTTAACGCAGTATTAGCCAAATAACCCAAGCAGAAGTTTAAAGCACTTATGAGTTGAGGCTTACCCACTTACTGTTCTTGGGATCCTAAGTTTGCCATAAGAAAGAGCCCAAACCAGATCCTGGAGTAGGAGGAGCCATGTGGAGGACAACCAAGGCATCCCAGCAGACAGCCAACCAGCTGCCAGAAATATGGGAGAGCATCCCAGCTCCTGACACCAGCTTGGCTCACAGCTAACCACTGATGAATGAGAGTTCATCGGTGATCAGAAAAGAAGAAGCATCTATCCAGCCCACAGTCCTATAAGATCTATGACATCACTGCTGTCTCACACCTCTCATTTTTGAGTGGTTACAGCATTAGCTAACTAACAACACTGATAGTACAACCCATGAAAACTGAGCCAGCAAAGCAGAATCTCTCCATCCTTTAAAACATATCTCAGAGAAACTCCAGACAGAATGATTGAGCAAACGTTGTGATTGATGAGGTTACTCTGCAGCAACGGGGTCCAGCAGGTCTGCTCCTTGTGGTGGTGAATATCAGGTAAAATGCTGGGATGGCCCGAGTGCAAACCCAGGCCGCCTCATTGTATGGTTGGCTCTCTGACCTTCCTGGGGAGGAAAGCTTCATTTCTTAAGTGGTGATAACACACACACTTATTTCTGATACCTTTCACTAAGATTTCGTATAGAGGAAATATTGCATAATCCTTTTTGTAAATGGACTTGAAAGGCACGCAGCAGTTATACTACATTGCTACTGGTCCTTAACCCTGGGGAAGAGGGAAGTCACTGGGTTTGGTGCTAACAGGGAAGGGAAAGTTTCTTGATGTCCTTTAAATGAAAAGCCTGCCCTCAGCTGTCTTTTCGCATTGACACACCCCGTCTAGCTGGGTTCATCTGTGCCAGTGCCTTACATACCATTTTTATGACAAGGAATTCCACAGCAACACTCCTGCCCAGGGTGTCCATGAAATCGAAGCCTCATGCCTCACTGTTTATTCATCTCCTCCCCTCAGATTTCTAATAGATGTCTTAATTTTGGCACCCCCACAGGAGAACTCATGACTACCCCGCCTCCACCCCAAGGCCTTCATAACCCATCTTCTCTACTTCATGGCAGCTTCACCACAGCTTCACCACCCAGTCACGCCAGTCTATCACCCAGGAATGACACACATTTGATAGTCTATCTCCCTCCCTGCACTCTTACCCCACCCAACCCATCATCAGTCCTATTTTGTGAGAGCTCCCAAGCACATCCCACATCCGCTTCTCTGTCTCCACTCTTACTACTAAATCAACTAAATCACAATCTTCTCTGCCCAGGCCAGTGGAATTGCTCCCAACTACTCTCCCATTCTCCCAAAACAACCCAAGGTATTGTTTTAAAGGCAAATCATACGATGTGACTCGTTTTTTCATTTTATTTTTCAATTGCAATTCACATTCACTGTTATTTTGTATTAGCTCCAGGTGTACAGCATAGTAGTTAGACCATCATATACTTTACAAAATGTTCCCCCCGATCCTTTCAGCACCCACCTAGTGCCATTTGTATGTTATGGTATTGACTATATTCCCTATGCTGTACTTTACACCCCTATGCTGGACTATTTTGTGACTACCAATTAGTACTTCTTAATCCCTTTACCTTTTTAATCCAGTTCCCCAACCCTCCTCCCAGTCAATAAATGGTGTTGGGAAAATTGGACAGATACATACAAACAAATGAAACTAGGCAACCTTCTTACATCATAAACAAGAATAAACTCAAAATGGATTAAAGACTTAAATGTAAGATTCAAAACCATGGAACTCCTAGAAGAAAATATTGGCAGTAAACTTTTCACATTTTTCTTAGAAATATAATGTCACTTCTTAGGGAAAATACCCACAATGGCATTGAAAGGTACCAAATATGTCACCCCAAAATATGCAACATTGACAAAAGGATTATTTTGAAGTGCACCTGAAGCACAACTACAAGAAGGGCACTTTGACATCCTCTTCTTGCTAAAAGCAGGAGGTAAACAGCAGGAGGCAAATAACCTGGCTGCGGGCCTAGGGCTACTCAGGATGCCCAAGTGTGTTTATTCACTCAACACTCAGCACAGTCCTTAATGGTAAGTGCTGTAATCATCCCCATTACACAGGTGAGGAGACTGAGGCACAGAGAGACTAAGTTACCTGCCAGAGGTCCCACAGGTAGGAAGCATCTCAGCCAAGACTTGAACATGAATAGGCTGGCTCCAGAACTGAAGGGCCTCGCCCCTACACTCCCCTGACGTGGCTATGTGCAAAAAACAACCATGTCTGTGCTTTCCTTATTTTTTCCCTCCGCCCCAACCACTTAGAACAGTGTTTGGCACAGAGTGAGTACTTTTAAAATATGTTGAATAAATAAATATATTTTAAAGAAAATACATGTTTATATTGTTCATTTCATATACACAATATATAGAAAGCAGAATGCTGTGTGACCTAGAGCAACTTAAATTTGACTTTTCTATATTCCAGCTTTTTTATATGTATAATGGGAATAAGCATAGACTCAATAATATAAAATGGTAAGGTCTAAATAATTCCATATAAAGAAAATATTTAGAACAGGGACATGTCTGCATATATACCTATATAATGTTATTATATATGATTTTATTATAGAACTTTATATATAATTTTATTATATATTTTATATAATTTCTCAACAAGTGTTAGGTATGCTAATAAAGAAGATAAATCTGAATGGTTGGAAAACAGTTTTTTTCTTTGTTTTTTTCATTTATAGAATTTACAAATGCATAAGTATAGTATATTTATTGTATTGATCGATATACCTAACATACTTTTTTAACATATCACTTGCAATTTTCTTACAATAAATTCTTAGATATGTAACTAATGGGCCAAAAACTGTGCTCACCTGTACAGCATTGGGTGTGCACTGACAAAGGGCGTCACTGAAGCTTTGAACCAGCTCACCCTTCTTGGACACATTTGTGGGAGTGCCTATCTTCTCTCCCTTTTGCTGAAATGAAGAATAATAATTAAAAAAACTTGCTAACTCTAAAAGTGTCCCTTTATTTTAGTTTGCAATTTGCAAAAATTAATAGCCTGTTTCAACTTTTTTTTTACACTCTGCTTATTCTTACGGAGGTGTTTGTATTGTAAGCAATATTTTCAGGAATCTAGACTACACTTCCCACTCTCTATGAGGTTTCCACCTAGCTGTACCATAAGGAGGTCAAGTTCATTGCCCCCAGAAACAATTTTTAACCTCCCCTGGTCCATTCTAAGCTTTTTCCTCCTTCTAGTTTCCTTCCTGGGTTGATGACACACAAGTAAAAGTTTAGTCGACCAAGCTTTTATTGTGTTCATTTCACTCTAAGCAGGCACTGACTCTCCATAACCAACCTCTAAACATCTCTCATGCCTGTCCATTCTGGGTGCAACCCCACTAATGCTTTCTTAGACAAGTGATTGGCCGATACTCAAAGGCATTTAGTAGCTTCTTAGGAGGAATCTCCCCCTCAGACCCTTTCGAGCAAATGGTCTGTCTCTCTGCTGCCACAGGGATTGTTTCAAAGTGCAGATGAGCTCACGGTGGTTCTCCACCCCTTTCTCCCCTTGTGGCTGTGGAGCCTTCTATGCGCAACTCTGATGTTAATTTTTCAACCAGTATAGCATGCCCACCACCGATTTAGGTGAGAGGATTTTAGGTAATGCACAGATGGCTCCATTTTTATTTCACCACCTATTTATACTCACTCGAACGCAACAGAAATAATGTGTCCAATCAATGATATCATGCTGTATTTTCAACTGTCTTATGATTAATTTGATGTAAACAATTAAAAAGCAAATAATAAATAAGATAGAATATGTACGTATGTCCACAATGTCTCCGGGAGGACATGCTGGTGAGTTCAGTTCGTGGAACACTGTGGCACGTAGTTGGCACATTATATATCACAGCTGTCCTCAGAGCCGAGTTCCCCGCTGGGGAAGGGGCCTCCCCCTTGCTGCTCTTTAGTTCCAATAAATTTTACATGAATTAAAACAGTTTTAAGTGAATGGCCATACTAACTATTTTCTTTTTTTAAAACTGAACATTTATTTTGTTCAGCTCCATATTGACAAAGTTCTGGTGGATGAAAAAGAAGTGAAGAAGGTAAATTTGTGTAGTGTCAGTACCTTCTCTAAAATCTTAAGAGGGTTTCAGGATCTATCTTTAGTACCTTCTATTTCCCTACCATTTTACTTATACATCTGGGGACCATAATTTGAGATTTTTCAAAGCATCCACTTTAAATAGTCAAGTATGTTATTACCAATTAAGTTTGATTTATAATTACATGCATTTAAAGATTTTTTTAGAGAGGACATTTAATATATTGATAAAAACATAAATGGAGCTCTATGTCCTTGTGATTTCTATAACAAAGGAGAACCTCTTTCTACTTACTTGCAATCTTGCCACTACATTTAAATATTGGGGCTTAAATTTAAAACATATATTTGTATTTGGCAGAGAAGAACCCCTCCTCAGCTTTGAACCCCAAATATATGATAAAAAGTAAAGTAAAACATCTAGAACCTTAGGCTTTTTGGTGTCCACTCTTCCACAGACCCTTAAATGGTGGTTTCTGTTTTCCACAAAGCTCCACTTAACTCTGAAAGGAACGAAGTGTGCAGCTGCTGGCAAGTTCCCATCCCTGATATTTCTTGCTTAGAGTCAAGATTCCTCTGGTTGTGACAGAACAGAAACACAGCTCAAACTGGTTAAAGCCTCAGGGAGAATGTTGCCTCCTGTGATTGAAAAGCCCAGGGGTACCTTAGGCTCGGCAGTGGCTGAATCCCGGTTCTCTAATGGTGCCGATGGGAATCAGTCATTTCATTCCTCTGTCGTCCTGTGGATGTAGGCTTTTAAAAACATTAGTGCGTTAGTTTAGGCTTTGCTCTCATGCAGTCTGTACATGACAACTAAGCAATTTATATTATTTATAAGGAACATTCAGGAAAGAAAGCAGTGATTCCAGTGCCTGCAGGTATTGTTATGGGACAGGGACCTTCAAATGGGGGGTCCATTTGAAATCGGGGCCTGATAGGACAAGTCAACCTCTCGCTAAATATTTATTCTGTTGTCTCTTTACTCAACACACATCACAGAGCACCTAATATGCTCAGGCACCCTGTCACACAGGTCCATTCCCTGTAGCTTCTGGGTTCTAGTCTTTGCAGGTTGCAGACAACGGTATGAAGGTGTATATCATATCATATCATCATATCATATCATATCATATCATATCAATCTGCAGATGCATAAAAGTAAGGCATCTAAATCAGTCCCAGGAGCTCAGGAAAATCTGAAGGACATGTTGAGTCACCTTAGATAAAAGAACTTTGGAACGCGGCCCTCTTTGTGGTTATCTTGTGGCTTTCCATCCTCATTGCTACCATATCGGTTTCAATGAAACCTGGGAGGTCTCTGCGGACCACTTCTCCATGAAGCAGGCGTGGCTCTGCCTAAAAGGCCCGTTTGTTATTTCACCCTTGGAAACCAGCATTTGGAACTTAAATAATTTTTCCAAATACTTCTCCAATATATGTGAATTTGTCTTACACCGTATTCATCATTTATTTTCAATTAATGAATCATTAGATTATGTCCCTTGGTAAGCAGAATTTGCCAGCAGTTGAAGAGCTGAATAAGGCAGAGAAAGATAATTATGTTCCTTTTTTTTTTTCAGCATGTACATTTGGGATGCAGAAAGATTCTTACCAAGAAAAAGTAAAAACCAAACATTTTAAATTGTCATTGTCTAGAAAATATGATGGGAAATGCTCCAGATTTGTTGAAAAATTAATGACTAGGCTTTAGGGTAAAACAGCAACAACAACAATGAATCCTGTTCACTACATTAGACAAGCAGTGAGCTGCGATCCAGCTTCCAGTGTTGGACACCCCACCGTTCAGGGGGTGAACTGGAAATTTGGGCTCTTAGTTTCTCTGCCCCA
Source organism: Anoura caudifer (assembly GCA_004027475.1). Classification (NCBI taxonomy): domain Eukaryota; kingdom Metazoa; phylum Chordata; class Mammalia; order Chiroptera; family Phyllostomidae; genus Anoura; species Anoura caudifer. The sequence continues at coordinate 61,314 of PVKU01000541.1, forward strand.
TCTCTTCATTTCTTAAATAAGGCCCTTTCAGAGCTGACAATTAAGAGATCTACGAATGCATGAAATGAATTTCAAAATAAGAGCAAACAAGTTGTATTTCATTAGAATAAACAATTCCGTGACTTCTAATCTCTAATCCCAAAGCTCATAATGAAATCAACCATGAACACAACCAAAAGCCACACAGAAAACTGACGGATGTCACACTAAAACAGAGAATAAAAATAAGGAATAAGGAAAGGAAAAACTAGCAATTCTTGCAATACTACATAATGTTTTTATGCTTATATGCATGTTCCCACAATTTGTAATTCTCTGTTTAGACCAGTATTTCTATCTCAGGCTGAAGCTCAACCAGTATCTGTTTTGCTCAGGCACGATTTGTGTCATGTTAATGTCACCCTGCAGTGGGAAATTTATAGGACTTCCTTCTCAACCTGAACAGCTAGGAAGATTTATGACTTCCTATTCCCTGGCCTTGATTTTCCTAACACTTTTTGTATTTGTTAATTTATTATATTTTAAAATGTGTATATTGAAAAATAGCATAAAATAATTATGCAGTTTGAGCAATAATTTTAAAGCCAACTTCCATGCAACCATGGAATGATCACCCAGTCGCCCATGGTCAGCATCCAACAACCCCAGGGCCTTCTTTCCCATTGCCTCCCCTCTCTCTCCAGAGGTGAGTGCTCTTCTGATATCTATGAAAGTTCCTTTGGCTTTTCTTTATAATTTTACTACTTATATGCTCCACACAGATACAGTCTGTTTTGTCTCTTTTCTAATTCCGTAGGAGTAGAATAACACCATGATATAGATTTTTTTCCATCTCACCTTTATTTCTCAAATTATCTTTGTGAGAATTTCATTGTCATAATCTTTCTTTGTTTCTTTCTTTCTTTCTTTCTTTCTTTCTTTTTTCTTCTTTCTTTCTTTCCAAACACATTGTATTCCCTTTTATTTTTTATCATTTTTATTGTTATTCTATTACAATTGTCTCAATTTTCCCCCCTTTGCTCTCCTTCACCCACCCACACCTCTGCTCCCACAGTCAATTCCCACTTCCTTCCTCTCTCCGCCTATCCCTCCCTTCCTCTCTCTCTTTCTCTCCCTTCCTTCCTTCCCTCCTTCCTTCTTTTCTTTCTCTATCTCTTTTTTCCTTTCTTTGCTGGATAGCACTGCACTAAATAAATGCATCTGAGGTTATACATGCTTTCCACTGTTGATAGTCATCTGTGCTTGCCAGTTTTAATCTCTTATGAGCAATGTTGATATGATGTCGTTCTATTTGTTTCCTGATGCTGAAGTGTCTGGGTTCTCACTGAAGCAAAGGATGAGGGAAGGACGTGTGTGTGGGGACTTTCTTTGGGAGGTCAGCTTTGTCTAGGAAGAGGAAGCAGAGACAGTGAGTGAAGTCAGGAGGAAACACCACTCCACACAGGCCTTGGAAGAGAATGCTGTCATTGCTCAGGGACTGCGAAGTTCCTGAGTGAAGTGGCTTCGGAACTCTCTTAGCTTGTGGGGTTCCCGTTTTTCCTTGAGGTGATGCTGGTGATACTGTAATATCTTGTCAGCTTGTGGGTGGCTTCAACAAGATTAGGAAATACTTTATTCAGCTTTATTAGCTGTGTGGGTGGTAAGCTCATTTCAATAACAAGAAATTTATTACTTGTATTTTAACTTGCTTCATAATTGTATTTTTCCCCAATTGTGCCTTTATTCAGAGACAGGTGCAGATGCTGTCATAACAGAGTATGATAAAAATTAATGTATATAAAATATGTAATATAAATAACCTATACATATCTGTATGTATATTAAATGAGATCACAGTTATATTTTTCTGCTTTTTTTCTTCAGGTAGAATTATCTCTACATGTGCATTACTCTTATTGGGCTTGAAAAGGATTATAGATCATCTCTGTAACCTGGATAAGCTCACTGTGACTGCTCAACTCTGTGGGTGAGCGTCCTTCACCACACACACAGTAATTTAAGAAGCTTAAAGTGATTTTTATAACACGCCTCTAATTTAGTACCACCGTGGCAAATAGAAACAATAAGATCAAAAATTTTTTTCCAAAAGAAAATGTTCAATAACATTTTGACATCACATTTTAAAACTGAATTGAGTTTTTAGGTTGTTAGCAGTACCCCAAATGAACGCGCCTGCTGACCTAAAAGACTGGGTTTAGTGGGTGCTGTGTCAAAGCTGGCTTTAGCCTGATTCAAAGTGTTGAAGAACATGAAATGATCAGTACTCATCTCAGCAAATAGCTCCATGGACTGAGTGTACATGCTCTTTGGCAATGAATGTTATACCCACTCCCCACTTAGAATTTTTGATGTTTCAGGATGCTTGAGAGCAACAATGTTATACATCAGAAAAAGTCAGCCAATTGCCTAGTGAGATGATAAGATTTCACCAAAACACAATAGATTTTCTTTATTTTGCAGTATCATTTGTAGACACCCAATAAGTGAGGCACTTTGAAACTTTACCATTTTTCTTCTTTCATATTGCACACCACTCTGCCCTGATGAGCTTATCTTCTCCTTAATTAATAACTTCCAGAGGTGCTAGTTAATTTACATTGTGCTGTGATACAAGAAGAGGTACAGTGGACAGGCTACATGTGGCATACCTGAATTCACCTGCCCTGGTCACAAGCCCTTAGCACTACTTACCGTTGGCCTTTGAGATCACTGAGTGAGTTCAAGTTTAAGGGTTTTTAATGAAGTAGCCTATTGACCACACTTGACGGCCTGACTCTCAGCCTCCCAATGGCAGCCTGAGATGTATGGTACACTAGGGAACAGTGAGGCAGTGAAAAGAACATTAAATGTGGAGTCCAGACTGGATACAAGCTTGAATTAATCCACAGGTTAGATGAGGAAGCTTGATCAATGATACCTAGGTGCCCAGCATCCCAGTTTATCTGGGATGTGATCTTGCCTGTCCAATCGGCTCAGTCTAATCGAGCAAGACCATGGCAAATGGCAGCACACTGAAATGCATCCAGATACTAGGGATTTGTCTCTTGCCACTTTCTAGCAATGTGTTCATTTGTATGTCATCCTTACTCTTCACACAGCCCAGAGGGAGAGAATGGTGCCATCTCACAGCCACTTTTCACCTCTCCCAGAGTGCTCAGGAAAGTCACATTGTCCACGCTGTCACTACCTGTCACCTGGACAACAGTGACAGCCTCAGACCCGGCTCTCCTGCTCCACACCTATTCCCAACAGCGCATTCTCTGTGGAGCCAGCACCGTAATATTTTTTAAATGTTTGTGTTACTTCCCTGCTTCAGACACCCCCAAGGCCTGTCATCAGACACTCACAACCTGCAGTCCTGGCTGAGGTCACCAGGCTGGGCAAAAGCTCACTACCTCCCACCCCTAACCTCACCTCCTGCCCCTACCTCTTGACCTTCACATTTCAAACTTGCTGTCTTCTTTCCCTCACATACACTAGCTGCGGTCTTTGTGTTGGTTAATGCATTATGTTGTCAAACATTATGCATTATATTGTAACATATCTCTGCCAGATAAGTTCTTTCCTTGGTCTTTCACATGACGGTACTTCTTTACCCTTCAAGTTTCATGTCCCCTCTCTAGAGAAATGGTGCTCATGGTATCTTTTCTAAAGTCTTTCCCCAGCACCTGTCAGGTTTGTGGCATTGCCCTATTTATTCCTTCATAGTACTAATCCAATCTCAAAATGTTTCCAATGCCTAGGTTTGCCTTTCACTGTCTCCTCCCATTCCAGTGTAAGCCCCAGGATGGGGCTCATCTGCCGCTCTCACTGCTGGGTCCTCGATTTCTTCCAGGATGTGTGGCACATGACAGGAACCCAGTCCACGTTTGGGGATGCCAGGGCCCTTACAGTCCTCCTCTGTAACCACACTAACTGCACCACCCCTCTGGATTCCAACGTCATCTACATAACTTATTGCTTTGTGTTTGAACATGTGTTTTTATCCTGTGAGAAAACATTTGGCATTGCTGATCTTGCGTGCTCATCTTCGGAGCTGTGCTCTATCAGCACCTTCCCTGAGGAGACTTCGTGACCCCCTAAGTTGTGGAAGCCCTCCTGTTCTAGGGCCAGCTCACCCACAGCGTAGCTTTATTATTTCCTTACCATGAGCAGTTAAAATGTGTGTATGGCTTGATCTCCCCTCCATAAGGCTGGGGACGGACAGATTTATCTCCCTCTTCATGGTATCTAGCAGCACGCCCAACACATAGTAGATGGTAAAAGAAAATCAGTGAGGAATGAAGAACTGAATGAGAGGTGAGCCAAACAAGCCACATAAAACAGCTTGAAATTAATCAAAGAATTAAAAATATGAAAATAGCAAAACGTAGACCATTTTGGGCATTTTTTTCTGGATATTCACCCTCCTGCAGTTTATTACGTGAAGGTCCGTCCTAGGGACAGGATAGAATATAAGCACATCCATGATTCCCAATGTACTATATAGACTGTTTTTCATTTTTTCTTAGGAGACCCCATGAGTTTGAGTAATAGATGAGTTAGGAGACCCCATGAGTTTGAGTAATAGATGAGTTTCAATACCATAAATAAGCCAGAATCCATTGGTCAAGGTCAAAACCAGAGAAATGAAAAAAGTGGAATTTACACTCAAGATTTTTTGTGTAGAACACATACCTGTATATGGCCATGTTGTAACTCCATCCCCAGCCGGGGGTGTTTAATTCACACAGGCTCTCTAAGCTGAGGCATAGGTGTGTTAAACCCTTTACTGGTCAAACAGGTGTCCAAAGTAGCATTTATTTATTAGAATTTTGAAAACTAAGTCCTGAGAACCTAATATTTGTTATTGCCAATTGCTCTGCTGAAGTCATGGAAGATACAACACAATTCTCAAATGGTGAAAATAGGAATGCCTAATGAAAACCAGAAGTGAATCTCTCAAATCACAGCTAATGCTCAATGGGAATCACAGATTTATCTAATTCAGGCTTTCTTTTTCTTTTTCTTTTTTTTTTTTTTGGGGGGGGGCGGTGGGGTCAGGTTCCAGAACATGTGGGATTGAAGATGTTTTCTTCAGAACATTATAAAACATGAAATTTTACCAAATGCCAATTCTGTATGGACAAGTAGTATTATATGTGAATTGCTTAAGAAGACAGTGGGTGCATGCATGTGTGTTTTCCCAGAAAAAAATGGTAGGTCCTTTACTTTGTCCACAAATGATTGATCTTTCCCTCCAGTCTTTCTTCAGGTATAATCTAGTCTCGGTGCAAGAGAAGGTCTGCATAAAGGATGCTCCAGGAATCTTTCTCAAGCAGTAACGTGTATCCCTTGTCAGCAATTCACCCGCCCATCCCATTTCCAAGATGTCAGAGGGGTATAGAAAGAAAGGTCTGTGGCATTCTCACAGAAGCTGTGAGGCTTTAGGGCCACCAAGTGTAGCCTCTGCATCCTTGGTGACTCAGGCCCAGAATGACTACATCAGGTTTCTCTTGTGGATTACTGTCTACTGTGGTACACCTTCCCTGACCCACTTTTGGGAAGTCCTATCTGAGCATCCCCCTGAGTCCAGGATCCTGAAGACTCCATCCTTGAGGCCCCATGAGTCCTGATGCTTTGTTCTCAGCAACACCAGGTCTGTTCAAAGCACAGGGGACCACCAAGGTCTCCTGCAGCCACTGCTGCTGCTCACTGTCCTGCTGCCCCATGCTGATGCCGCCAGGAAAGATGTGTGTCATCACACACATCACCAACAGGAAGCTGAGATGGCTTCTAGAACTTTGGGGTCTACATGGCCTTTGTCAGAGGAAGCAAGTCATTGGCCAATAGGTGTCTGGTTTTCCCATATCTATTGGTATTTTTGAAAGTCTTTGCCAATGACTTAGGCCCTTTGTTGACAGGGAAGGGGAGAAAAACAAGGATCCTGGGACCTGATTTACTTATTTTCCCAAGTTCTTTTCTTTCTTCTCTTTATGGAAGTGGTTAAAAAATCAAAATTTAAAATCATGTGCATTAGCAATTTTTTCTATGGTTAAAAAAACTATCATTATTTTTTTCAGTAGCAAATCTTATTTCATCTCATAAAATTTTAAATTTATCTAATATTACAGTTTGGAAAAACATGGATCTGGCCAATCAATGTCACTGCAGAGAAGAGCTTCAAGGAGACTATGTGACTTTTCTAAGACCTTAACTCTGATTAACACTGTGTCCCTTGCAGAAACTCTAAGGGCACTGTCTTTCATCCCTTACATTCAGAGTAGATGGTTATACAAGTAGTGAGAAGTAGGTGGTTGGAAAAACCAGAGGCCAATACAATTGAGTAGTAACTTGTGTCTCTGACAGTCACTACCTTATGACTCTAGGTAACTGAGCTTATATAAATAAATGTCAAACTCAGGAACAAAAACACATTCCATTGTTTACTCATAAGTTTATCCAACAAGCCATTTATCTATTCGCTCAACAAAAAAAATGTGTTAATTACCCACCTCCTGTGTTTGGGACACAGTACCAATAAATATTTTGAGTTGTTAACATATAAATTTCATATTAACAAGGACCCTTCCAGCACAGGAAAGCAGTGGAGATATAATATGCCATGGGTATTTGTAAGTTCTGCAGTATAATGAAGACATTTAGAGGGTTCTGCTGTGGGATCTAGAAAAGAAAGATTAGCTGAAACACCAGATTTTCCTGAGATAAGGGACCATATAGGAGGTGACACTTGAAATGAACTCAAAAGAAAAGTTTTACTAAACACTGAAAGCCATACCAGTCACAGCATGAGCCAAGGCACAGACACATAAAAGATGTGACACTTTGTGTTGAAATGTCCTAATTTCTTGCAGTTTCTCACAATTGCTGATGTCAGTGGGTTGCTTTATACAGCAACCTACTATTTAAAGCAAATAAATGGCATATTGTGTTGGGAATAAGGAGTGGAATAAGAAGTGGAATAGGAAGTGGATTATATGACGAAAGTCCTAAGACCACTTGCTTCTTGTGCCATTGATTAGTTACAACCTTGTGTTAATTACCCCTCTGAGAATATTTTCCTCAGATAAATGAAAAGGTTTCATATCATAAGGGATGAAGCAATAATAACAATTACAAGGGTTACTTACATTAAACAGTGCTCTAAGTTACTGGTATGCAGTTTTAAACAATTAATCCTCACAACAATGCTGTCATGTGGATGCTCTGATTTTCCTTATGTTAGAAATGATCATCAAGGCCAGCTGGTCTCATATTTTTTTAGACATATGAAATACTTGGGGGGGGTGCTTATTAACATGATGTTACATGCAATGTCTCCACACACTTATGAAAAATTTCATTCACTAGCTCAGTGGTGAGCCACTTGGCCTGTTCATGAGAATTACCTAGAAAGCTTTTCAAATGACCACCAGCCTGATAAATCCAAACAGCATATCTGGGAGTTGGTGGTCCCAGGTTACATACCTCCCCAAGGTGCTGGAATGTGCAACTCTGATGGAGAACCCCTGGTTTAAATCTGTGGACAAGCTCCCCAGCTGATTCTGACCCGTGTTGAAAACATCTGAGTGGGCACTGCAGGGGAGGGAGAATGAACTGAGAAGGGTAAGACCATAACAGCTGGGGAGTAAAGAGGGAAAGAAATCATGCAGAGAGAAATAGAAGTAGGCTGCATGTCTAGCAGATGAAGGCAATTCAACAGATGACGCAGTTTTAGATTATTTACGTCAGCAACTTTGAGCCAGTGTTGCAAATTCAGGCTGGATTTCTTTTCCGGTTCACCATAAATAAACTTCAAGTCATCAGAACCAAGACCTGACAAAGAGGTTAAATGAAGTCCCTGATCAAATGGGAAGTTCTTTCACCTTTAGCTACAGGCAGCGGTGCCTGGAGGGGAAGACAGGGAGAAGCTTAGTGTGCTGAGTAAAAAAGGCAACATGAGGTCAGCCTTGAGTTGGATCTTAATTAACATTTTTATTAAAAATCATGGAGAAGAATTTAAACAGAAATGAAAACAGAGGAAGTGAAACGTGCTATTGATACTAAAATGTAAAGTGCTAAACAGGCAGATTTGGGGAGCAGAAGTAATGCGAATGTGACTAAAAAGGTTAACATGCAAAAAATGTCATGATTAGCTATTTCATCAAACCATAAAACACAAAACAAAGGGTCTATGCATAGAGTGAAGCACCTTAGTAAAAGCAAGAAACCCACATTTGCCTCAGAAAGGCAAAATCCAAGAATATTAACATTTTATTCCTTTCTCCTAAATTATCTTCATTTCTTTTTGCTTTGGAATACTTTGAGAATGGAGGGCCAGATACACATCTGGGGCTTAACGCAATATATAGCTTACCTCGATTTGCATAGATTAACCTGTTTAATATTCACAAGTAGCCTTCTGAAATAGGCATTGTTCAACCCTTTGAGAAAACCGAAGCTCATAGCACAGAAGATGTCAGATGTCACAGTTGAAATGAAGATCATACAGACATTATAAATGTGGAATTGGGACGGAGATCAGTTTCAAAGCCAGAACTTCTTCCACTCAAGCAACCCAACCTCTTGGACCTCGTTCTGGGAACCAGAGTTAGAATCCCTCTCCTTTCACCTCACCACCATGTCCCGATAGGTTGGGCACACCTACTACCACGTATACCACTTATTTGAGCCTGAGTTTCCTCTGGAAAGAAATAAGGAAGATATTGACCAGTTCCTAAGACTTCAGAGATAACTGCATGAGGTTAAGTCTGAAAGATCACTTTTTTCCAACATTGTGAAAATTTCAAAACACACAGTACAGCTAAAAGAAATTTACAGTAAATACCCAGAGTGGAAGTCTTTGATTAGTATGTGAACTACACTTGGTTAATTACATGCACTATCTATCCATCACTTTATTCACCAATCCATATTATTTTTAGATGCACTTTCAAGCAATTTACAGACATCAGTGCACTTCTATATGTATCTAAATTTGGTTCTAAATTGCCAAAGAATTTTAGAAATACGCAGATCATTATTATTAAATTCATGCTTCTTATTTTAATAGCTTCCTGCCATTACCTCTGTCATATAGAATAATAACCAAGACCAGCTACCTGTTTTCAGTTGTAATGGGATTTGACAATTCTGCTTTGTTATTGAACTATACTTCCTAACTGTTAAAAAAGAAAAAGAAAAAAACCCTACAATTCATTCTGCTCCCTCCTCCTGACCTGCTCAGAGACCATCTCTCTTTGGAGAAGATCTCTACTTTTTTGGTCTCAGCACCCCAATCCAGTCTGTCTCTCCTTCACTTCAAACACTCTTCTCAAATTCGACCATGTCTCCAAATGTGGTGAAAATAATATGTGCCCCACATGGGGAACTTATTAAAACATTCTTATAAAGGATTGAAAGGAAAAGAACAAAACATTTGCCATGTACTGGGTCAGTTGTTTTGTATTTTATCCTATAATGTTTAAGTAAACTACACATTCATACATTTATTTTATATGTAATGTATAATGTAATTTTATATTTTAATTATTTATATTATAGAATAAATATGATTATATGTACTAATCTATTATATATTGTTAGAATAAATATTGTATTAATCCTCATATATTATAGAATAAATGTATAATTATATAATAAATATTCAATAAATAAATATATCTACTTACAACTAATTTATATATAAGTATATTTCTTTATATGATAGTCAGTAAGTCCAGAGATTATCTTTATTTTAGTGAAATGTTAAAAAATTGAAAAGCACAAAAAGGAAAGGATAAAGACAGAATTGCCAAATCTTGAAAACCATGGAGAGTAATCCAGAGAGAAATTTCCAGCACAAATCTTTGCAAAACACTTTGGACACATTTGATCAGTCACAACACCTTCTCCATACACTGTGCACAAATCTTTTTTTTTTTCTTTTCAGATGCATTTTTACTTTTCTTGCGATAATAAAGCATAATAGGCTGAAAGTGTTGCGTATTTTCTTCCATCTTCAATATTAAAATGGTTACACAAAATTCACCAATTTTGATAAGATTTTTTAAATGCACACTGATATGATAGCTGTCACAATATAATCTAATATAATTATTTAAAATCAAATTAGCCACAACTAAGTGTTACTAGAGCCATCTTACAGAAAAAACAAACAAACTTTTTGGTCAACTCAATACTTTTGGTGAAGCTACTGGACTTGAGGAAGGTATTTGGTGTGAGGTGGGGGCTTCCCCACAGTTGGGGGGGCGGAAATAATCATCGACTGCCTCCTCATCCACGTGCCATATGATATCCTCTGACTGAGGACAAGAAAGCAAGCACCATTCTCTCTAAAAGTGCATGTCTCATCTTCCCCGGAGTTGCTGAAGAATAAAGTGAACAGTCACGAATTCTACAGAAGCACTCTGATTCACACACTGACATCTGGCCTGGTTCCACGCGCAGTCTTCCCAAAATGTACAGCAAACTCCCCCAAAGCTTTCTTGTTGGCAGCCGCACCCGGTGCCAAGCACGAAGCAAAATATTAACATTTCACACAGCGAGCGGGTCACACCATGTGAGCTTTGGGAACAAAGTGCCTCTGTTTCCCCAGGGTCAGTGTCCATGACGGAGCTCATTACCAGTACCCTGATGGCTTCCCCCAGAAGGCAGCAGTGACTTTTTAAGCATTGAAAAGATGCTTAAAAGATCTAAATGATAAAATCAAGTGACAACAATCTCTGCAGGAATGAAATGCTGCTGCTCAGTGGCGCCTGACCTGGTGGCATGGAGAGGAGGGGTTTCCCAAGGAGAGCTCTTTGGGAGCAGTGCTTTGGCTGGGGGGAGGGGCCGTGACATCTGAGACAGAGGTGGTGTTGGTGCAAACATATGCTAGATCTCAAGGATGGCCACGTCTCTCTAAAGGAAGAGTGGGGCTACAGAGAAGCTCAGAGGCATCCCCTCAAGGATATTGGCACATTAACAGTAAGCACGAAATCCCTCTTGGTCCCCAAGTCATAAAGTACCTTCTCCTGGAGGGAATTTACACCAAAAAGTCCTTGGTACCCTGTGTGAATTCCTGAGCCCCTGGAAAACCTGATTTCTTTCTCTACAGTGATTAACCAATCAGAAATGAAGGACTCGAATGGGCACTTGTTAGCAATGCAGAATCCTAGGGGTTTTTTTTTTTTTTAATAAGTGATATATGCCTATTGGTTTATGCTCATTATCTCTAGTCTTCTAGAACCATCCACCTTAAATACTATCATCTCTCTTTTGCAGGCTAGGAGACTGAGGCATCACAAAGTAAATCGTCTAGTTTGGCCTGGTGCCATGTTAGGTACGTGCATGGTAGATATGGGATTAAAAAGCAGATCTGTCAAACTCTAAAGCTTGGGGTTTTCCAATATTGCATGTTGTGGATGAAAGAATGTTAACTACTTTGCTTTATGTTTGAGGAATATGAATTACATATGACATGGGTTTTAGAGCAGCTCTCAAAGTTTGACATGTTACAAGTCACCTGGAGATCTTGTTGAGTGCACACTCCGATGCAGCAGGTCTGGGTTGGGGCCTGGGATTCTGCATTTCTAACAAGTATCCTAAAGACACAGATGCTGCTAATCAGGGATCCACACTGATAGTATCAACATTTAGATGATACAATCTAAATAAATAAGACCTCTAGCCCTGTTAGACACACTACTTGTGATTATTTGCATAAAATAGCCTGCACTAGGTGAGGGTTCTTTTCAGAATCAGTATTTTTTCAGTCATCATTAATGATAGTACCTAAATATATTTCACATCAGGCACATTTAATTTCCCTTTATTCAATGCATCAAAAGAGATTTGTGGGCTGCCTACAAAAATTGGCATAACTAATATTTGTCAGGTGCTTTACAGCTTAAAAAAGTCTTTTATGTTTGATGTCATTACATTTGCCAAAACGTAAAGAAAACAAAGTAGGCACTATTACTAACATAATTTTAAGGTGATAACATAAGGTTCAGAGAGATGATGTGACATGAGGCTGGCTTGTGTCATGAATTTTATTAGAATTTTCAGTTTTTCTGAATCCCAATATCATACCAAGGCATAATTTGCAAGCCCTTGCTGGGAGGGGCATTAGTTCACTAGGGCTGCAGTCACAAAGTACTGCAAACCGAGCAGCTTAAACAATATAAATGCATCATCTTTCAGTTCTGGGACTAGAAATTTGAGATCAGGATAGGTTGATTCTTTTTGCAGACTGTGAGGGAGAAATTGCTCCATCCCCCTCCCCTAGTTTCTGATGGGCTCCTGGGAATCTTTGATTCTCTTTAGCTCATAGACTCATGAACCCAACCTCTGCCTTCATGTTCAAATGGCATTCTTCCTCTGTGCATGTCAGTTTCCAAATTTTCCCTTTTTATAAGAACACCAAAATAAATCTAAATAAACCTGTCTGGTTAAGGAATCATCCTAACTTAGCTAATGTCATTAACAACCCACTTCCAAATAAGGTATTCTGAGGTACCAGGGATAAGACTCCATCCAACACAAGGATCTTGAGGAGGGTAGGGGATGCAGTTGAACCCTTAGCATTAGGTGCTGCTTGGCCCCTACTTAGGCAAACAACTGTGCACATATGCAAATCATTACGCAAGAAAGGACAGATTTCCAGTACATCTTGAAGAGTCCAGAGGTGAAGGAACTTCATATTCTCCTGGGCGGACCAAGGCAACTTCTGTAATTTGGCAACACAGGTTATCCTTGGCGTATGAGTGAGGTTCAGAAAGACAGAGAGGTGAAGAGTATTTTAGGCATCAAAAAGTGTTTGCTAAAGAGAGAATGCAAGTCAATCCCCAAACATGTTCTGAGAACAGAAAGTTGAAGCATTTGTTCCAAACTATGAAACAAGTAAGGTTAGAATTCAGTGACATTGATTTTATTTGTATTCCTGAAGATGCAAATGAAACAATTCCAAAGGTTCTGAAAAAATGGCAATGCTAGCTCTAAATCACCATGATTGGATTTAAAATTTTGTTTTAAACATAAAAAATTGTCGAAGCATTAATGTAAAGGCCTCAATAGAAGTCTGTGGTGTGCCACTAAAAGAAGAACAAGCTATTATCTGAAGCAAGAAAAACAACTTATAGTTGCATTCTAGAATCTAGGTGACTTTTACATGGGGGGGAGGGGTGGGCAGCTAATGCTTGTTTGAATGAAAGCAAACCCAGGCCTTGTTTACAGGCTCATAGATTTAAGGAAACAGGTAATCATTTTAATTGACAGAGGATGCTGATACTCTGTCAAGCAGATTTATTTAAACTCTTCTGGACAGTCTCTGAACTTACAGACCCCTGTGCGACAACAACTCTTTCTCAGTTCAGAGAATGACATCTTTGGAGAACTGTCTTTGAAAGGACATGCTCACCAACATTTACAAAGAAAGAAATGTATGCACCCTAAACACCGATTATCTCACAAGATAAACAGCCCTGGACTGGTCCAGACAGAAATGCATTTTGACAAGGTCAGAGAGCCTTCTCATTCCTCAGGCCTCAGTTCCCTGGGACACATGAGGGGCCTTGTCTGAGCCGAAGAGCTAAGGGACCAATGGACAGAGAACTCATTAATTTTGTCAATACCCATTTCTCCCTCTTAGCTTTTATATATTGTCTAAAGGAAAAGATGAGCTTTTCTCCATCTTCTTATTTCATTCACAAAGTGATTTAAAAATGGACCTTTCTATTTTCAGCTAATATCCTCCTCTTTATCTAATATTCACAGGCCCCATAAATCTACCCTTGCCCACTCCTCCCAGTGTATAATCAATTCCCCCCGAACACAGCCTCTCATTACTTTGGTGGTAGATCTCTCGAGGCTTTGAATACAATATGCTTTCTTGATTTTTCACAGTTGTTTTTAAATTCTCCTCACCTGAATGCTCTTTACATGACCTCTCTCCTCATTTCCCTTTGCATCTGTTGTCACCCTAGTGTAAGAGGGCCAAAGCCTTGCGCAAGCTCACTGGGACCTATGCCAGCCCAGTGACAGACATCACTGAAAGATCTTAATATTCTACCCTGCTAAGCTCGGATGGGGCCAACAGGACTTTTTCATTAACAAAACTCTCTAGCTCCACCTCCCCCTCTTAGAAGGTTTTTAAGTTGACAGAAAAATATAAGTGAAAGAAGAGTGAGGGTGGGAGTCAGGTTAAGATGATTAATGGGAATATGATTTTTTAAAACATTGAGGGGCAAGACATTTCTGGTAAAGCAAGCACATGTATCAGATTCACGAGAAACACAATGGGGGTTAAACTGGATAACAGGAATTGGACAAATCCAGAAGCAGCACTCAGTAACATTTTTAATTATTTGTTAAGTACCAGGTGGTATACCTCACCTGTCACACCCACTAACTTGATAGGCTATCATTGTCCCACGTTCCAGAGGAGTGACCTGAGTCCCACACCATTTAATTATGTTGCCCACTTAATGAGTAAATACAATGCAATGTTCTTCCTATTGTGCCACTGTAGGAAAGTGGAGATGGTCTCCTGTTTTCTTATAAAGATTGCTAACCTTCTTGCTACAATTTGAGATCTTAATTTGGTCATATTTCCCTAAACTATTTACAGAAATACTTTGTCAAGTTAAATGAAATGAACTGTGTACTTGAAAGAAAGGAGAGAGGAAAACTGATGACTTATGATAGGGTTGTACTATTGTGAACCTGATGTTGCCTAAACCAGAAAAGCTCTTTCAATGCTGGTCAAATCTCAGGGTGGAAAAGATACCATTTGTACAGAATAGGATGTTCTTGCTCATTTACAGGCAAGTCTACTCAAGTCAGTCTGATTAATCATCGCTGTTCAATTTAAGCTCCTTCCAATAGGTTTTGAGAATTGCAGGCATTTATTATTTTATTCAACAGAGCAGCGAAGTCTGATATGAACCTTATTACATGCCTTTCAGTCATATTGTTGAGCACCACTTTCTATGAGGAGACCCACAAATTTCAAAGAAGAAACAGAAGCCATCATTTAACTCAGTAACAAGGTCACAGTCCTGAACTCTAGATGTGTCATTTGGTCATTGAAAACATATTTATTGTCAGCCTGTTCTGTGTGAGGCATTATTATATATTCTTGGAATACAAGAGCAAACCTTGCCCTCATGACATCATATTTCAGCAGGGAAGTATGAATGATAAAAAATGAAGTAATAAATACATAAAATTATATCACATATTAGAGGGAAATAAATACTATGGGAGAAAGAAAATTTAGACCAAGATAAAATTTACAGGGAGTGCTAGGATGGGAAAATCTTTGCCATTTTAAGTAAGACAGGCTGGGTAGGCCCATCAAGAAGATACTATTGGAGTGGCGTCTTCAAGCTCATTGAAGTTGACCATGACTGCAAGAAACACATTAAGGTTCCTCATACCGGCTAGGGCGTGCTGGATTGAATCTATAAGAAGACATGTGGGTTTGGGAACGGATTATGAGGGGAATTCAATTAAGGCATAGTGAATAGATTGCCCTGGCTGGGCAGAGTGAACTGGTCTTCTATAGTAACTTATAAAGGAATAAAGAAGCTTAATAAAGTGGTAAAAAATGAGCTGTGGTCAGAAGAAAGTCAAAGTTCAGAGCTGGAGAAGCAGTGCCAAATATCAGGTCTAAAAGGCCACCTAGTTTTCAACAGTGACAAGTGACCTGAGAACAAAAGCCAAAAGAACTAAAATTTATAATGAATCAGAATGCTCAAAGAGCCTGGTTTTAACCTGAAATTGCTGGGCTAGCAAAGGTGAATCGATGAGATTAATCAATGGCAAAAGGAACCCAAAAAGTTCTAGAGAGCACACTTTCTCTCATTTATCCACAGCAGCAGCATGCATGGGGAGGGCGCGCTGATGGGTGGAAGTTGGCATCTCCAAATGATTCGGGGTGAGGAGTGGTATGTGGACAGAGGCATGTGCTTGGCAAATGGCTCAGAGTGACATCTAAATCCATGATTCGGTGTCTTGAGCATTTTACAACTCCATTCACACTTGTGAAGGTGCTATATGATGGTGCTATATACCAAAGGAAAAAAGAAAGAAACAGAGGAGAGAGAGAGATTTTAGGACAGGTGACCAGGCAGAACAAAGGCACGGGGTTGAGGTAAGGTGTTAGAAGGATGGCTGATAGGTAGAAACATAGAGATGGACAGGGCAGGACCTCTCTCCAGTGAAGCCCGGCACTATGAAAAGAGAAGATAAGATCACAGAACAGGCAAGTAGATAATTTTTGACATGTTTATAGGAAGCTCTTCACACTGTGAATCTCACCACCTTCTTAAAGGTAGATTTTTTTTTATTTAATGCTGCATTTCCTCATCCCCCCCTTCTCCCTGCTAAGAGGGCTGGTACCATTCTATAGTTAGTTACTGGAGCAGCAACTTCCCGATTCAGCAGCTCGTGATTCAGCAAGTGCAGACCTCTCCTTGGCAGACCAGTCCTGCAGAGTGGCTCTGGGAAGCGCTCTGGGAATCACTCTTGGAAGCGCTGCCTAGGGTCTCCTTCTTCAGCTTCCTTAATAATTCAGTGAGCTATCCATATCCCTGCACAGACAATCCTGCTGTTGAAACAAACTGGAGTGAATTCTGTTTGCTGCAACCCAGATCTCTAACTGATACAATGGTCGTAGAATCTTGGACAGGACTGGACAAAGCAACGCTGACACAATTTTCTTTCACCTGCATGTGGTCCCTGTGCAGCAGTCCTCATCTGATAGTGAAGTCATTTCATTTGTGACCAAGTCAGGACATAGGTCTCTCCCAGGGGAAAGAAATGCCTGCCTGGGTGCCTTAATATTATAAAACTGGTAATCAGGTGATACACAGGATCCAGAAGGGAGAACTACAGAAAGAAATGTGTGTGGTATTGAAATGTTTTTTCTTTTGCCAGATTGGAGGGGAGTTAGGGAGCTGGTTAAAAAAAGTGAAGAGATTAAGAAGTACAAATTGATAGTCACAAAATAATCATGTGGATATAAAGTACAACATAGGGAATGTTGTAATGACTATGTATATGCCAGGTGGCTATTACATTAACCGGGGGATCACTTCCTAAATTATATATATGTCTAACCACTACACTGTACACCTGAATCTAATACAAAATAATATTGAATTTCAAGTGCAATTAAGAAAATAAAATAAAGTAGTATTTAGTAAGTATTAAACATTACTTCTTAGTCTCATAATTTCAAATCATAAATATTCATATAAACATTTTATGGATTTCTGAATCACTGTGATAGTACTCAAATGAAATTATTCATTGGTTAACTCAACCATTAAAGAATAAAAATTAAGAGAAGGAGAAGAAAAGAAAGAGGAGGAGAAAGAGAAAAAGCAGCAGCCATACCTATAGTCAACTTCAAGAACTGGAAAATGGCCTGATCATTTTCCTCAGCAAAGGTACTTCAATTTGTATTTTTACATACAAGGCAACCAAAGCTTAAAGCATAGAGTTAAGTAGTGGTAAAGGATAGTATATATTTTTAGGGGAGGAAATAGTTTCTGTTCAGCTCAAAAACTCTTTATTGAGCCTCTAATAAATCTCTGTCCCTCTGTGGGACACCCAGAAAACATCATCTCTGAAGAACTTGCAGGTGCTGAGGAATGTGGGTTCATGAATAGTGGGCCATTTGGGGGTGTAACTGGAGGAAGCACAGGGTCTTGAGATGGTGACAGACATCAGATTGAGGTGACAGCATCCTTGTTAGCTCAAAACAATTCTACTTTTTGCCCATTGTTCTACCTTTATTAACAACAGCGTTGTGTTTTATTCCCAAAGTGTTTCAATGTGAAGAATACAGGATGTGTCAGCTCCTATCAGACATGTCACATAGGGAGGAAAGAATCATGAGCATTCTGCTGATTCAGGAGATAGTGGAAAGAGTAATCTTGGTTCTTGTACCCTCTACTTCCATTCTAGCTACTTGCACTGGAGGGGCAAGTGCAACTATTGATGTTCTCCAAGTTGCACTTGATGAGTGAGGAGGGTCATTGCGTTGTCTGTGGTATGTCAGGGAGCTTGTTCTTTTCCATGTCTAAAGGCAAATCAAGGAAGACCCTGTCTTTTCCTGGCCAGCATGGCATCCTCTCATTCTCTTTGCTCACTTTCTATGCCTGCACAGCAAGGATTTCCCTCTCCCTGAGTCGAGTCAGTGGTGTGCCTTCCAGGTGAAGGCACTGGTGAGGCAGGATGGAAAGAAGTTAGGAAAGTCCCCCAACAAGTGGAATGAGGAAGTAGGAGTGGATATCATAGACTGATAAACTGCTCGGTCCTCTCACCAGAGCTCCCACCTCCACGCCTAATCAAAGGGAAATATTTTATGGCAGAAAACACCTGCGGTGGATGCAGATGTCAACCACAAGGACTGGCCAAAACTAGATCAATCCAAAATGGCAGAAAAGTTAACCAGAAAACTGACCCCAACGCTCATCATGCCATTATTATAATAAACACTGACACCACAAGAAGAAGTGGGCCAAGGGGCACAGATGCCATGACACACCAGAAATAAACCATATTAGGAACAAGACCACCTCCCAACCAGAAGGAGGAGTCAGAATTCGGTGCTGCAAAGTTTAGAAACAACTGACCTTTGGAAACACATAAAATCCCAAGAAATGACCAACCACAGCACGCAGCTCACTGGTGAGGTAGCCCACGTCCACTCTAATGCGTACTTTTGCTTCTTTCACAGTGGTGCCCTGTGAGATTGAAACCAGGGGGCAGGGGCAGTGGCAGCCCCTCCTGGGCTAAAGCCCTGATCCTGTCTCAGGATCCTACATCCCACCCTCTTTCTTTCCCACTACCTAAATAAATCCTGCTTTTGCTCTCACTCCAACTTGTCCTGAAATTCTTTCCGGCACAATTCAAGCTCCTAGAGATCCCAGACCATGCCAGGGATCCTCAGATCCCCAGCACAAACCCTGTCCAGTGATACTGGGACAATCTCTTAGTTTCAGATTTTCTCTGAGTTTTAGAGGCATTTCACTACATCATGACAGCTCTTTGCTGCACAGACCTGAGAAAATCTTTCTTTGCAAATCACTTGTGTGTGCAGGTCCAAAGGTTTGTATCAGGGCTGGCAATAGAGAGTGACATTTGTACTTCAATCAGGGGCCGTATTATCTAGTCTACTTTTTACCAAACTTTGTCTAAAGGGGTGCAAATTTCTAGTGGTTGCACTTCTTAGAATTACCTCTTTGCTTCCATGGATTATTAAAATAAGCAAATATTATGAATTGTGTTGAGTTAACATTACTTGTAAAATACCAGTTCTCTCCATTTTATTCATTGGGTTTCCACTTCTCATTCAAAAAAGGGGGTTCTGCTGCTATGCTTTGAATATGACTGGTACAACCTCCTAATTTTACTGTTAAAAATGTAAAACTAAAACATGCAGAGCTGAAATGACTTCTACAATGTCACATAAGATTTGCTTTAAGTTGGTTCCCAAGGACAGTTGTTTTTGTCCCTCCTTTTTTAATTTCTTTTATTTTAAATCCGTGCTTATTTTCACTTCATGGGAAGGGTATAATTAGCATTTTGCATTTTTTGTGGGCTTTTCTTCTTTCCTGAGGATTATTCTGCCTCTGAAAGGGCTTTATTCATCAATGAATAATGAGAAAGTTTTCAGGAAACCTTTCCACTGCAGCCCTGTTCCCACCCCTTCCTCTTCCCCCAGCCCAGGCCATGTAACTATGGACTTTGTAGTCTATTTTTTACTGGCCTTGAAGTTACATACACCCCAATAACAACAGCCCTTCCTGCCTGCCATGGCTGCAAGAGATGATTGTTGTCGTGGACTCCAAAAATTAATGTGGCAACCTGCATTAAAGAGTGCCCTTAGAATAGATGTAATTAAACATGTAAATTGGATTTACACACTCAGATGTTGGGAACAGTGACTCTAAACACATCGTAAGACTCACATTCACTAAATTATACTGGACTGTACATACAAATCAGCTTGCATTGAATCTTTGACAATGAGATCACATTTCTTCCAGATTCACCATACGCTCCATCCTGATAACTGGAGCAAACTTGTTGCCAAGCTCAGCTGAGAAAATACCACATACCCACAATGCTTATTTCCTCTCCTTCCTCATGAGAGGCTTTGCAGGTAACGTAGTGAAAAAATGTGTAACATGTGCTACAAACCAGGTCCCGGAAGTTTCCTCCCATTGGTGGAATAGTCTGGATAAATCACACTCTTTAGCATTTGCATTGATACAAGAACATACCATGCAGCACAAATAACTTCATTTCCATAAAACGGCCTTTTAAAATTAGAAAATGTATAATTCATTTGGGGTAGCGATCACCACTTTTGAACAGGAGGAATTGAGACTTGTATTTAAATGTAAATAACTATTTTTGTCAGTTACTCAAAGTAAGCCACAAAACTTACGAATTCTGAGGTATGTTTTTATTCTTAACAATAAAGTCAGGATAATGATACCGATGGCAAAAGACATTTGCGTAACCCGTTACAGTCTGCACCAAGCTTTTTCATCTCCAGTGTGGTCTTCCACACTGCATGAGAGAGACTTCCTATTTTACACCTAAGAAAACTGAGGCCCAGAAAGTTAAGCGACTTCTCAGAATCACACAGGAAGTGGCAAGGCCGAGGCTTCAAACCTGATAGGAAGACAGAATGGACAAAGGGACAACCCGAGATAATCCAGAATGGAAACAAGGCAGCCAGGGGAAGGGTGGAAGTAAGAAAGTAGAGGAAGAGAAACAATTGTAGAAGAACAGAAGGTACGAGATAAAAAGGAGTCCCACAAACAACGGTAAGAGAAGGCCCGGCTTTGGCTGGTGGCATTGCCAGCTTTCTCTGCCCTGTGTCCTGGCTCCCAGACATTCAAAGAGCAGAGAAAAGCAGAGCACTGTGGTGATTCACAGCCAAGCTGTCTGACCCCGAGCCCTGGCTCCTTCTATTCCATCCACCGTGCCACTGTGTCAGATGTTCCAGAAGGCTGTTGTTGATTCTGCAGTCACCTGGACGGGGCAAAGCACAGCACGGCAAAGGCCCCCTCCAGAAACATGTGGCTCCTGCTGTCCACATTAAAGCTGTAGCTCCACAAAAGAGCCCCGTTTCTGGCTGCTGGGTCTTTGCCCATCGTAAGAAGTTCTCACTTCTTCCCTGCACTGTGCCTTCATCACCCAATTTCCTTTTTCCTCTAATAATTTTCCACCTATTGCTCAAGTCTGAGCTGGTGTAGGAGTCCTCTAAGAAAACTTTCCTGAAAACCCCTTCCATAGCCAACCAGTTTAGATGACCCCTCTCATTTCCCAGTCCCCACATTTTAGTGAGAGCCCTCGATCTACACTCAAAACGTCTACTTTACATTCCCTTTCCCCACAGGTATGAGGTCCTCAAAAGCATAGGTCTCTCTTATTTATCTGTATATTCCCAATGGGTGTCATAGAGAATGACATATAAAAAGAACTCTATACATATTTGTTGAATCCCGGTTCTGCTGACCCCACTTCCATGACTTCAGACAATTACTGAACTTCCCTGAACTTCCCTGAACTTCAGTTTACTCATTTTAAAAATGGATCTGTAGGATGGAGAGAGTGAGAATCCACCAAGTGGGGCAGGCTTGTGCCTGGTATGCAGTGAGGTACCAACGAAGGACAGCTACTCTGACTACTATTGCTCATATTGAGTTAGTGAATGTGTGTTTGATTACCAGATACCCCACAAGGTCATTTTCTATTCCCAATTTTTATTCCTTATGAACACAGACCTCTACACGAAGTACCAGTCTAGGTAAGCCTGAGTACCCCTAATGACAGAGAACACTGACTTTCACAAAGCAGTTCTGGTGATAGGGACAGAACCATGTGTAAATAATTCATGGAGTTCTGAAAAATACTAATTTCATGGTCTAAACTGAGTTAATCTCAGTAAATAATAATGCTCTCTCTTCAAAAAATAGTACTTTCTTCAATACCAGAAGTATTTGGCATTAAGCTAGACAATGGTGATTATCTTCTGTAGAAAAATAATTCCCTGTAACAGTCATACTTAAATTTTTTTAAAGATTTTATTTCTTTATTTTTAGAGAGAAAGGAAGGTAAGGAGAAAGAGAGGGAGTGAGACATCAGTGTGTGGTTGCCTCTTGGCCCCCACTACTGGGGACCTGGCTGGCAACCCAGGCATGTGCCTTGACTGGGAATTGAACTGGTGATGTTTTGGTTGGCAGGTCCATGCTCAGTCCACTGCGCTACACCAGCCAGGGCATAAATTTTGATTTTATGATAAAAATTTTATATAGTCCATAAATTATAATGTTTTGCTACAGAAGGATCCTAGATGTTTAAGAAGATTGTACAATTCAGCCAAAATTTTAAGTCTATATCCTTAGGATTTGATAAATAGTACTCAATAAATATGTGTTAAATTAATCAATTAAGTAATGGTGTGATTTCGAGAAAAGGTAGTAATAATCCAAGTTCATGACCAAAGTCTTCATCCTGAACTCTCCATGCCATTCCACTGCCTTCAGCAGGACTTGAGGATTTGGAGAGAAAGCTGTAATTTACATTTATGTTACTGGAGAGAGATTTGAATAAGGGTGTCACCTCCCTTGGAGCTTGTTCCTCAGTTCTTATCTTGCTCACAAGAGATGAATTCAGCAAAAGAAAATACATATAGTGGAAGTGAGATAGCAAGTTTGTTTATGAAACACCTGAACACAAAACCACAGGCAGGCACCCAGGTAGTCTAAATGCCCCATGTATAGAGAAAATAAAGTTGTTAGTAAGTTGGTTCTGTATACTTGAGCCAAGGCTACAAGTGGACATGCAGCTAACCTGAGTGCACCAGCTATTAGGGTTTAGGGGTTATATACTTTAGTCAGTTCCTAGTTTCCTCTCCTTCTCCCCCTTCTAAATCTTGGGACTAATGTACACCTACAAAGCCTTTCTTTTTCAGCTAGGAGAGGGTCTTTGTCTTAGTAAAATTACTACAGAGGCTCCCTTTCCCAGCAGATTTCAGGACTCCCCTCCTCCTGCACTATCCCTTCTTGTGATGTTCAGAACGCCCAGCAATCTTATCAGACCAGGCTCAGGACTGCTGAGTTGATGGGTGAGACATGTCTCCCTCCTTCTCCCTGCCTTAGTTCACTACCTATCCTACCTAACATTTGGATACCTGACTTCCTATTTAACATCCTTCTTAATAGCTCATGAGCATTTCTCTCATAACATGCTTCAAACAAATCTCTAGAACTTTTTTCCAAAACTTTATTATTCTCCCATATTTCCTACCTCAGTAAATGGTGGTATCATTTTTAGCAAAGCTACTCAGGCCAAAGCTCAGAGTCAGCTTTGACTTATAACTTTCTCAGACTATACCCAATCCAGCAGCAAAGCTTCTCCATTCTAACCTCAAAATATATCCTAAACTAGTTCATTGTTAACCACGTCCACTGTAAACCTCATGCTACCATCTCGTCATGAACTGCAGCCATTGTTTCCTCACTGAATTGCCTCCTAAATGAATGTCACCTGACCAACACAACTGGAGGCCTGGAATCCTCAATGCAGCCTGGTCCAGACTATTACTGCCTTAGCTGGGATTGCTCTAGATTGGGCAACAGAAATTCTCATTTCAAGAAAAAGGTACCATGATGTTTGGGTTGTTGGTGTGAATTCTCATTCTAGTTTGCAGATAGTTGTCTTCTCATTGTGTTCTCATATGGAGGAGAGGGAGAGGAGAGGAGAAAAAGAGAATTCTGGTCTTTCTTCATCTACTTATAAAGTCACTAATTCCATCATGGTACACTCACCCTCATGAACTCTTCCAAATATAATTACCTCCCAAAGATCCCATCTTCAAATGCTATTATATTGTGGGTTTGGCTTTCAATACATGCATTGGGAGGAGACGGGGAACAAAAACATCCAATTCACAAAAATCACTTTTTCACAGGCTATGTTAAACAGAAAGCCACCAGGAGGTTTCTTGAATGAGAATCAATGTTGAAGGCTGATTACCCAGTAAAACCATAGATCCCGAAGAGTTTGCAAACAGTTGGAGCCCAATTACAACACAGGAGTCAGAGAGGGCCAGAGAAGGAGAAGCTGCTGGGGCCTGGGGGATTTTTGGAAGAGAGGATGATGCCTACTACAGAGTTCAGAAATACTCTGTAGCATTGGAAGGGGATGAGATGAGAACTCTTGGGTGCATTTTTCATCTCAGTGAAGTGCTGATAAGTGTTCAACAACAAAGGAAAACTGAAACACTGATTACTAGCACATGCTAATTCCCTGATGTATATTTTCACCATGACTATCAGTGTCCAGTTTCCACCATTGAGGACATTGGTTTCCTGAGATCTTTAATAGAGAGTATGAACCACAATGGTAAAAATATAGGTTCAGAATGATGGGGTGAAAATCAAGCTCTGTACTACCTTACAAAATAATAACAATTTCATTAATTACAGTACTAAGAATACTACTTTAGTATTAAAATTGTTATCATAACTTGCATTTACTTGGCATTTAGACTGTACCCAGCACTTCAAAAAGGACCTGTTATGCATTATATCATTTTACTTTACAATAGTTCTATTAATAAGCAAGTATTTACATTAATTCATTTTATGAAAGAGAAAAAAATGTATTACAAAGGCTGTAGAAGTGATGATGCTTTTCAGTTGTTGCAGAACTTGGGTAGGAATTCATCTTTCTCTTAGTTTTAAGCCCCCACTCTCTGTATCACACTTGGTGCTTCCAGGGAAGTCCAGGTTGGAAAGCCCCCCACAGCTCAGCTGCTGGCTTCCCAGTACATCCACTGTGCTGGTAGGACTGCTGTCTTCCTGTCTCTTGCTTTTCTGGAAGAATATTGACTTGGTGCTGATGTTCCTTTGCTATTGATGCTCTAGCAAAAAATTCTAGCCTTTTATGTTTTCACAACAGTCTGCATCATGGACTAAATTGTTTCCCCCCAAAATTTACATTTTGAAGTTTTCTGCTCTAGTACTTCAGAATGTGACTGTATTTGTAGATCAAATCATGAAACAGGTTATGTTCGGATGAGATTAGATGAGTGATATCTAATCCAATATGACTGGTGTCCTTATAAGAAGAAATTAGGACAGACACACACAAAGGGAAGACACAGTGAGAAGACAACCATCTACAAGACAAGAAAAGAGGCCTCAAAGAAAATCAGCTCAACTGACACTGTGATTCTGGACTTCTCAGATAAGGTCAAGTTAAAGGAGTTCATCATCACCAAGCCCTTATTATATGAAATGTTAAAGGGACTTACCTAAGAAAAAGAAGATCAAAAATATGAACAGTAAAAAGACAGCAAACTCACAGATATTAACAACCACACCTAAAACAAAAGCCAACTAAGCAAACCACTACAACAGGAGCAGAAACACAGAAATGGAGATCACATGGAGGGTTAGCAATAGGGGAGTGGGAGGAGGAGAGAGGGGACAAGGTACAGAGAACAAGTAGCACAGACAGTGGGTAGAAAATAGACAGGGGGAGGGCAAGAATAGTGTGGGAAATGTAGAAGCTAAAGAACTTATGACACATGGACATGAACTAAAGGGGGAAATGTGGGTGGGAGGGGTTGTGCAGGGTAGAGGGGAATGAAGGGGGGAAAATGGGACAACTGTAATAGCATAATCAATAAAATATACTAAAAAAGACACATTTTGTGCAAACCCCATCTGCTCTCTTCATGGCAAACACTATCCTAAGCACTCCACATGCATTGCCTCATCTCATTCTTACTTTAAAGACAAGGAAAGTGAGGCATGGTAAGGGCAAACTGTTACTTGTACAGTTAGTGGAGGAAGTGGCACACACCAGGTCTGCCCCCAAACCCAGTTGTTGCCATGACCCCAGGCTTCCCCAAAACTACATGATGGAGGCAGAGTTTTGAGCCTAGGACTTCAGTGCAGTTGATGGAGAGACAGGAGGGACACACAGGCATTTGTGGGACAGGTGGAACCCAGGAGAGTTGTACATCAATGGACTCAAAAGAGATGAATGTGGCTTGGGAGCTCCAAGTGAAAGTTCACTTGGCTACAGAATGGGAAAAGGCACTTCTGTGAGTCGTAACACTGAGATGGCACCATGCAGCTTCTCTCCAAAAAACAGTCGGCAGCCAGGGGAGCAGGTTGGAACAGTGGGGTGTGAAGGAGTTGATGGAGTCAGGTGGCTAAAAGTGTGAGAGTTTTTCTTGCCTCGCCTTCTCCTTCTCCTGAGCACCTACCATCACCTTTCCCCTGTCCTGTGATAAAGCTGAGCAGGATTTAAAGCCAGTATTACCTTCTCCCTGCCAAGTGATTTTGCTTGCAGCTTTTGCACCTCTGGTCTTTGTCTGGGGACCTGTGCTTGGTGACTGGCATTCAGGCTTCCCCAACGAGTGCCTTAATTTCTGTTGGGGTCTCCACTCACCTCTGAGTACCCTGGCCCACAAGTCTGTACGGAGCTGCAATCCCCTTCCACAGCAGAACGTGTCATGTAGTCATTTGGACAAGGCCATTGTGATGCAAGGGATAGCTTGGTGTGGTCTTTACACTGCTGTACCCAGGTTCCCTGTGGTCCTGGTGAAGCCTGCAGGTGGGAATAGAGGACCCGAGAAGTCAAGAAAGCTGCTGGAGATGGTTCTGGGGTCAATGGCGGGTTGGAGATGGAGTGGCTCCAAGATATCTACTGGGTGTAGTAGTAATTATTATTTTTGAAACTACAAATGTTTGATGGTGTGTTTTTAGGGGGTTAAATGACATTTTTTTATTATGATGGCTTTATTAAAATCTTATTCTGTCCTCATCACCTCTCAGCATTTGGTAACTACTTGTTTGGTTAACCCTATTTTTTTTTTCACTCTGTTTACAGTACTATCAACCAAGTTCACCTACCAATATAAAAAACCCACCCTCAAAACCTCGTTTGTTCTTTATTTTTTGTTGTTTATGCTATCACAATTGTCCCCACTTTTCCCCCTTTTGCCCACCTCCACCCAGCCTCCACTCCCCTTAAGCCACCACCACATCACTGTTTACATTCGTGCATCATGCATACATGTTCTTTAGTTACTCCCTTCACCTTCTTTCTTCCAGTCTCCCCTTCCCCGCTCTCCTCCAACAGCTGTCAGCCTGTTCCATGCATCTATGCCTTTGTTTCTATCTTGTTCATTAGTCTAATTTGTTCATGTAAGTGAGATTATATGATATCTGTCTTTCATTTACTGCCTTATTTCACTTAGTATAATACTCTCCAGGTCCATCATGCTGTAGCAAAATATTAGAGTTCTTTCTTTCCTACTGTCATGTAGTGTTCCATTGTACAAATGTACCACAGCTTTTTTTATCCACTCATCTACTGATGGGCACTTGGGCTGTTCCCAGATCTTGGCTATCATAAATAATGCAGCTATAAACATAGGAGTTTTAAAGTCATGCTTTCTGAGGCCGAAACTGTTTGCATGAGTAATGGCTTATAGCTCTTGAGTTCCTTTTCTCACACACACCCTTGGGCAGAAAGATGGTTTATCAGAACCAGGGTATCATCTTTGGGCTGTACAAGGAAAGCAATGACTAACTAACCAGATACTTTCCTCTAATGAAGCCACTTCCTTGTTCACTGCAGTTCTCAAACCCCTGCAGAAAATTCTATATGTACCAATGAAAATTGATAGACTCCTTGCCTTAAGGATTTATGGAATAAACTAATCACATTAAGCAAAATTAGCTTGTCTCCTCCATTCTATAACCACATTTCATATCTCTTCTTGCCTCACCCCTATCTTCCTAGAACAGCATCAAATCCAGTTTTCTGGACAGAACTGGGATGTTACCAAGTTGAGGTTGATTACTAGCTATAGGATTTGGGCACATTCCAGGGGCTTTCTAAGTATCAGTTTCCTCTTCTGTAAAATGGTATTAGTTTTACATACTCCATAGGCCGATTGAAGTGTTAGATGACATAATGCAGGTCAAAGCCTGAGGAAATGTTCTCTGAACATAAGACCGTGACTCCAAGATGAATAATATGAACTATCAGACTAAAATGACTACCAAGAGACCTAATGCCACATTATACCATGTTAACAGAAATGAGGTGGCCAGGAAAATGGCAATGAGAGTTATGTTTAGTGCAAGATGCTCAGGTTAAGCCTGTATCTTTGAGTCATCTAGAATCACACATAAAAAGTGATTTTGGCAGGCATACAAATGGAGAGATGAGGATAGCCAAATTCTTGAAGTCTAGAAAGGAAAATAAATGAAGAATGTGAAAATACAAGTGGCATACGAAGCAGACAATACTTGAGAGAGAGCACATGAAAGTTGTCATAAATCATAGAAAGTGCCACCATGAGGCTTATGAAGGAAGATCTGAGCTCAATGGGTCATTAGTACAAATAAACAGATTACGTCTCAAAATGTAAAAGACTTTCCTGATTTCAAGATCCTCATCAACCCAGGACAAACCTTCTGAGCCCAAGAGTTTCTTTATGAGTCATGGATCTGCATATTTAATTTGTATCCTCTTAGGCAAATAAGCTCAGACATCTTTTTACTCAGCAAAAATATTCCTGAAGAGCTGTACATACATCACAAGTGGATATGAATCATCTTTTATCATTGACCTACACTAACCTGCTGAGAAGGCTCTAAATAATTCAATTCTGATTTTCCTGGGACTCGGTTCAATGATCTAGGTACTCTACTGACCAATGTTAATACTTATTTTGTCTACTCAAGTATGTAACTGGAAATCGTTCCCTTTCTTTTCTGCATTATTAATTTCCCCTTCAGTCTAGGTCTGTCTGGTTAAGATTATATATGATGTCTTTTTCCATTCAACAAATTAAGCCCTCACTTGATTCTACATCTTAACCTCCAATTAGAACCCCATGCCTTTGTCTCATTTACAGTTAAATTTTTAGTGAGTGGTAGACATTCACCCCAGATTATTTTCTCCTACTCCCCTTGAACTCAACCTATTATTTTGATCACCCCACTGTTCCACAGTGTTTCTGTTTCATTCTCCAAAGATCTCTACATTGCTAATTTAATTCTTAATCCTAGGTCCATCTGACTTGAACTATCTGCAATTAACACACAAGATCCCTCACTCTTCTTAGTCATACTTTATTCACTTGGCTTTCTGGACATCACATTCTCTTGGTTTTCTTCCGGACAACCTCTTCATAGTTGACTTGGCTTGTTCCTCTTCATTCTCAAGACATCTAAACAAGTCTCCAACTATATGGTTTCTTTTTCTGGACTTGATTTCTAGGAGATAACATTCAGATGCATGGCTTCACACACTGTACATTCTTTGAAAAATCTCAAATGTGCCTCTCTGGCCAGGATCACTCCATAGAACCCTGTCTTGTAGATCTAAACTGTTTACTTGACATCTCCACAAGGAGGCTGAAGAGACATTTTTAATCTGACATATCTAAAATTTGCTTTTTGTTATTTCCCACCCCCATCTCACTTGTTCCTAAAACCTCTTCATTTCAATTAATAGTGACTTTATTTCTCCAGTTGGCCAGTTCAAAAATTTAAGAGCATTCTTAACTCATTTTGTTTCACCCTTCAGGTATTTTCTGCCTGGCTGAAGCTGGGACATCAGTCTTATCCTACCCTTAGAAAGGAACCTACATCATCTCCTCTTCACGTTCTCAGGACCCTGGACTTAGCCTGGAGCTTTGACCATTGATTGGTTCTCCTCAGTCTCAATCCTCCATATTTAGACTGGAACTATACCATGTGCTCTCCTGGGCTCCAATTTGTAGATGGCATGTCAAGGGACTTCTTAGCCTCCTTAATCCTATGATCCAATTCTTCATAATCTCTTGAAGATAAATATACAGGGGGAGAGAGAGAGAGAACCTACTGTTTCTGCTTCTCTGAACAACTGTGACTAATAGAGAAAATTCTGTTAGTCCTTCTTTATAAGTACAGGCCCTAACCATTTTTCACCACTTCACTCCTTGGCCCAAACCGTTGTGGTCTCTCTCTGGATTATTGCAATAACTCCTAACTCATCTTCCTTTACACATGAACCAAGAATATTCTGTGGATAAAAGTGACTGTGACTATTTTAAAAAGTAAATCAGATCACACAACTGGTCAGCACAAATTCTTCAATAGGTAATTCTCCATCATTCAAATTAAAAGCCAACTTTTTTGGAATGACCTGTTTCTACATAAACTGCGCTCAATAACTTTCTAACTTCTATTGTCCCCTCCTTCACTCTTCTCCAGCTGCACTGACTCCTTAAAGTTTTATAGATGTCCCAAGAATGCTCTTGTCTTTGTGGAGTTTTTTGGGTTTTTGTTTTTGTTTTTTTTTTTTTTTTGGTATATTCATTTTTCCACCAGGACTACAGTTGGTCTCCCATAGTCTGGTGCCTGCTTTCTTTACCCATTTCAAGCCTTGACTAAAATGTCACTCAGGCCCTCCCTGAATATCTTTTGAAAAATACATACCTTCCCTGTCCAACACTCACTGTCCTCATTTTTTTCTTAATGTATAACATCAGTTACTATTTAGTATATTTTATTTTTAATGTGCTTATCTTTTGCCTATTTCCATTAGATTATAAACTCAGTAAAAAAGAAGTTTTCCATTCTTTTGTTCTCTGTTCCATCTGAATAAACCTCCGTAAGAGCAGATACTTCAAGCCCTACCTAGTGGGAAGGGAAGAAGGACAGTTATGGAAACCCAGTGAAAGGTGAAGCTGTAGGAGTGGACCCCTACAGGGGCTAAGATATTGCAAAGATGAATATTGTCACTGTCAAGTTGCTGCTGGCCAGAGAGGGAACCACAGGACTACTCCCCACCTCTCTTTCTTTCATCTCCATTTTCTTGATGGTATATCTCCTTGACCAAATCCAATGAGAAAACAAAAGATCAGAAGCCCATCTGATTAATTTTACACAAGGCAGTTTCCAAGGATGTGGACCAAAGTAGACAAAGGTGGAGAATGAATCCAGTGGGGCAGATGAGATATATCCCAAATGGCTAGGCAATAAGTGATAAAGCAGAAAGGGAAGTAACCTTAATTTTAACTATAGAACTCATTGCTCTTTGGGTTTTCTTTACCTCAGTGAATTCCAAGTACTTCTGTGATGATAAAGAAGACTTGATATTGAGATATTGATCCAGGTTTTCTGTTTTCATTTTCTTTTCATTGGTGCCTTTCCAACAAAAATGATGTTGGAGTGTAAGCATTTGACTTGGAACACCTGTCCTGAAAGGGATTTTGATAGCTTACCTAAATGCACACAGTGCAATAAGTAGAAACATAAATAGGCATTAAAGATGTAAACTGCAATTGTGTGGAGAAGTGCTGGGAACAGAAGTCCTTTATTGAACTTCTACATGTTTCTGAAGAACAAAAATTAGGTTAATATTAAATTTGGGTTTTACTGTCTTTCTGAACATCAACCCCCACACTCCTGAACAGAAATCTCACTACCTCTAAGCATTGCCATTGAGCTCACAATCACCTGGGACCTCAAAGCCCACACCCTGGTCCTTAACTATCTGAGGACATGGCTGATTCTTCTATGGTCCTGTCTTAATCGTATCTCAGACTCACTGAGCTCCACCTAATGATAGCCTGACAACAGAAACCAAATCTCAAACCAAATTAAATGTTTAATTACTTTATCTGAAATATCACTCATATCTGTTAAGATGGCTAATATCAACTAGATAAGAAACAACAAGTGTTGGGGAGGTAGTGGAGAAAAAGGAACTCTCCTTAACTTCTGGTAGGAATGTAGACTAGTGCACCCACTTTGGAAGCAGTCACTAAGAAGGCACCCCAAAGAAGTAAGAATAGGATTACCATGTGACCCAGCAACACCACTTCTGAATATCTACCTGGAAAATTTGCAAAACCATTTATTCAAAAAGATATATGCCATCCTATGTTCATTGAAGCATTATTCATGATAGCCAAGACATGGAGACAACTGAATTGTCCTTCAATAGATGATTGGATAAAGAAGATGTGACCGATATATACAATGGAATACTATTCAGCTACAAGAAAAGATGGAATGCTGCCATTTGCAACAATATGGATGGGTCTTGAGACTATCACACTAAGCAAAATAAGTCAGACAGAAAAAGTCAAGAACCACATAATTTCACTCAAATGTCCCATATATAACTGAAATCAACAAATGAACAGACAAAATAAACAAAAACTCATAGACACAGACAACAGTACGGTGGTTACAGAAGGAAAGGGGAGTCAGGGTAGTGAAGGATAGAGGGGGTCAAGTGTATGGTGGGCACACAATGCAATTCACAGATCATGTATCATAGAATTGTGAACTTTAAACCTATATAATTTTTCAGGAATTCTGGCCAAGATGGAGGTATAGGTAGATAACACGGTGCCTCCTTACACAACCAAAAGAAGGATAATGACAAACTTAAAAACAAATAACAACCAAAACTGCCAGAAAATCGAACTGTATGGAAGTCTGACAACCAAGGAGTTAAAGAAGAAACATTCATCCAGACCAATAAGAGGGGTGGAAATAGGCAACCAGATGGAGAGGACTTGCAGCAAGGTGGTTGTGGGCAGGCCTGGTGAGACAGTGGCTGGTGGAGCAGGTGGTCCTACATTTGTGTGCAGAAAAACTGGGAGAAACAATTGGGGAGCAAGGCAGACTGCACAACCCAGGGTTCCAGCACAGAGAAATAAAGCCTCAGAACCTCTGACTGAAAGAACCTGTGAGGGTTAAGGCAGTGGGTAATACTCCCAGCCTCACAGGAAAGTTCATTGGAGAGACTCACAGGGTCCTAGAACATATACAAACCCACCAACCTGGAGTCAGCACCAGAAGGGCTTAATTTGCTTGTGGGTAGCAGTTGGAACTGAATAAAAGCCAGCAGAGAGCTGAACAAGTGGCATTGTTCTCTCTCAAACCCTTCCCCCACATACAGTGCCACCCTCTAGCAAATACCTAAGGCTCCACCCCTAACTACATAACAGGCACATGGAGACAAAAAAATGGCTCAAATGAAAGAACAGACCAAAGCTCCAGAAAAAAAATACAACTACATGATGAAGACACAGCCAACGTGTCAGATGCACAGTTCAAAACACTGGTAATCAGGATGCTCACAGAAATGGTTGACTATGGTCACAAAATAGAGAAAAAAGTGAAGACTATGAAAAGTGACATAAGGAAAGTATACAGGGAACCAACAGGGATGAGAAGGAAACTGGGAGTCAGAAAAACAGTTTGGAACACAAGGAAGAAATAAACATTCATCTAGAACAGAATGAAGAAAGAAGAATTAAAAAAAAATGAGATGGGCTTAGGAACCTCCAGGACAACTTTAAACATTCCAACATCCAAATCATAGGGTGCCAGAAGGAGAAGAGGAAGATCAAGAAATTGAAAACTTACCTGAACAAATAATGAAGGAGAACTTCCTCAATATGATAAAGGAAATAAGATTTTTAGGAAATCCAGGAAGCTCTGAGAGTCCCAAAGAAGGTGGACCCAAGGAGGAACACACCAAGGCACATCATAACTACATTAGCCAAGATTAAGATGAAGGAGAGAATTCTAGAAGCAGCAAGAGATAAGGGGACAGTCACCTACAAAGGAGTTCCCATCAGACTGTCAGCTGATTTCTCAAAAGAGACCTTCCAGGCAAGAAGGGGCTGGAAAGAAGTATTCCAAGTCATGAAAGTCAAGGACCTACATCCAAGATTACTCTATCCAGCAAAGCTATTATTTAGAATGGAAGGGCAGATGAAGTGCTTCCCAGATAAAGTTAAGTTCAAGGAGTTCACCATCACCAAGCCCTTATGATATGAAATGTTAAAGGGACTTATCTGAGAAAAAGAACATGATCAAAAATATGAACAGTAAAATGACAATAAACTCACAACTATCAACAACTGAACCTGCAAAAAAACCCAAAAAAACAAAAACATACCCTAACTAACCAAACATCTAGAACAATAACAGAATCATAGAAATGGAGATCACATGGAAGGTTATCTCAAGGAAGGGGATGGGGGAATGGGGTTAAAGGAACACGGAATAGTAGCATAAATGGTAGGTAGAAAATAGACAGAGGGAGTTGAGAATAGTATAGGAAATGTAGAAGCCAAAGAACTTATATGGTATGACCCTTGGACATGAACTAAGGGGGGTGGAATGCGGGTGGGAGGGGTGTGCAGGGCTGAGGGGAATGAAGGGGGCAGGGGAATGGGACAACTGTAATAACATAATGAATAAAATATATTTAAATAATAAAATAAATAAACCTATATACTTTTATTAACCAATGCATCCCAAAACATTTAATAAACCATAAAAAATAATGTAAAAAATATGTAATTAAACTAAGACTCAGCATTTCTTCAGCTTCACATTTTCCTTACTAAACAGTTTTTCAGAAATGCTGAAAAACTCAAACTCAAGTTCACGCTTTTTCAAATGAGAGGTTGTAGACATTTCTAAATGTTGTTCTGTAGTTGGGTGTTCATTGAGTCCAGTTTGCCTCTGGATGCAATGAGCGTAGCATGAGCTCCAGCCTCACCACCTTCTAACTGATAAACTTGGGTAACTTATAAACTTCTCTGAACCTCATTTCTCATCTGTAAAACAGGAATAACAATACTGTCCTTAACGTATTGGGCTGTTACATGCGAGTTAAATGAGTTAATATTTTTAAGTACTTAGAATAGCACCTGGTGCAAGGTAAGCACTGTTTAAATGTGTGTTGACCAGACTGAATCCCCATGGATTCAGCTTGCACTTTAAACCTTTTTCCCATTGATTCTGCCAAAAACAGTGAGAGGTTTAGTGATAACTTTTGGATATAATACAGTATGTTATATAAGGATATTTATTTGTATTATACTATATAAGATTGCATTTGCTTTCAGAGAATCCATGTTTTAAATCTAATTCACAGAACAAATAAACTAGGAGGTGTGGTAGGCAGAATAACACCCTATCACACACAAAGATTTATTTTGACTCCGAAGTCCAGGACCTGTGAATAAGATTCTTTACCTAGCAAAAAGCTTTTGCAAAGGTGAAAAAATTAGCATCTTAAGAGAAGGACCCTATTCTGATTACTCAGGCAAATCAAATCTAATTCTTAAAAGGGGAGAGCCTTTCGTAGCTGAGGTCAGAGGGAGACGTGACTACAGCAGAATGATGAGCTACACGAAACACGAAACACCGTTGCTCTGAAGCTGGGAAAAGGGGGCTGGGAGCCCAGGACTGGGCGTGGCCTCTAGAAACTGGAGAGGTCAAGACCACAGGTTCGCCCCGCCCCGAGGACACCCAGACATGGTGATTTGATCTCCATGAGATCTGTGCCAGACTTCTCACCCAGAACCGTAAGGTAATAAGTGTGTCTTGTGTTAAGCTACAAAGTTTGTGATAATTTATTGGAGCCACAAATAGAAAATAAATACAGGGGGATTCACTTATCCAAGGATTCTCACTTTATATCATGTTTCCAGCAGTATTTGTAAATCTATATTAATTTACTTTTGTCGGGAGGTGCCTGTGGATGTTTTTAGTAGTAAGAACTACTGGCCCTGTCCCAGTTTTGCTGATCCTTCAGAAATGAGAAAGGGAAGCACCACAGTGTAAAAGGCCCTGGGCTTTGGCTTTAGAGATATCAACCCTGGACTTAAGTGCTGGCAGATTTGCAAAATAACTTTCTGAGGATCGGTATGTTCAATGCAGTAAGTACAACAGACAGTTAAAAAATTATTTTTACAGGAACAAGTATAAAGAACACATGGACAAAAACTAGGGGGCTGGAAATGGGAGGGAAGGCTGGGGCAGTGGGCTGGGATGGGAGTAAATGACAGAAAACTGTACAAGAACAACAATTAAAATAAAATTAAAAATAATACTATAGCAACCATCAAAAAGAAATTATTCTTTTTTTAATCTGAAATTCAAGTTTAAGTGAATGTCTGCATTTTATGTCACCCTTACTGCACTGGAATGGTAACTGTCACGAATATAAGCGGACCCAGAGTGTGGGTTTCAAATACTAGAATACTGAATACTAGAATGTCCTGCCGAGGCTTTATAAACCTCGGTGCTTGCCCGGCGATTTAATGATAATGTAATCATTCTCTCTGGGGTAAGATACAGACATGAGTGTGTTTCAAGGACCTCAGGTGATTCCTGATATACCAGTAATTGCTCAAGGAGTGGTTCTCTAACCATAGTGTGTGTAACAATCGCCTAGAAAACTTGCAAGGATGCCAGATCCTGGTTTTCTCCCAAGAGATAATGATTCAGTGGGCCTAGTGGGAGATTTAAGATCACCTACCTGTTAAAAAGCAACCTAAGTGATTTTAATGGAAGACCTGTGACTCATACCATACGAAACCTAGATTTTACATCTCTGAACCTGTGGAAACAACGTGAAGTATAGTAAAACTCACTGTACAAGTTTTATGAGGATTGTATGACTTATGTATACACGCTGTAGAAATTTAACACGGGTTGTTGAAACTGCAGTCATCTGATTCTTCCTCTCCCCCCTGCAGTTCCACCACTGCCCTGAAGTGTTTCTGGATTTCTTTAGCTGCTCTGAGTCCCACCTTCCTCCACTATTTCCCTACGGGACCAGGAGTTTGAGCCACGTAGCTTAGTCCAAATTAAACATCTTCTTAAGTGGTTCTTTCTGATTTCCGTGGCGTTGATTTTATCTTTCCAGTGTTTTCCTGAGTTTTCTATTCATGGGTAGAGGTGACAAGAATCACTTAGCTCTGTTTTTCAGCTTAATCATCCAGCGAGCCTGAGAGATTGGTATTTTTATCTCCTTTGTCCGAGACAATGCCATGCCTCCATATCGTTCCCATCGGGAATTCATAGCTCAGACAGAGTTTTGTGGTAGAGGCAAACACACAAAACCCTGTGCCTTTCTGACTCCGGGCGGGACAAACTTTCCACACACACAGCTCCTGAAAACAAGCCTGGGGCGGATCCCGTTTCTCAAACCTCCAGTGCCCTTCCTGTACCCCACTCTCCGCGCACACGCCAGGCCAGCGCATTCCCAGGCCCTGAATGGCTGACACGTCATGGCACACACACGGAGCACGGAAGAAAGACTTTTCCTCCTCTTCCTGAATCCTCGGTGCCAGCGCTTTCACAATTCCTGCTGGGAAGGATGAGGATCAAAGTGAGCAGGCGTCCGTCCTTCCACCCTGTGGGACCCTGGGGTTCAAGAATCAGGAAATTACTGCCTGCAGGGTCAATCGGGTCCTTAGAAAAATAACTACATTGTTCTGGGCACAGCATAATCCCTGCACAGGTCCCGAGGCTGCTGTGCAGGGAACAAAGCAGCACTTCTTGCCCCTTCCCCCAAGCCTACCAAAGACATGAGGCTTTACATGGTGTAGGCAACTAAATGAAGTTTTCCAGTTGATGTAAACAATAATTAATAAGTGAAACATCCTGGATTCTCTGTGCGGATTTTATATCCCAAAAGGTCTCAGGTTACTGTGTATGGGCAAAAGCAGAGATTTTAGAGGTGGAAAGATTCGGGTTCTACCACCAGCCCCTCCCTTAATGAGTATAAAACTATGGGTGTCTTCAACTTGTTTGAGTTTCTAAATCAGGGAGCTCCCTCCAGGATGTGTGGCCTTGTCCCTACCCAGAAACTGGCATTCTGAGGAATGTATTTCTATGGCTCACCCTGAAGAGGTTACCTGCAGTGTCATGCTGGGCCAGCTGAGACTTGCTGGCACAGGCACCGCCCTTCTGACACACCTGACGAGCATGCCTCATAGTTTATTCTTTTTTTAAAATTTAATCTTTGTTGTACTTTTTTCCGTTAACATTTAGTCTCCTTACACCCTCCTCCCCCAGCAATCACCACAATGCTGTCTGAGTCACCAAGTCATCTCCAGATACCTGGAGAATGTCACAGTCATGCTTCATCTACATCAGATGGCACCTCCATGTCACCAGGACACACCTTTGAAACAAGAAGACTATGAAACAGGCTGAATGTAGTGACTACAGCCTGGGTGGCTGCCTATTGAAGAAGGTGGGTCTGGACTCTGAGAGACAGGCCTTGAGCCAGAGAACTAGAAGGGGAGCAGCTTGGCAGGTCATGATTCAAAGCCAAGGCCAAGATCTGGCTGATCCCTCAGGCAACCCTCTTATCTGGTCTATCTCTCAATTTTATTATCTTAAGTAATTAACAATTTTTTTCTCAACAGATATTTGCTATAAAAGGGGGTGGGGCATTTTCTTATAATCCTTAAAGTCTCATCCAAGTCTTTCTGAATATTGTGGGCGGATTGTGAGCACAGACAAAACTGCCACCAAGGCATGGACCGGGTTGGTAAGAGGACAGCCTACCCTCACTGTTCTTATCTATAAACTGGTAATAAAATTACAGTATTCACAGTAACTATTAAATGGAATTGGTTGTAGAAAATTGCTTTGTAAGCTATAAAGGACATAGAAATGTTAGGGTTTTTTTTTTTTTTTTCTTTTTTTCTCACCAGAGACTAGGACAGACACACACCAGGTCAAGGGTGGCAATGACTGTGGCTATAAGAAGCTGTGTGAGGAAGGCTGGCTGGGCAGGCAGGTGGAGTCCATTAGAATCTGCGCTATGCAATGGAGGCAAGTCTCAACAAGCAGGTCTCAGATCAGGCAACAGGGGACTTCCCAAGCAAACAGGACATTCAGGGCTGGCTTGGCAGCTAAATCACAAGCGTCAGAGAACCGGTCTATGTTATAACAGCATGAGGCAAGGGTTTTGTAATTTAAAAAAATCAACGTGGTACATTGTCATAATTGATTTCATTTGCTCATTTTGAAATATTAAGTTTCCAGTGTATGTCAGGCAATGTGCTAGACATCTACCATAGAAGAGGAAACAAGACCACCAGTCCTTTCCTTCACAGAACTAACAGAGAAAATGTTATGGAGACAGACATAAAACAAAAAGGGCAGCAAAAACTGTGGGATAACTGTGTATTCTGGGCACACCTTCCAGCTCGGTGTTTCTCTCCTGCCCCCTGTACCACGTGGACGCTGATGGGTCTGATCCAGGCCTGCTCCCAGGGCTCCTGTGCACATGTGAACAGCAGGAACCAGAATATCTTTGTTCCATACACATGTGCATTGCTTTTTCTCCTGGATCTATTAAGATTCCTCTAGGACTCTAAGTGGTGGAGACAAGGAACACTGAGGTCCTCTCCTCCCACAGAGAGAGAGGCTATGGGACCACGGAGCTTATACACAGAGGGGAGCATTGTTGCAGGGTAGAGAGCAGGAGACCTTCCACTATCATTTGAGCTTCTGGATCCAGCAAAGCCTGAAGCCAGGAGAACCCTAGGACCTTTCCCCTAAGCTAGTTGGGATTGGGTTACTCTTATTTACAATATAAAGATGTCTGGCTGATATAGTTATAGTGGTGGAAATGCAAGATTCTGTGGGAACAGAAAGATTCTGTGGCCAGAGAAGGTGCCAAAGAAAGCAAGCTTTAAGAGAAGGGGTGGTGTCTTGGGAAAGAAAGTGAGGGAACAGAAGCAGGGGCAGTTAAAAATGGCCATTAGGACTAGAACAGTGTTTGCACATAGAGCGTACCGGTGTGTGCACATGTGGAATGAGGGGAGAGAGCAATCAGGTCAGGGACAATACATGAGGGTGACTCCCACTACTGTCACTCCGCTCCTTGAGCACGTCACAGTTCCTTTCATCTGTGAATTGAAAATCCTGGCACCTAATTCAAATAGGTGAGGTTCAAATAGGATTGATAAAGCAATGGGTGTGAAAACACCCATCCACTGAGGATGCAAGTTAGCAGAGTCTGAAACCACTTCTATGCTCATCTGCACTTGCTAGCAAATTATCTATAAATGGGGCATGGACCCCTAAATGTGGGTCTCAGCTCTCCAAACTGCCTCTGCAGACTAGCGAGACCCTGGGAAGGGCCTCCAACGTCCCATCAGTGCAGAAAGAGAGCTGACCACCTGGTTCAGGTCAGGTAAAGGCAGCCTGGCTTGCCCACGAAAGGCCCAGCATCAGCAGAGTAAATGCACCAATCACTCAGGTCCTTGAGGTAGACAGACAGAGCCCGTCATGCCAGGCCAGCCCTGGAAGGCTCCAAATGGTTGTCCTATCAACCCTTTGTCAACAATGCCAGGGAGGAAAAGAATGTGTCACACTATTCCCACTTTCTTTCTCCCAGGTGAAAGTCACTTGCCTCTGGAGTAAAACCCCACATAATCAGATAATGCTGATTAATGCCCTTAGCACAATGCCTGGCATACAATAAACAAATAATAAAGGACAGAGCAACTTAGCAACTTTAGAAGCAATAGGCAAAAATAAGAACTTAGAGCGAAAAACTTCATTAAAGCAATTAACATTTATTGAGTGTCTAATGTAGGTCAGATCCATTTCTAGACCCTGGCCAAATAGCCATGCACAAATATATAACATGTGTATAATTGCAACGAATAAATAAGCCAATAAAAATGGTATTCCTGTTCTTGGAAGCCTTGCCTTCTACTGAAAGAGACACATAACAGAAAATAAATAAATAGATAGATAGATAAATAAACAAAGTAAGTAACTAACTAACCACATAATTTCAGATGGAGATAAATGCTACAAAGACAAATAAAATAGAATAAAATGACCGAGAGTGATAGAAAGCCACACTGAGGGGTGCCTGATTTTGAAATGGCTATCAAAAAAGGTCTTTAAGGATGTGTACTCTCTGAATGAGACCAAGGTATAAGCTCTATGGAGGGTGGTGTGATGAGAATTTACAGAAACAAGAGAAAATGCAAAGATCCAAGTCCAGAATAATCATCCCGTATTAGAGGGGCTTGAGTGCAGCAAAAGAGGTGGTGAAAGGTGCCCAGATTTGTGCCTTAGTTTGAAGAAACAAAACTTGCAAATGGACTGACTGATAGTATAATAGGAGGAAAAGAAGAGAGAAAGTGAGTGAATGATGTTGGTATTTACCAAGATGAGGAAGTAATTAAAGAAAGAGAAAGCCTAAAATGTTAAGAGTCAAGAGCTTTATTTTAAACATGTCACAGTAGCTCAGTAGATAGAGATCAGGGGAGATGTTGCACCTAGAGCCCAATAAAAAGGTCAGAGTTCAAGTTCTTGGCACATAGTAGGTCTATAAAGCTATGGGTTGGATAAGATATCCATAGAAGAAAACCTATGTAGAAAGGAGAGCTGGCCATAGACCCCTGAAAACCTTCATGTCTCAAGGGAGAAGAGATGAAGAGAACCACCTAAGAACCAGAGAAGTGGCCACTGAAAGAGGAGGAAGGAAGAGAGCGATGGATTCTGAAGGCCAAGTGAAGAATCACTTAAAGAACGACTAGGCAAGTGTGTCCTATGCTGCTGAGAGGCTGGCTGCAAAGAGAGCTGGAGAATTGACCTTCAGACTCAGCAAGATGGAGATTATTAATGACATTTACAAGAGCAGCTGCAGACAACAATGGTGGTGAAATAAAGAGGGACCAGGAAGGGATACAATGAATTTGCAAATACATTTGTTGAAGACCTTTGCTATAAAACAAAGTAGAAAAATAAGCAGTAGAAGGAAGAAATTATGAGAAACAGAGATTAGTGTTTTGCCATTTTAAGAAAAAAGATACAAAGCATATTAACAGTTAAGTGAACAAGCATAAATCAAGGGTGTGAACGTGTGGATGACTTCATGTGAGTGGAATCTTACTCCAGCGCCTAGATCTGAGTGGGCACCTGCAAGTGTCCGTTTCTTCCCATTGTTGATGTGTACGGGGAACCTCTTGAATTCTCTAGCTCTGTCTACAAAATGCACAAGAAAAGGCTGGAATTAGAAACTTGTCCCATAACTGAAGAATTTAGTACTCAGGAAGTCATTGACCTTGTTTTGCTCTACGAAAGAGTTTTCCACGAGTTCTTTGTCTGTGACAAGTATGCTTTATTTTAGTTAGTAAGTTTTCTGGTTCATTTGCTTTTATTGAAAAAATAATGGGTGTTGGTCAACCCTGCATCCCATTTTGGGTGTGCCTATCAGAGGTGTAATCAAAAGCATGGTAAAATGGCCAGCTGGAGCTAAGGAAGGACTTCTAAAAGTCCCCTGAGTGAAGACAGGAACAAGGGGAGAAGCTTGAAAAAAACTTTTTATGACTATTTTTCCTTGGGACCCTGGTCTTGGAAATTGGCTTGGTAATTATTAAGTATATTCTTCTGCAAGGAGCTCATGCTTTAGTGAGACAGGCCAATATCTGCATCTCAGTTCCATTCCTGTGACCTGTGTATATCAGTGAGTTAACCTCTCTCAGATTCTATGTCTCTGTGGGTAAAATGCTACTAAGAAGCACCCCGCAGAAGGAGGCTGTGATAGGTTTACAATGCCCAAAACTAGAAGTCTGGGCCTACAGCAGGTGCTCAATTAAGGTCTGTTACCTTTTAATTCATCTTTTCATTTTTAGGTTAATTAAGTATATTGACCCATTGTTTAATGGGTCAGTAAACTGAGTTTCAACAGGCAATTTTT
The DNA here is from genome assembly GCA_004027475.1 of Anoura caudifer. NCBI lineage: Eukaryota > Metazoa > Chordata > Mammalia > Chiroptera > Phyllostomidae > Anoura > Anoura caudifer. The sequence continues at coordinate 103,914 of PVKU01000541.1, forward strand.
TAATTTCAGACAGTTTCAAGATTGTATTTGCAATACAAAACTGGTGCTGCCCTCCAACGCATCTATGTATACATACATTACATGTTATGCCACGTTCTGTCCCATTAATATAATTAATGTACTAGTACAGTTACCAATAGCATTTACCTGGATGGCAGATTGTTGAGATTTTGACAATTGTGGCATAGGAGGCTAAAGGAGATATTTCCTGTATTCATTCTGCAATCAGCTAATTGGCATGGAGATATTTTTGTGAAAGTCTTTATTAAGGTGCTGTGGTGATGTGTATAAGATGTAGTCTCTCTCCCCTTGCAGGAATAGTATACAATTAAGAATCTCAGTCACATGTAATTATTATGCCATTCATCACTCTTCTAAGCTTTAGGGATACAGCAGTGTGTAAGAGAAACAAGACAATTCCCTATAAATCTTACTTGTTAGAGGGAAAGATGGATCATGTAAACAACTCAATATATGAAATTCATATGTTTAAATGTATATCATAAAATGGAGCAAGAACAACAGAGATAAACTTCAGACATATTTTGTGTAAATCCAAAATCCACGGGCTTCCCATTGTACCAAAGTTGGGGAACTATGGTCTTCAGGCCATATCCAGCCCAGGTCTTGGTTTTGTAAATATAGGTTTTTGGAACACAGTCATGACTACCTATTTGTATATTATCTATGGTTGTTTTCCACCTAAAATACCAGACTTGAGTAGAGGAGAGAGTCCCTCAGATCCACAAAGCCAAAATTATTCACTATGTGTCCCTTCATGGAGAAAGGTTCCTGACACCTATTATACTCTACTGTGCACAAAACAAACAGAGCTCTATAACCCACTCTGATGGTGGGGTCAGTTTTAGCTGTAAGCAACAGAAAGCCAACTAAAAAGTGGAAAAAAGTATATATCTTTCAAAACAAGCCATTGGCAGTATGGCAGACCTAGGGTGGATACATTTAGCAGCCCGATGTCTTTATCAAGAGCAGAGATTATTTCTTTCCTTCCTTTCTGATATCTTCAGTGAGACTCATCCTCATTGTCCTGGGATGGGTTTTCCAGGTCCAGATGTTACATGGAATGACAGCACCTAGATGGGGAAAACAAGCATCCATGTCTTGTGTCCAATTTTAAGAATAAAACAAGTCTTCCCAGGGCCCCTGGTAGACCTCTCTTTATTGGGTCATTGGCCAGAATTGTGTAACATGCCCATTTACAAACCTATCACTCACCAGAAACATAAGACCAACAATAACAAGGTGAGCCCAATCCTCATTCACTCCCAGGGGTATGAAGAAGGACTCACTTTCTTCTTGAAACAGAAGACTGCCTCTCACCTGATGAAAACTGGGACATTATATTGTTGAAATGAAAACAGGAGCTGTAAAGAACACCAATGATAACTGCTACATTGACTGAAATAATAAATTATAGATATTTTTACAAAAAATTACAAGTTTAACTAAGTGCTAAAACATAAGGTCTATGAAAGCAAGGAGTCTTATTCACTGCTGTAGTCCCTGTTTTAGAGTAGTGCTTAGCACATAGTAGGTACTCAATAAATATTTGCCAAATTCACTATTGATTAAACACATAAGTGTGTTTTGTCGAGTTGGATAAGAAACCAAGAGAAGTGTAACTGAGAGGCCATTAAAAAATTAAGACAACAGTAGCAATGCCACACTGCCACACACTTTGACCTGAGTGATCTCAGCTTTCCTCGCAAGAAACAGTGAGAAAACTGAGCACAGAACAAAGAGAAGTTCTAGGCAATGAGAAATGATAACCCAGTTGTGGACTCATGGAGCTCATGTCCAGGTTAAGCCTATTGAAGTCAGGAAAACATCTTCCCTACCTTCATCACTGTGTCCAAAATAACACAGCTGGCCTAGAGGGAACATTAATATATTATGATTGCTTATCTCTTCTCACTTTCTACACTTGCAGCATCATAGGAAAAGCACAGAGACCTCCAGGTAGAAAAGGAGTTGCAAAATAGAGCACTTTCAGCAAGTATTTATCACAGCCAGCTCTATTTTGTACTTATGTAGATTGTACAGAATTGAATAATTCAACAACTTGACATTTTACTGCTCATGTTCACTGCGTTGGACATTGGGATTTAGGGATGAGCAAAGTAGGCAAGAAACCCTTCCCTGCACTTGGAAGCACATGAGCTAGAATGAAGAAAAGATGCGTGTGGGAGGGGTTTCTAAAAAAGGTTATGACTCTGCTGAGACGTGCAGGATGACTAGGAAGTCATCCAAGTTAGGAAGGGTGGACAAGTGACTCATGCAGAAAGAGCTGTGCACTCAGGCTCAGAGACAAGTATGTGGCATGCTGAGTCCTCACAAGTGCCCCCAGGCACCCAGAACCTGGATTAGGAGTCAGGTGGCACCCTCTGCTCTGTGAGTGAGACCAAGTCATTTCACTCACCCATTCATTTGTAGAGTCTCTCTGAAGTTGAGCAACACCCAAACCAACTTGTTTTGGATGCTTCTAATGTATTAAAAAATGAAACAAACTCTCAAAAATATTTTATGTAATATAAACTCACTTTACAAAAAGAAAATATTACTATAATAATTATTTCAGAGTCATGGTTATAAAAATAATTCATTAGGTCACCACAGAAGGAAGAGTCAGAAAATAGGATATAACTTTAAATTTCTACAAGGTGATTTTTCCCCTCCAGTTCTGTAAATTTCTGTTACTGCATGTGTAATTTTATCTGGAGGCAATAACCAAGGTCTAAACTTGAGGACACTGTTAATTGTAAGACTCAAGTCTAATAGTTCTCATTAGAGTATTGAACCTGTTCACTAATATAATACATATTTACTATGGGTCAAGAACATTCTGGAGGTCAGTCACAGAGACATTGGTGACAAAACAAGTAAAGCACTGCTTTTGTGGTCCTGGCAGCCCAATGGGGAAGGCAAGTATTAAAGAAATAAAACTAATCCTATTATAACATTATGCTAAGTGCTTTGAAAGAAGAACAAACTCTCTCTAGGTCTCATTCTACATCTGTAAAATGCAAGGGTGAGAAAATTATACTTCTTAGTGGACCTTTACATTCAGAGTTCTACCAGCTAGTTAGTCTGTAGAGACATATCTGCTCAAAATGAGCTCAGTAAAAGCCGTAAGATGATGATGATCAAAGGGACAGGCTTCCCACCTTATTCTTCCCAAACCTTCCTCATTAGACGTGGATCCTGGATATGGATAGATATGGACATTGGATATGGATCCAATATACTGACTGCATATTGTCTGTTTCTTGTGTACTATATTTGCACTCTTCTGATTTATACCAACAACAAGTCTAGATAAATTCTGCACTCTCTAACATTTTCCAAATTCCTTTTTTTTTTTTTTTTGATAAAAGGCATGATTCTATCATGACAGTTTTCTCCCACAAGTCATAGGGTATGGTCAGTAGATTGCCCTAAAATATACCCATGCTCCTTTGAAATAAGCACATGACACATGTATTAAAAAGTGATGTATTTCTTAGCATTGAGCTTTTGTATTCAGATCCATGATGTCACTTTATTTACTCAACAGCTTTGGAATCTAGCAAGTGGTGAACCATTTACTTAGGAGGAAATGGAAGCCCCAAATTTCTAAATGACTTTGGAAACTGAGGTCCAAAGTATCTCAACTATTTGCTCAAGGCCATGATCTCCTAAGTATCAAGACAGACAGGCCATGTTACTCAAGATGGTGAGGACCATGCTTTATATTACACTATACCTTGTTAGAAAGAAATAAAGAAATCAATAAATAAGAAATGGGTATTTGAATAGCTTCTCTGATTACAAAGAATAATCACACACCTCATTTCAACCTGACAAAATTCCAATGAACTAATAAAAAGAAAAAAACACTTAATTTCAAAAGGACAAACTCAGAATCCAAAGTTAGTACAAGCTGAACATGTAATATTATAGTTAATATTGTTTGTGTCTTTCTCCTCATTTAGGCCATGAGTTTCCTGATATAAAAGATTGTTATTATAACATGAATAGAGGATTAATTTAGAATGAGGAAAAAGTTTAGTATTTCAAGACTACAGGATATACTGGCTGAGACCTCATTCTTTCTTAATTACTAGGAGAATGAGCCATGGGTTTTATGGAACTGGTTTTGACATCATGTCAGAGAGAAAAGAAGGAGCTTTGATTCCAGAAAGATCCAAAGCTAAATCCCAACTAAGCAATTTGCTGAATGGCTGTACACATTTCTTAACATCAACTTGTACTCAGCCTCAATTTCTCCATTTTTTAATGAAGATAATAATAGCTCCTCTTAGAAATGTTATGATAATTAGAGATAATATATTTAATGTAACTAGCTGAGAGGTATACACTATACCCAGTTCCTACCACGGAATTTCAGGTTCAACACCAGTACAACAGTCATTTCAAAGTCCTTTCCAGAATGGGAATCCACGGGGTCCTGACTCATTCTGGAGAAAGTATTGACCTGATTTCCTCCCCAGCCATTATTAGGAGATCCTAGACCACCTATCAGGGTTTTCTGGGGCTCAGGTTCCCTTGCTAAGTAACAAGAAAAAAAGTGGAAGGAAGGAATTTTATTACCTCAACTACCTCTTCCAGTTCCTAACATTCATTATTATACAATTTTGGTGAATATCTCTTCTCACATGTGACATTTATTGGGTAGTGAAAGTTTTCCTGGTTATTTACACAGTGCTTAATGGAAGTCTGGACTTCCTTTCATGTCATTGCATAAGGTTTCTGACCAGAACTGGACTGGTTGTCTGGAAGGTGAGAGTGATGGAGCTAATAGTCTGCCCAGAGAAGATACCAAGATATGAAGGTATAAAATAGGTGAAGATGGAATTATGGTACTTAGGTGCTGTCTTAACACAACCACTTTATCTATTAGCAATGTACCAGATTATAGTGGCCTAGTTCTTTGAGGTTTGATAATTCAGATGTTTTATAAAACATTATTTTTTTCTAAATTTTTGAAAGTCATTTTTTTTCAAGTGCTCACATAGTCTGGCTCAAGTACTTTGTTTACAATTTAAATGGATATTATAGCATTTAGTAGAAGAAATGGCTATGGCTTATCTGAAAAGAATGTCAGCATCATTTGGTGGAGACTTAAAAGAATACATGTTGTGAGTATTTCATAATGGTGAATGGTCATTGAAATATCATGGACGCTAGTACTTATATTTCCTGAATAAATGTATGTTTATGAAAAAATACAAAATCAGGAGACAGGAACAGACCTGGGTGAAATCTAACACTTTAGCTAAGAAAGTCAATGAAGAAAATGGGTGAAAAAGTCCACTTACGTGATGTGAATGTCATTAGCAAAGAGGGTAAGTGAATAAAAGTTTATGTCATTGGAAGACCTTTAATAATCTAACTTGCCCTACCAAGAAGCAGACTTCTTTTCAGGTTATCTTTCCCACTAGCACTTAATTATCTCAATCATTGGTAGGACCTTCTCAGCAGAAATTTTATGGTGCTAAGGAAATAAGGGTCATGGAGCACAAAAATACACATGGAATTCTAACTGTTACTCCATGTGTTCTTCCTAATTTGGAGTGATCAACTGAAATTTTCATTGACTGTCCACTTCATGAAGGCCTTATTATTTGATAGCCACCACAGGGGGGACATTAGCTAAGGTTACATAAAGACCCAAAATGCAATGCCTCTAATCAGAACAAAATTAGTCAAGGGCAGTTCTAGGTCATAGGCAGGTTTGAGGGAAGAAGAGTTCGGGTATAATTTTTCATCAGGAACCTAAGATAATGACAGATCTGCCTCTCTCCATACAAAGGTTGCCTTGAGGGCCATGGGTAGAGGTCCTCATAGACCAGACCTGGACCCAGCCCACATCACTTCCTCCATTTTCCATCAGAGTAAAATCTGTCTTGTGACCCCACTTAAATGCAAGGAAAATGGGACAATATGGCCTGGCTCTGTGACCACGGTGAAGATAAGCACAGCAATCAGCTAGCAGGATATGCCGGGGGGCAGAGAAAGACTTAAAGGAAAGTTCAGCACAGTTGTGAACACAGGCATGTAATTTATGTTATACCTGGCCCACTGCCCCCCAACCCCACCCTAGCAGGGAGGCCTATAAACAAAGGAGACTGAGAACAGACCAGAAAGTGAAAGGTAATTTCCAACAAAGTAGAATCAAGGAAGTGCTTCACAGAGTAAATCAGAATGCGATGGACCTGATGGGATGAGTTCGATGTAGGAGATTTCATGGAAGTGTCAAGAGAGCGTGTTTACCATCTCCGACACCTGGAAGAGTGCACAGCACAGTGCTCAGTGCACAGTTGTTGCACTCACTGTACAGGCTGAAGGTCTACCTGACTAGTGAGGTCATCTTGAGTGGAGCTAAATAACAAAAATGCATAGAATGTTAAAGCCAAACATATTAAGAATACCTGAATGCAAACCCTCTATATTAAAGAAATGGAGGATCAGGAGAAGGAACAGATTTTTTCTAAGATGACAAAAAAATGTCAAAACATATCCTCAAGTACAATATAATGACTCTATTGCCAAACTAGACTATCATTTAACTGTAAACAGAATTTTGGAATTTTGCTTTTTTACACTTACTGTTATTTAGTTATTATTTAATATTGTTATTTCCTCTTATTTGCAAAATCCCTGTGCCATGATTGGCCAGCCAGCCTTCTAAGATCAGGTATCCTTTTGCAATGTTTTGGGTCTAACATAAGGAACAATTTTGAAAGCTGTGTGACTATAAAAATAATCTTAAAATTTTAAAATGAAATATAAAGAGCTATCAAAATTAACTAAATGGATAAACACCTCCCTTCACTCTCATGTAGACAAACGGGAACAGAACATGAACACAAGAGAAGGTATGTCATGGGCCTAAAGAAAATTCAGTTTCCTGGGACTCAAAAGAATACAAAAGTCAGCTTTTTTTTCCTTAAGAAGCTATATTGATTAAGAAAGAGAATGACACAATCCCATGTTTGTAAAGTTTCAGGACAGCAGAGTTTCTGATAACTGTGGAGATATGTAGCAAAGACTCATTTTGCTTTTATTTTTCTTTGACTTAAATTAATTCTAGAAATTAATCTTAAGAAAATAGTCATGGCTGAGAAACATGTAACTTCAAAACTGTTGATATATATAATATTGCATATATTTATATTACATGTAATATTCATAAATATATTCAAGTGAAACATAATAAATGAGTATAATTATATACTACATATTACATATAATGAAACTACTAGAACTATACTATATATAAACACATGCAATAATATCCATGGTATATTTTGAATGGTCTATGAGAAGCGTTTCAAAAAGATGTTTCAAAAGAGCTTCAGCTCAAATGACAAAGACAGTGCAAATTTTACGCTTTAGTAAAAATAGTACCGTGGTTGTAATCCTATTTCAGACATAACTACATGGCAGAGTCTTAAGGATTCAGACCATTCTAAGCTCTATGAGATGAAGCCACTTCATCACCTACTACCTACCCTGGTGTGACTAATGATAAGGTGAGAGAGACAGAGGCTTTAAAACAAGAATTTAACAGTACAATGTGTGAGGAATAAAATGCTGTGAGATTACAGAGAAGGGAGTTGTACTGGAAGAGAGAATGAGCTGTATATTCTCTGGTCCTCAGTTTCCTATCTAAAACATGAATATGGCTGCATCATCTTAGGAATCTTTCAAAATTACACTTTATTCAAGGCATACAGAAAAGCATTCATACAAAAAATGTACCCTTTTGATTTAAATTCTCTTGTAGCAAGAGTTCCAAAGGAAAACATTTTTTCAGTATTATTGAACTGAACCCACATTGAACTCACAATTAGCATTGAATAACATCACAAATGTAAAGTGAGACTATAAGGTAGTATGTGTAATTTTGACCTGAAACCCTTGGATAGATTGAACATGCTGTGCGTGGTGGAAGAACCAGCATTGATGCTCTGTGCTCATGTATCAGGAGACCCCACGTGACCTTTTGAATTTCTCAGGCATGGCCCAAATTTTGTTCAGGACCAATTTTAGCATATAGTAAGAGGTACTCTCGATCCATTTAATGCATTTTCTTACATTTATGAAAGATATATTTTTAAGAACCATTTCTTCAATTCCTCTATTAGGCTCAAGAGCCTTTTTTTAAGAAAAAAAGTACTACCACTGATGATTTTTTCCCCCTAAGATCTGTTAACATCCCTCAGAATTCCAATGATCGACCTCAATCGCAAACAGCATGACCAACACTCTTTAAATTTATGTCACATACTGGGTGACACGTTTCTTGAATCTAAAAAACATAAGGTCTGACATCCGAGTGCTCAGTGAAGTTTGGTTGAATGAATTCATGCACTGAGCTCCCTCATTTCACAAACGCAGATGGTAAGTGTAAACTTGAATCACATGTAACATGTAAACTTGAAGTCTACTCCAGAAGATGATCATCACTCGTTTGACCTCCTCCATTTCAGGGAGCACTTGAATAAATCTGGCTTCTACTCACATCTTCTCCAATGGAATCCTGTCATTCCTGCCACCCCCTCAGGTTTGCTTCCTTCCTCTGCAGCTGAGCTCTGGACACCCAGCATCCAGGACACACCTGAGACAAGACATTGAGCCTCCATGAGCAGATAAAGGCTCCAGGGGTGGGGCAAGAACGGGCTGCAGCTTTCAAACTGAGTCCTAGGGCTTTGGGATCCTGTAGGTACTATGGCCCTGCAGACACACACCTTAGCCTTGAGGGTGTGGGCAAACTGGTTTTGGTTTCTGTTTCCAAAACATGCCATGCTCTGAGTCTCACTTAAAAGTAACAGTGCACTGAACTTACATTTTAAACTGGAAAATGATTTGGAACCTATAAAATAAGTACATGCTAAAGTTATATATTAGTCATATTCAGCATGTTATGCAAATTTAAAATCTGTGTGTACATGTTTCTCAAATATATCTTATTTATCACTTAGACTCAAAACGTAATCCATTACCTGACACATATTTTTTATTTCTGAAATATTAAAAATGTTTGGAGAATTAACAAATGAATGAATGCATAACTATTAGTGAGAAAAATAGCAGTAACTCAGAGGAACTTGGAAGAACAAATTGAGAGCTTTATTCAGTTGCTTGGTAGTAGACAGAATGTTTTTGGTCAAACATTCTAGAAACATTTCCATTAGGACTGTCTGTGAAAATCCAGTGTTGCTTAAGTCCGTAAAGACAAAACTAATGCCCCATGAAAAGCCTTTAACTTTCATCATATGAATGGCTGAAAGAGATGGTGAATAGATGTGTTTTTGCAAAATGTTCATTTAGTCATTGTCCTGATTATTAGGTAAATATTGCTAAATATTTAGGTTTGCCAAATATTGGTAACCACCTAGAGTTAGGAAGAGATGAAAGTTATATGTCCCTTTCCTAACAACTTAACAGCAATGCAGTGTGTAAAACAGAAACAAACTTTAGACCAAATTCTTCTGGATGTTCACTCCAAGGTGAATACACCAATAATCTGAAAGAGGGTTAAACCATCTCACCCTCTCTCTGGTCGGATGAGGCAATGGAGGTCTCTAGTATGTGGAATGGCCAAGGTAACTCTAGATGTAGATGTTCTGAAGGTGACTGGCCAAATCATGTGGCTGGTTTGCTAGATTTTACCCATCACTTGTGCAAGGACACTGTGGCTCATGAAGCCATTCCAGTAAGCCTTAAATGTTGAACCCATGAGAAATTATTTTTAACTCTCTTATGCTAAATAATGGGTCCTCCTACAGAAGTTGGTCATGATATCTGAAGCACTTGTAAATAGCTACTATGTGCTGTTGATTTGGGAGCCAGTGCATCTAAAGCAATTTAACTGCCACTTGGTATCGATTAAAGTTAATTTGTATGGACATGTACATATATTACATTGTTTATACCAAAGTGTTTTAAATTAAACTGATGCACAAATGATATAATGTGTAAAATTATAGGTTAGCTGTAAAGAGCTCAAACTGAATCAAAACCTGAATTACATTTAGTTGTAATCTAGTTACCATTCATCTGTTCAATCATCCAATAGACATCAATTATGTGCCAATACGAAGACTAATGAATTCATTGTAGTGACTCATTAGTTCTTCGACATACATGTTAAGTGTAGTGTCTCTTCAATCCACAATTCAGTGTCCTGATAAACACATTTTCATGGAAAAACTTTAAAAAGAATATAGATTTTTCATTCAAATACCTAGGTATCAGGGGCCCAAGAAACCTTTTCTGGTCTCTAAACAAAATCAAGTTATCACTGCCTATTGGTTGCACTATACAGATTTGGAGAACATGACCTTGCCATTGGCTTTTTAGACTTCTAAAATGAAGCCTATTGTATGGCAGAAGAATCCTAGTGGGGGAAGGTATAACCTGTCAGGCCATAAGTGTCCATGGGTTTCTCTGAGCATCATCTGAGCAAAGACATAATAAATAGCAATTTTGTACCAGACGGCCATTTCCAGGATATTTGTATAAGAAGCAGCCGTGGAAGAGAGATAGTGTCTCTATCTGGAGTGGATTTGTTTACTTGCTGGGGTAATAAAGAGAATGTCTTTTTCTATGGCAAAGATTGAGCCAGCTTTCTAGCAACCATCTTCTATAAAACTGGGGTTTCCTACAGCTTTCTTTCTGGGAATGTCTTCTACTGCATAACCATCCTACTGCAAAGCCCATGATTTTGTTGCCTTTTGGGAACTGGAAGTCTGGGAGCCAGCGCAGAAATATTACTCTGGCTGCTGATATTATTGAGAGTAATATACAGGGTCCTGCAGAAGTAATGCCTGCTTGGGTGTTGTTGGTAGAATAATAATAGGGTGTAATCACTTATAGCTTTAATTAGAACATTTCATCTACAATGTCATATGGTGTGCTTGAGTGTGATGGTTTTATGTTACAGAATTATGTGCTTATGATTTTGTAATTAAAAAGGGGCATTATTTGTGCCAGACCATATTTATCTTTTGTCTCTGACCTAGGAGTTTTGCGTCTTCTGTAAGTTTTGATGAAACTGTAGCAGGGTAATTTATTAGTTTGCAAGTAGAGAAAAAATTCGGACTATTCATAGTTCTTGACAGATGCCCCAGCCCAATGATCCCAAACATGGGAAAGAGTAGAGACCATACACACTTCTATATCCTAAGGAAGAACATATGTTCCATGGTAGAGAAAAATATTGTTGTTTGAATTATGCCCCCCAAAAAGACATGTTGAATTCCTAACCTCAATACCTCGGAATGTGAACTTACTTGGAAGTAGCATGCAATTAGTTACAATGAGGTCACACTGGAGTAGAGTTGCCCACCCCCCATTCAATATGACCAGTATGCTCATAGGAAGATAACTGTGGGGAGATAGAGACCACAGGGAGAACAGCATGTGGCAATGAAGGCAGGGATTGGGGCAATATGACTGCAAGCCCAGGGACACCAAAGATTGCTAGCAAATCACTAGGAAAAGGAAGAGTAAAGGATTTTTCTACAGATTTGAGGGAACATGACCTGCTGACACCTTGGTTCCAAACTTCAAGCCTCCAGAACTGTGAGACAATACATTTCTGTTTTTTTAAAGGCCATCTAGCTTGAGGTACTTTGTTATGGCAGCTTGAAGAAACATGCAGAGTTTTCCTAGAGAATAAAACTAGCAGCTATCTTGTAACCATGAAGAGAGAAAACCTGAGAGACAAGTAGATGTAAGAGGAAAAAGAAAACAGAGAATTTCAATGGAGTCCTGACATTCCAAGCCTGGCATCTTCTCAGCTTCTAGATTTGCTGTATAAAATGATATACTTCCTTATTGGGCAAGCCAGTAAGAAGGAATTTTTTTTCAGATACTTTCATTAAGAAAACACATAGATATTCATGTGGTACAATATGTAAGTGTATTGGTTACACACACAAGTCCTGGCCCTGTATTTATTCACCATATATCATTGCATATTATCTGTGCCTTTTTCTGTTTTATATAAGAAAATAAAGAAAAGTTGTTTTCCAACTAACTCTAATTTCTTTGAAGATCAGTGTCAGGCTTTTATTATAAAAATGCAGAGCTGTGAATACGCTGATACTCTATAAATACTGATTCAGTCTTAGCACCTACCACTCTGCTTTGTAATTATTCATTAAATTCTAGTATCCCTCTGTCTGCTCTTGGAATCAGGGAATATGTATGCATGCTCTATTAATAGCATTAAGTTCCTAGCATTGAAGAAAGTAATGCACATTAAATGAATGAAGAATGGTTACTGCTCTTTTTAAAAATCTTGAGATATCTTGAAAGAGCTCTCCTCTTATATTTTCAATCTCTAGTCTTCTTCCTTCAGGCTGTCACTCGTGATGACACAGAAATGATGGCATGCTCCACTTACTTCTTCAATCTTATTTCTCAAAATTGCCAGGTAGACTCAGAATTGGAACAGGGAACAGAAGGTCTTCTTCTACTGTGAGTAGCATTCATGGTAATACATTAGAATTTTACTGTGAGGAAGAAATGATTTTCTTCTTTGAGTCTGATGATGGCTCAGTTATGGACATACTAGTATAATACTGCAAAGCCTTCTTATGCCCATTAGGACACCATTGGCTTTGTTGTGTCTTACAATAAATCACACCTTGTGGTCTAGACAGGCCACTAGGAACTTACTACTTTTCTCATTTCTCCTTTTTCCCCATAATTGTCTGTTATTCTAGTATCCCCGGGACTTGTCTGGTTTCATCACAGGAAGTCTCGTGTCTCAGGAAAACCAATGGACCCAGGCACACTGAGACTGTTGATGAAACTCTTAGTTACTCCATTTCTGTTTGACTGTGAGATGCACAAAACAATCGAGGGTGACATTTACTTTTTTTCTGGCACATGGTTGGCATAAAGTTTGAATAAGTGGAGAAATTTATGACTGAATAAGCCATCACAACATGGAAGAGCTTTGGGATCAGAAAGACAAGGAGTAAAATCTCAGTTCAGTCATGTGTTATTGTGGACCCTGAATCTTTGTGTTGCACCCCGTAAGTGTTAGTTCCATCATGAGCAAAAGGATGGATGAGAGGGGTGGTAAGAGCCATATAATTGACTTAGGATACAAATAAGACTAAGCCACCAGTCCTCCAGGGGTCTTTAAAATTCTTGCATGAAGAGGCTGTGCTGTGTTAAGAATGGAAAACTCAGTGTCTTCATTGGCTCGGGCTGCTATAACAAAAATACTACAGACTGGAAGTTTAAACAACAATCATTTCTCACACTTCTGCATATGGAGAAATCCCAGATCAAGATGCCAGTCAATATGTTTCCTGGTGAAGACCCTTTTTCTGGTTTGAAGACAGCTGCCTTCTTGCTATAGCCTCACTTGGTGGGGAGATTAATAATCTCTCTATTAGTTGTACTTATAAGGGCACTAAACTCACTTGTGGTGTTATTGTAGGTAGTTAGCTAATTATTAATAAGAAAGAGAGCAAAGGGAGTTAGACATTGAGCTTAATAAACTGGGGAGCATGAGCTTGTTTGCTTCACCAGGAAGCTACAGCTTCACACCCCAGGGGGCCACAGCATTGCTCTATAAGGAGATTAACACTCTTCCCTTCCCCTCTGTGGTGCTGGATTATTGGGGCAAGGGGCCCAGGGGAAAGTGCTCGACCACAGAGGCCTGTCAGTCTAACTAGGCGATGTACCCATTCAAAAGCCCACAAAAGCTTGGAAAAATTTTTGGTTATTTTGAAAAAGCATCTGGTCCATCTCAAACCCAAGCTAATATAACCCCAGGGAAACAATGAGCTGTCTCTTTCTCTCTCTTTCTTCCTTTCTATTTCAGTGACTTTCACTCTCCCCATTCATTAGTGTACTCCCTCTCCAGGAGCATGTGACTATGAGACCAAGCAGCCACTGGGGAATGTAGCCAATGGCACAGGCTCCAAAGAGCTAAGCTTTAATATGGCACAGGATCTCTGGACATTGACTGTTATTTCTGGTCCTTATTTTCCATATGGGACAGAGACAGGACATTGGAGGAGTGTCTTTTTTAGTTTGATTTTCTAATAAATCTTACCACCAGACCTCATCCTCTTCTGTGGGTCTTTGATAATGTTTTTTCTCACAACACCACCAGAACCCCACTTCCATGGACCATAGTGGGGGCTCTACCTATATGGCCTAATCACCCACTGTTCAAAGGCCCCACTTCCAAATGCCACCACATTGAGGTTTAGTGCTTCAACATAGAAACTGGGGGACACAAACATTCAGTCTGTTGCACTCAGTAGCTGAAACATAATAGGTACCCAATGAATGTTTATATAATTAATATAATACATGTATATGCAAAATGCCTAAAGCATAGTAGATGTTTGCAAATGGCATTTACTGTTAATGTTGTTATTTTTATCATTAAAATGAATGAAAAGAAATGCACAAGCTAATATAATTAAGCTTGGGAGAGATGAACCTGAGAGAAATAAATCATATTCTGGTCATAGAGTGGAAGCTCTGAACTCCTAACTGTAATACAAAGGACTCTATGTTCACTTCCAATTGGAACAGGGAGTTCCTTGTGTTCAATGGGACGAATTAGAGTTAATGGGAAAAGTACTAAGTGAGAATATGTACAGTGGAATAAACACACCGGAAATGTAGAAGGGTCAAAAGTCCTGAGTTCCCATTAATTACAGCTATGTTAGTACATATTGAGTGGCCTCTCAGGAGGTTTTTTGTTTGTTTGTTTTTGAACCCTCTCTGTATCCATTTGCTTACTTTTAAAGCTTGAGTACTTATTCCCACTTTATTATTTTTATTATTAGTAATAGAAACCAAATTTTTCAGACATTGCCTTTCCCTGCCACAGAGGTCTTTCCTTGCCATTAAGGTTGCCCAACATTAACTTTTCTAGGTGTGTGTGCCTTAGTAAAGCAGTGTTTGCAAGTCAGAATTGATCACTCCTGAAGTTTACATAGCAAGACAAAGCAAAAGAAAACCTCAGGCCACAAATTAAACCAGTTTGGAAGAAAATGAAATCAAAACAGAACACCTTTGTTGTTAATGAGCAAACTTCCTGTTGCTGATGCCCAGACATTTTTTGGTTCTCCAATGAGTCACCAGGAGGTTTACTGAATGAAAAGGGCCCTGAGTTCCCTGAAATTTGCTCTCAATGGCTCAACTGTGTGGAAGTGGGGTTACTACAGAAACAGCCATGACAGAAGGTCTAGGTCAGTAGAAACCACCCCACTCTGGGTGTGAGGTGAGAAGTGGTCACAGATGCAGTTCTGGGGAAATCCTGATCCTCCTGCAGTATTTCATAACTGCAGTCAGTGGTCGCTGTGCCTGCGGCACTCTTGGCCAAACCTTCTCCTGAATAAAAATGAAGAAAGGAATCTACTGCCATGAAAGCCTGGGCAGTAGACAGCATTCCAGTTTCCCCCGAAGCAGTAATTTCTTCACTTTCCTTTGACCATTCTCTTGTGCACTGACCACATTTTAATCTTTAGATGGTTTTCAATTATAGTTCACATTCAATATTATTTTGCACTGCTTTCAGGTGAACAACCTAGTGGTTAGACAGTCATAGTTCACAAAGTGTTTCCCCTGATATTTCCAGTACCCGCCTGGTGCCATACATGGTTGTTACAATGTTATTCACTGTATTCCCTATGCTATACTTTACATTACTGTGACTATTTTGTAACTACCAATATGTGCTTCTAATCCCTTCACCTTTTTCACTCATCCCCCAACCTGGCCTCCCCTCTGGCAGCCATTTTTTTTGTTGTTGTTCTATGTACCTGTGAGCCTCTTTCTGTTTTGTTTGTTCATTTATATTGTTCACATATATTCATTCAACATCATCCACATATGGGGCTTGGAGCTGAGACACAGCAGGCAGGAACATCAGACATGAGTTTTGCTTCCTAAGGCTTATACAGTGAAGTAGTTTCTGAGCAAATCATCATAAAGCAAAGTGTAAAAGAACCAATGGGGAAAATGTTACAAAGAAAAGTACACTGTTCCTGAAGATCTTTTACAAGTAGGTTCTGACCTGGCTCAGAGTTTAAAAGAGATTCCTAGGCCAGAAGCAGCTTGAGCTGAGCCCATAAATATGAATGAAAATGTGGTTAATACAAAGGAGACATGGGAAATTTCTGGCCCAAAGAAATAGCATTTGGAAAATACTGAGGAGTGGGAGAGAGTGTGGAGAAAAGAGAGTTCAAGGGAGCCCATGTGGGCACAGTTAGGAATAAGGCATGAAAAAAGGCTGGCAAAGAAGGTGGATGTCAGAGTAAGAACCGTGAGAACCATTTCAAGGAGTCTGGCACTTATCCTCCCAGACTGGGCAGACAATAAAAGATTTTCAACAGAAAGAGATGCATAACTAGATTTACAGTTTAGAAGTTTACTCAGGCTGTATTGAGTTGCTTAGCAAAGGACCCAAGTGGTGGGGGTAGACCAGTTAAGAGGTCACTGTTATGGCTGATTGGACTAGTGAAGGGATGGTAGAAATGGGGAGGGGTGGAAGGAACTGAGCTGCCTAGAAGGACATTTTCTTTGGGGTAAAATTTAACAAATACGTATCTGGGAAGACTAAGCAGTGTTTGAAGATTTACTTACACCTCACCATGAACGATAAAGATTCTATTAATTTCACAAACAAATCATATGCTATCCATATATTTGTAGGTCAAAGAAATGGTTGGATGTTGACCATGCCATTGGGTTCCCTTTCTCTTGACTGGCATGCTTTGCTCGACATCCCTGGGGGCAAAATCCAAGTGGAACATAAAATGCAGAAGGTGCGGACAGTCTTTTCCCATTTTAACACTTGAAATAAGACTTTTCTTGCCACGGTGGTTAGGCCCGTGCAGTCACAGGTCACCGGAAAACCTAGTTTGACACTTTTCGTTTATGGATTAAACATTAAGTTTGAAATGGTTACAAGACCTGAAAATTAAATAAAACTAAATCATATGATTGAACATAATAAAATATATAAAAAAGCAAAATTGGTGCCCTTTGTCCCTAGTTAATACCAAACCCAGGAATTGCAGAGAAAGTCTCCACAAAAACACTCAAGTAGCACACACGGACCCCGAGGAAAGTGGGCTGTAAATCTGAGAATGGCAAGGGTAAAGTAAAAGGTCCTTCCAAATCCCCAGAGGGCAACACTTAGAAGGATCAAGGTGACTACAGGGCTGAAGTGGATGCTGCTGTACTTAGTGGCTCTTTTGAGTTTTTGTCAGTTCATTCTTATTTTTGTGACAGAGAATTCTAGCATAGTACTTTTGTTTTCATGGCGCTGTGGCCATACATCCATTCAAATAAATCAACAGCCCCATCTGCTCTGACCTATTTGTCAGAAACAGCAAAACATGGACTGACCCATGAGACCTTTTCACTGAAAAGTATATACACAAAGTGTCATTAGGCCTCACACTGACGAGCCTGGAGCCACGGTTATCTTTTCTTTTTCTTTTCTCTGTTTGTCATAACAGCACTGATTCAACCACTCCCAGCATTCTGAAACACAGACTTTGCTCTGAGAAGAAGGATGCTCAGAGTGGGTGTTTCTGATTCTTCAAACAACAATCATTGTTAAGATCCTGGTAAAAAAAAAAAAAAAAAAAAAAGAAGAGAAATGAGATTTACTGAAAACTTACTTTGCCCTAAAATTTGGAACATAGGTGATTTTGTTCAACATCCATAACCTCCTTTAAGCAAATGAACTTCAAAGCAATTAGCATGCCCTGTCTCACACAGTTGAGGATGCCAACCCAGGTCTGTCAAGATCAGGGAATAGCTGCTTTTCATTCTACTGTGTCACCAGGGGGAAGTTAGCTAGCTTCCTTCCCTGAGATCAGTTGTTTGTCTCTAGGAATTCACACCTTTTATAATCGTTCAGACTTAGCAACAATGCAGCTACCTTGGTGGAGAGTTTCATTAGGATTCTTGGAGGACACACACACACACACCCCTCAAAAGGAAGGCATCACCACTTAAATAATTAACCAGAGGTTAAAGATTCTGTTCAAACAAAGCATGACATTTGGATGTCAGGCCAACACAATTCAAAGAACTTGTAAACACAACTGAGAAACAGAATAGCCACAAGTCCTCTGAGAAACCATCCCGTATTGACGTGGGAACATCCAGGCTATGAAATATGCAGGAGATGCAAGGTTGAATCCAAGTGCATGCCTTGATTTGCACCACACCAACTGAACAGTAAAATGTGATTTAATTTACTATATAATTTGCTTGTTCAACAAAGCTGAAAGATAACTCACTTAGTGCCACTTTGCTTATAAGTAAGTGGGTAACTGGCAGCGTTCTTTCCCTGGATGGTTTTGTTTCTGGTACCAGAGAAAGCTGTTTGAGTGGAAAATGCACAAAATTAAGGGTCTGCTGCTGTCTTATTTGAAATGCACTCCTTTGGTCCTCATCAAGTTTATTTCTGCAGAGAGGCAATAATGGCCCTTTGTTTTCCTAACTCGATGAAGTCACGAAGTCTTGCTTGGTGGCACACGGCTTGGGAAAAACACATTCAGCCAAATTTAGAACCATTTGGAACTCACGAGTTGTGAATTTTGAACCAAACTTGAATCTTTGAAAAGCTCATCTGTTCCACAGAGCGAGCCAGCTCAGCTAACAGCTTTGCAGCAGGACTGTCCTCTGGGGGCTGAGCCCCGGGTCCTCAAGTCCCCCGTGCTTCTCCCAGTTGTCCCATTGGGGCATTACACCACATGAAAGCCTAGATGCAATGAGATGTGTGTATTACAAAGCTGTGAACATGCACCACAGGAGGAGAGATTTCCCAAAGGTGAAATAAGGGGTCTCTTATGTTTCGCCAACTTTTAAAATATTTTCTTTATGTCCCTTGAATCCGTCTGTCCTTTTTGTCCACTGGTGCCATTCTAGGATAGACTAGTATGAACCCATATCCACCAGAATCTCAAATTAGTCTCACCCCCCACTCCCAGGCCTCTCCCACCTGTGTTCATTGGTCATATTCTAATCAGCTTCGTTTCTGGAATCTCTGCTTGCCCAGCCTCATGGTGGTGCTCACAGACCCTCAGGCACCAGTGTGCTCTCTCATTCTTCCCTCCAGCAGTGTCGCCTCAGCACCTCCTGCACCATAGGGCCCCAGGATGTGCTCCTGGGGCCGGCAGCCCTGAGTGTGTACAAGAACAAGAGCACCTTTGATTTCCTGCAGGTTAGTTGTGAATTTAAAAACTCAGATTTTATCCTGGCATGCTATGTGCCTGAACAGAAAGCTGCATTGGTGAGTTCAGGGTGCAGAGAGGTCTGACAAAGGGTGTCCAAGGCAGGAATATCACAGGAGTGGGTGATCTTAGGGACATATAGGAGTGCTGTTTTGGCAGAAGCAAAGATGCTCAGGTAACTGCGTCTGAATCACAAACTGGTCCACAGGGTGGTTGGCTGTGTGGGTGACAACAAGCAGGAAAGTGGTGTGGATGATTAAGAGAGGGAAAAAAGGTGAAGCTGGAGAGAAAAACAGATGCCATCTCAGGAAGGAGTTGGCACAACCTGCTAATGAGTTTAGACCTTGTCTGAAGACAAGTAGCCATTTCACCTAATGACTTATCCTCTTCTGCAAAACACAGTGCAAATGCCTCTGCCCAGTGTTTAAAACTCTCCATAATTTGTTTCCAGCCTACCTTGAAAATCTAATCTCTCCATACTTCCCTGAGCAGATATCTTTACTCATCTAACAAGTATGTATTGAAAATGTCATAACACCCTGCCTTCTGTCATCTGTATATTTGATCACCTGAAACCCCTGCCAGCCTCCTTTCATCAGAGATGTGTGGCCTTCCTTTGTTTCCTGTATTATTCATTAAATAAATACTGAGCATCCAGCTGGGCATAGGACTGAGTGTTGAGAATTGATTTACTCATTTACTGAATTACTCCCACTTTGCACAGGACAGAAACTGTCCTTGGTGCTGAAGAGACTGTGCTTGCCAAGATAGACAAGGCCACTGCCCCATGATGCATTTGGGGGGAGACAAATAAGTGTATGAACGATTCAAACAGAGCTCAACACATAGTAATATGATAGGAAGAGGCATAGAAAACTGTGATCATGCCTGGAAGCCTGGAGGAGAAAGCTAATTTGTACCTGAGCAGTCAAGGAAGGCTTCCTGGAAGAAATAATAGCTGAGCTGAAACCCAAAGGATTAGTATGGGTTATTAAAGAAAAGGAGAAGGAAAGAGCATCCTAAACTGAGAGAAAATCACATGTATAAATCAGGGACAAGAGAGATGACAAGACCTTTAAGCAACAGAAACAATTCAATATGGCAGGAATGTGGAATGCAGAGAGGAGACAGAAGGGGTTGCAAAAGGAGAGGAAAGGACAAAGAGTTAGATGATAAAACTGCCATTGAGGCTGAGGCTGAAAACATAGGGCCAATCGGAGACAGAGATAACTGTTCAGAGAAGAAATAGCTGAGGCCTCGATTACACTAGCGGTGGTGATGATAGAAAGGCAACAACAGATTGAAGAGACATTTGGGAGAACTTGGTTAATCCTTATCTTGATGGCATGAAGCCCTACCTCCCCCTTCATAAGGATGTGATTGACATGATGAGAGTATTAATAATGTAGTGAGAGTCATGGCAATGGCCTAATGAACCTGCTCAGAATGTACCCAGGAAATCAATTTCCTTGGAGTAACTCATGCAAAGCAAAACATACAAAAGGGTTAGGCACTAAACACGCAATTATAGTTTTCTGAGTTTAAAATTGTGTTTGGTGCACAATCTCTAAAATATAATTGCTGAGGAACATAGTTTAATTTGTATCAGTCACAATTTGCAGCTTGTCTATGTTTATAGAAATGATTATAATTTGAATCTTCATGTGCCTTCCTTGGTGCATAAAAAAAAATGATTATCAAGCCTTGAGCAGCAGCCGCCTTCCCTGAGAATTTCCAACAAAGGGCCCTTTAATCAGGAATAAGATCCTATGGAGCCAACGTATGCAAATGTGCCATCTCAGAATGACAGTTAACTTTTTGTAATGAGAGTGTCGGGAAGAACTGTAGTGAGCCCCAGCAGAAAGTGCTCATGATCCGTGGTTACTGAGCATGGAAGGATGAACTCGCTCCTGCTTTATTTTGCCATCAGAGCCCAAGCCACTTTCTGCTACCAACTGACTATTTTAACACTGAAATAAACTATCATGAGATCTGCTGCTAGCCTTTTGTTCAAAGACCTGACAAAAAAGGACATTAAAGGCTTTCATGCTGAGGAGTCGGTTGGCGATTCACTACCAACACTGCCATTCCCTCATTGGAGGAACTTGGGCAAGTCATGTAACACTCTGGATTTCAGGTTTTGCATTTTAATAATAAGGAGGTTGGGCAGAATGGCTTCAAAGCCACCAACAGCTCTGAAAGATGGTGAATCTATATGAGGGAAAACATGGTAGTTCTTTGAAAAGCTATTCTGTTTGGACACAAACACACAGACACTATTTTTTGGCTATGATATTTTAAATAATGTAATTTCTTTCATGTAACAGAAAAAAAAGAAGAAATGCAGATAATTTTGCATTTAATATATCATTTTTGCTAAAGTTTAGTTGTAGAAAATTGAGAAAACTTTCCCAGGATGAAATCTGGTAGGAAAGAACATGAATCTCAGATGTCTACATGTCCCAGAGTGGGGCAGCTCCCCTCTCCCTGGATATAATGTCTGGTCAACCAGATGTCTGCACGCCCTGTTCCTTGGTGGGCAGTTAATGTTTTGTTTTTCACAAGAGTCAAGAGACAGAAGAGGAGTGTGACTGCTCTTGAAAGGACACCCAGCTCAGAACATCATTATGAGGCACTCAGATCGCACTTCACAGGTGCAAAGTGCTCCCCAAGCATCCCATTATATCTATGTGATCTAAAGTCTGTTACCTTTGTCATCTTAGACCCTAAATGGGCTCAAAGACAGCCAGCTCTGTCTTGCAGAAGGGAGGGACAACCCTGTCATGTAAGAGAGTCACTTCTATGTGAGCCCCTGAACAATAATAACATACCGAGGGGTTACTATGCAGCAGAGCACAGGAGTCCTGAGAGCAGAAGGGACTGGTTGGGCAGATAAGATGGGGACTGTAATTTTAATTAGGTGGGTAAGAGGATATATATATAATTCTATTCACTCACTCATTCATTCATTCATTCATGAGGAGTGCAGTTCCTGGTCAAAATCTTATGATTTTAAAGGCCCTAACTGAGCTAGCTGGGAAGAAACTCTGTCACTTGCAACAATATGGATACACCTGGAGGACATATGCTTAAATGAAATAAGCCGGACACCAAAAGGGAAATCATGCATGATTTCACTGACATGTGGAATCTAAAAAAACCCAACTCACAGACTCAGAGAGTACACAGTAGTTACCAGGGCCTTTTAGGAGGTGGGCACTGAGTGGTGTTGGTCACAGGGAAAAAATTTCAGAAATGCAGAATGAGTGATTCTGGAGACTGACTGTACAGCACAGTGACTAGCATTAATAATACTATGTGACACGTTAAAAATTATTTTAAAGATAGATCTTAATTGTTCTCACACAAAAAGGTAACTATGTGAGGTGGTGGTTACCTGAATTAGCCAGATTGTGGGGTTGTGGTATCATTTCACTGTACACAGTGTGAGGGCAAAGTAGGCTTACAGTTGTGAGTGTGTGAAACACAGAGTTAATTCCTGTATTAGTATTTATTACTTACCGTATTATTTTCCGTATGAACAACTGTAAACCTACTCTGCTCCACCTTGAATATACATTTCAAAACATCGCATTGTACACCTTGCATACCTCCAAATTCTATTTGTCAATTGCACCTAAATAAAACTGGAAAAAATAAAGACCCTATAATTATAATAAATAAAGGCAGTTATACAGGCTTTACTCGGCAGGCTGCACAGAGGAAAGCTGTTTGCCCGTCCCAGACCAGGGACACTGTCAGCGTGACACGTCTCCAAAGGGAGTACAGGCAAAGACCTGGACCCTTCTGGCTGGTGCAGCTCTCTGCGTGTTTGCATGTCCAGCCCAGGCACCTGACTTCATAGGTCCCTGTGGCAGAGGCCTTGGATCAGGGTCTCTCTCAAACCCCTCTGACAAGGTCTCTTTGAGGACACGTTCCCCACTCTGACTCAGTATTCAGTACTCAGTACTTTTCCACACTTAGCTCCCGCTTCTCCCGCCTCCTGCTGCCTGGTCCCTAGGACCACAGAGCCTTTTGTTTGGGACAGTCTCAGCAGTGAAACAACCCCATCTATACTGATCCACCTGACCCTTGAGTGTTGTGACGTTTTATGGTGGGTGGGAAAGGTAATGGGGGTGGGGGTATTAGCACTTACTCCGATTTGGAGCCTTGTTTATAGCCTCTCAGCAAGAGTTTAAAGCTTCATTGTTACTTTCAATTTGGCTTACTTAATCAGCTACTGTGAAAACTGACAGCTGAGTTCCTGAACATTCATTCAAAAAACGTACTGAAGTCCTACTATTAGGTGTTAGAAATACAGAGATATCTCTATAGTCAACACAGCCTGGCTTACCAAAAGCCAACAGTCTAGGATAGAATCTCTCAAAATCGACATCACTGACATGGTTGGCCAACTGATTTTGCTGAGTGGGTAGGGAGGAGGCTCTCATGTGGACTGTGTTGTTTAATTTAGCAGCATCTCTTACCACTGCCTAGAGAAGACAATATCAACCTTCTCTCCAGTTGTAAGACTAAAAATGTCTCCAGACATTTTCAAATGTCTGCTGAGGGGAAAAAATCACCCCCAGGAACCATGTGTCTACAAGACCAGGCCAAGCTTGGCTCCAAATGTCCTTCATGTATTAACCCATATGAATCCTAACTTCATAGCATCCTTATGAAGAAAGTATTACCCTTATGATACTTTATCACCCCTTTCATAAGGGTGATACTTTCTTCATAAGTATCATGCTTATCCACTTTTCATAAAAGAAAAAAATGAATTTGTTAAGTACGTCAAGCTCACAGCAAGGAAGAGGTTAAGCCTAGATTTTAATCCAAGCAATAAATCTCAGTGTCAAAACCTTCACTCTTAACTATTGTGCTACAAGGTGTGAGAGAATGTTCTGGAAACACAGATCAAATGAGATTGACTCTGTTAGAGGGTCAGGGGGAGTCTCACAGAAGAGCCACCATTTGAGACGAGTTTTGGTAAAGGATATGCACACATTCAGATCGGCGACCAACACAAAATCGCACTGTTCTCCCCCAAAGCAGCTGCACACCCACTCTCAGCTTGCATCCACCATGCTCACCTGTCTTTTTCTGCATGCACTGGTGAAGTTCCAGTTTCTCTACAAAGTCATTCCTGAGACTTCCTAATAGGAAACTCACGACACAGCTTGCCTGAGTTACTCTGTCAGCAAGGACCAAGTTCAACATTTTGACATCCTCCTTCATTGTTTTGTATCTCTTGGTTTGTATCACTTGGTCTGTCATCTCTCAGCAAACCCCTTTGAGTCAAGCCCTTTGTGTGACCTGAAAGAAGGAGCATTACTGTGAAGATGAATGTCATAGGTTTGATTCTCAGCTTAGCCACTGGTTAGCTACATGTCCCTCATTATGTTATCCAGTCTCCCTGAGCCCCCATTCCTCATCTATCGAATTAAAATAATAAAATGTATGTTATGAAATATGACCTATACTTAAGGTGCATTTTCTGGTGTACAGCATATAGTAGGTCTTTCATAAGGCTCATTATTTTCCCCCCACATTGGCCTTTCATATAATATATTGCACAAGACTCAGAAATGTGCTGCAAATGTCTTGCATAGTGAAGACAGATTTGCTTAGCATCATCAAAATGTTGCAGATGAGCTCAGTGTTAAAAGGAAATTACAGCAAAAGAAACTTCCCAATGAGAGAAAAGACAGGGAGAGAGATAAAACGTGTACAAATCTTTGCAGGCCCACATTGGAAGCATTACCTGCACATCACCCATGCTCCCGCCTGCCGACTCTCCCGCCTCTGCCAGCCTGCCCACAGCACATCCGGATGGTGTTGACTGGGAGGGAAAGGGAGACACCGGGGGCTCAAAACTGCAGGACACTGGGGTAATTTGGTTGGAAAGTCACTGCTGCACCACTTTTAAAAGTTAGTGTGACCAAACAGAAGGAGCAATTGTTAGGGGCCAACCTCACTGTCCGTTGACACAAATGTTATGGCACTGATTTCTTTTCTTATTGTTAGTTATAGGTTCTGTCACAACACATCTAAGAGGGTTCTGAAGACAGAACAATGCTGTATCTTACTAGCTACTTGACCTTCTACAAATTAACTAACTGCCCAGTCTTGGCTATAAAAATGCCAGAAATAGAGATGCTGCCCATGCTCTCAGCCACTCCACTCAGCCTCTGCCTTTAACACAGACCCAAGGAGACCATCACTGCACCTCCTACCTGGGTCTTGCTCCTAGGCAAGGGGTAGCTGTGCTCAAGGGCAAAGCAAGCCCTGAGTATAGCCGAGGGAATGCCCCTAGAAATTTACTTACCCAGAGTGGCTGGAGAGTTGGTGGATAAACATTTGTTCACACCCACCCTGTGGCTGAGATAACTCTGAAGCAGTTTACACAGAATCCCAGAATTCTCAGTACTTGCCCACAGGGCTAACTGGCTTGATGGTACACCATTACTTACTGCCTTCCTTTCCTTGCATTACTTTCTGTTTCCCTTACATATACTTTCTTTGGTACATCTCAAAAGAGGAATCGTCTTCTGGAGGTTGGGCCCAGAAGGACAGGCTTCCTCCGCTTCGTGAGGGTTCTAGGAACCCATCAATGTCAGTGTACCAGCCAGCATTGTTGTGACAGGTTGTGTTCAACTTCAGCAGATTTTTGAAGACTCTTTCAACACATTTGCCCATTTCATGATGGGTGATTTAAGAGCCTACCTGCCCACACCACGCTGAGTGCTCAGTGGTTTTTGACCAAAACTATATGACTCCGGTTTCCCACCCTCCCCATTTACCTGATCCTGCCCTGAGCAACATTTTTGTTTCCCGAGATGAAAAAAATCCTCAAAGGGAAATGTTTGGATGATGTGGAAGAGGTGAACCAAAAAATGGCAGAAGCACTAAAAGGCATCAAAATTGATGAGTTCAAAAACTGTTTTGAGCAGAGGAAAAAAGTGATGATAGGTGTATTACATCAAATGGAGAGCACTTTGAAGGTGATTGAAGTTTAAACATGTAAGAATGAATAATAAATACACATTTTTGTATAAATTCCAGATGTTTTTTGGGTCCTCCTCACACTTCCTGGGATCACCTTTGAATACACTAGGTGTTTTGTCACAGGGTCAGTTTCTGGGGGAAGTCAAAACACACCAGAAAATAATGGTGGGAAACACTTGAGTGTGCATATCAAAGACCTGTCACAGTTCCTAGCCCATATCAGCTAGGGTCCAACCACAGTATCAGAAGCAATAGGAGAAATATATATTAAGGGACTAATTGGGAAGACTTGGCTTATGAAATTGTGGAGGCTTGCTAGGTAAGTCCAAAATCCATAGGACACATCACCAGGAAGGGCAGGCTGGAGCTCAGGCAGGAGAAGGTACATTCCACAGGCAGAATCTTTTCTTCCTCGGGGCAGCCTCAACCCTACTCTTAAGACCTTTTGGCTGATTACGTAAGGCCCACCAAGATTATCTAGGGAAAACCTCCCTTACTTCAAGTCAACTGACTATGGGCTTTAATCACAGGTACTGAATATCTGTCTACCAACCTCTAGATTAGTGTTTGAATGAATGTGGGGTACTGAAGTCTAGACAAGTTGACACATTAAAAAGACCTAGCACACCCATGAGAAATGCTCAAAATGTCAGACTACTAGTTATTAATTTATATCTGATAATAAAGCTAATAATGGTTCATTATATAACATTTCAAAAAGAAAGATGGTATAAAAATAATACTCAGTCATAAGCTCTCCATGAAAATATTACCATTGGCCATGCATCTTAAATATACTGCCTCTGCTTTAACTCCATTAAACTACATGCATCCTTTACCTGACATTATATTATGAGCACTTTCCTATCTCCTGTAATATGTGAAGACTTCAATTGTTGCAAAGTATTTTTATAATCTGTAAGTATCATATTTTATTAATGACATAAGCTTTTATGGGGTATGTGGGTTCTTTCCACTTTTTGATTCTTTCAAGGATCTCTTTGTATAAATATTTGCCTGCATGTTAGTCTTACATGTTATTATTTTATAAGTTCCTAACCATTTAATAACTAACCTTGCTGGTTCTTGCAATTGCCTCTGCAAGAGAAAGAAGACCTGACACCCTAAGGCATCCATCCCTCATGTGTAATGAATTTCTCCTTCACACCCAGAATGGCACTTTTAGTGAAGTATCCTTAGGAGAAATTGGGGAAAAAGATATCCACTTGAGACAAGCTGGTAGAAGATTTGCAAAATCGAACTAGTTCTTTTAAAAGTCTGTTCATGATGGAGTTTCTAGCCTGTGACCTTTCTGTTCAGAATTTATAGAAGTAATTTGTATTTTTAAATGATTTATTTATTTTTTCAAATTAATAATTTTTATTTTTCAATTTCAGTTGATCAGTTTGTATTATTTTTAAATCTAGAGCTTAAGGGGAAAAGACATAGCAGTGTTTGTTGGAGACCAGAGATAGGGAGAGTGTGAATATAAAAGGGTTATTGGAGGGAAATATATATATATATATATATATATATATATATATCCATATATATACACACAAATCCATAGACCTGTTCATCAAAATAAGCCAAATTTTTAAAGACAGAAGAAGTAGAGTAACAAACAAAACAAATGAGGTCACAGAGGGGATTTTGTGCAGAAATATTAAACATGTGTTCTTCTGAAATTTTAATGCCATAGTTTGGCACAGTATGCATTTCTAATCTTCCATCTGATCACTTAGATTTGGTTTTTATAATTATTTACAACCTAACAAAAATTATGTTTGCACTTTATGAAAGATTTCTCTAAACAAACAATACTGCCCTACTAAAAGGATCAATCTTCTCTACCTTGATTATTTTCAAGAACTTATTTACATATTCTATATTCCTTCACTAGACTTTTCCTGCAGTTATGCTTAGATGAAATCTTTTAGCTAAATATTAAATCATACAAAGATATAGTCATCAATAATTGAATAAGGAATTTCAGTGTCATGTTTAAAAAATGAAAACTCAGTACAAATTTTAATGTTACCTTAATGCAAATTATGAGGTCTCCGTTTTACTTTATTTTGTGCTTATGGTTGGCAAAGACTGAAAGACAAAGAGGTCTTGGTTTAGACCCAGGACATGCCATCCTTTCATTGGCCCTGACCATGCTCTGGGGAAGAATGCATGCAAGGCTGCCAGAAAACACCTGAGCCAATGCCAATGACCTCTGGTAACCTTCTGACTGGTGCACCACTCGGTGTAAAGCAGTGCTCATCTGTTACCCAGTGGTGCTCCTGCTTGAAGGTCCTATGTTCCCATTCACATGTGGACTTTTTTCCCCTCCATCATGGACAAAGAATTTTTGCAATTGTTTCCAACTTCTGGAGGTTTTAGAATCTGAGAGATACTAAAACCAATGGTTATGGCTCTTAAGATTTATGATAAATAGACAGTGGATCCCCTTCAAGCCACTCCATTAATCCTTTGGAAACATTGTCTATTTAGATTTCTTTTGGTGGGAGAACAAGATGAGTGTAAGAATAAGATTTCAAGTTACCTTTAAGATGATCTTGGAAGAGTTAGAAGGCCCTAACACCACTCATTTCTGCTTCCATCTCTGCTGTGGTCCAAGCCCCCACCATCTTGCACCAGCCACCCTTCAGGACACCCCCAACCTCCACTCCAGCCATGTGGATGTGATTTCTCCAGGCCAGTTGTGATTCACGTGGGCAAAGGCAAGTCCAAGACAGAAAACTGGCTCTGGAAGGGCAGTGTCTAGTGGTTCTGACTTAGAGGTGAGGGCTCTATGGAACCTTAAGTGTCTTCCAGCTGGTGGGAATTAAAACCTCCTTGGCACAAAAAAAGCCAGCAGAAGACCCCAAGCAGAAGCAAAGTAGGTGTTTGTTAAAAACTCAATGACCTGATTTAATGACAATGTGTTCACTCTTCTTTGCTACTGCCTGATGCTGTATTAAAGTACAGTGGAGAGTTAGAAACCCAAAAATAACACCCCTCTTTCCCCCCTGAGTTTGGAAGTAAACATAAGAAAGATGCAAGAAATTAAAGAAATCATCAGCTTTATTGCTGATTAAACCAAGATTAGAGGACATGAACTCAGATCTGTGGCCAGTGAACTTGCTAACACTTACCCTTGAATTAGACAGACTCACACCCACAGATACTGGCACAGATGGACCACTCTGGGAGCAGACCAGAACACATATGTCCAAAATGCAGAAGAGAGGGGGCTGTGCAGGGATGCTCAGTTCCTTCTCTCAAATTCCCTAGTCAGAAACCCAGTCCTTTCTTCCTTGGGGGGAAATGAGTGAGAGAAGGGAGAAAAGGCAGAGCGCTGTTTGAGTTGAAGTCCTCCCATGGCTACCTTCTGTAAGAAAGAAATTTAAATACATTCCCTTCCTGCTCAGCCAACCAGCTGAGCCAGTCTTTTTAGGCAAGAGATACACACAGGGTGACCTTTGGGCTAAAACAGAATATTGCATCTGGAGGGCAGCTTGGCACTGCCCAGCAAGATGGCAAAATCTTCAAGGAGAATGTGAGAATAATGAGAATTGAATTGCTGATCTTGAGGACTCAGGGTTTTTTACATTGTGACATCTTGGTGGAAATGTTAGTGTCTTCACAGCAGAAAGGTAGAAATTAACTCTCTATCCACCATACCTCAAAGGAAGAAGCTTTTGGTCACTGTTGTTTTAAAAGGCCCCTGGAGTATGGGGTGGGCAGGAACCCAGGACCCCTGCGGGGTGCCTGCCATCAGTGGGTTCTATATTAGTGGGGATGGTGGTAGCTCCCTTTGAGTAGCTCCAGACAAACTCTTCCACCAAAGTATAGATGGGGACCAGGTTGTGGCCGAGGAGTGATGGTGTGAGAGGCTGAGAACATAGCCCTGAAAAGTCTACAACAAGGATGGGACTCTTTTGAAGTTCCTTATGTGTCCTGTCTAAAAAATTAATGTGATTTTAATAGTCTCTCCCACAATCCTTTCATTTTTTATTTTGATATAAAAATGGGGTATGAACTACCTACCATTAAGTAAAATTTATGCTTTCTGGGAAGACATGGTATGTCTGCCCTTGGAACCTGCCTATTTTAAGTAGGTTGCTGAGTCATCTGCACAGCTCATTCCATTGCACACACCCCCAGGAGTACATGCAATATTCATTGATGCATCTACCCAACAGATATTTACCAAGCAATAATTGTTTATAAGCCATCCATGTCGTAAGTATAGTCTGAGTCTCAAGGAGCTGGGGCTTCTATGGGAGGAATATACACATTTATTATTCTATTTATAATAAGATAATACATGTTAAATGTCTCTTCTAGTTATTGGTGCCTAGGAGACATTTTTTAAAAAGGCATTTTGTATCTTTATAATAATAATAATAATAATTATTATTATCTAAGAGTATATTTTTAAAAAGACAAAAATATTGGCTTTCTGCTTGAAAAGAAAGGGGAATTTGAAAGCCTTGACCAAAAACAAAACAAAACAAATACATATATCCTGACTTTAATTAGGTTGAAGATGTATTTTAATTAAAAAACAAAAGAAACAAAAAACAAAGATTGCCCAGTCTCAAATAACAGTATTTGTACCTTGGAGTGTGACAATGCATGGCCATACTGGCTAACCTTTGGATACATTAAATATCAGTGTCCACGCAAGACTATGTTCCTTAAAACAGCCATCAGTGTAGACCAGCATCATCCAAGAGAAATTTAATTCAAGACACAAATGTAGTTTTAAATTTTCTAGCAGCCACATTTTAATAGGTAAAATGAGACAAGTAGATTTTTAAAATCTAATATATTCATAATATCACCATTTCAACATGTAATTAATATAAAAAGTACAAATAAGGTATTTTACATTCTTTGTTACTAAGACTTCAAAATCCAATGTGTACTTTATACTTATGCACATCTCAGTCTAAATTGGCTGTGTTTTAAGTGGTCAATAGCCCCAGGTGGCTGGTGGCCACCATGCTGAACAGACAGGTACAGATTCTAGAGCTGGAGTTAAAAGTTCCAGAATATCCTCCCTGAGTTGCTCATCAGCCTACATGCGTGAGTGGGTGTGTGTGTGCATTTATTTTGATCGTGGGCTTTGATAATAACAAGCATACTTAATGGAAGTCATTCTAAATTTATTGAGGAGCTCTTCAACAGCGTACATTGAACAATGCAATTTTTGAGGAAAAGTAGTCATTTATGAGTGGGCACTAAAAAGGATAGGCTGAAGTAGTTGATTATTTGTGCTTGTCCTGAGTGGCTCTGTATGCTAGACTCTAGGGTTCTTATTTATTTACTTAGTTTTTATTTTCTGTCTTCTTCACCAATAGCAGGTTTTGTGTACCTTTAGCACATTGTCATGATGCCACACTCCTCATACCCACCCCAACAGAAACTGTCACTGGAAATGTTAAAAGTACACATGAAAGTGATGTGTTCTTGGAGAGAAGAAATAAAATATTCTTCCATAAATAAAAATGCTTTCATATACCTACTGAAAGCATTTCATTTGCTTGACTAACCTCAAGATAGTGGCAGTTAAAAGATACATGAAGTTCTTCCAGACTGAGGAATCACCACATTAATTTATTCATTCTTTTGCTTACTTTGGTGCATTATATTTAAAAATACGAAGACCATGGTCTGAAAACCCATGTGAAACATCAACGCTATAAAAAAAGTCATTTAACTAATAGAGATGTAATTATTTCTCAAAGTATTAATTACTTTTGGATTCACAAAAGACCTGGGGATATTTAGAAAGCTTTTTTATTGAAATAAAATACCCATGGAGGTATCTAGTTTTCCTCTGAGTCTTAATGTATCATTTGTGCAAGCACAAATTTTACAGTCACTGCAAAGAAAATCCCAGGAAATAGGGTGGCTATCCATTGCACACCACTCTGAATGCCAGTTAAGTATCACTGTACAACATCAAGAATGGAAATACACCTCACGTAACAACATCAGAATGGTGTGGGATAGTATGACTTGATTTATTCATGATTTTATTAGCAATACATTAATCACTTAATATATTTCATGTACAATGCTAAATATATTTATTATGGTACCTAATATTAACCTTCTGAGGACTACATGCCAAGTCTACAGATGAGGGAACTGAGGCACAGAAGGTGATACTCCTGAAGTCATGCCATGGCAGAGCTGAGATGAGAGAAAACATGCTGTCTCTAACTCCAGGGCCACGCTCTTAACAATTGTCATACCACCTCGTTATGTTAAATCTCATTTTCTAGAGGAGCCAGCTGAGGCCGGAAAAAAAAGTGACTTGTAAATGTCACAGAGCTAATTAATGCCACAGCCAGCACCAGAACCCAGGCCTCCTCATTCTAGAGCCATGAGTGTTTAAGAATGCAGGTCTGAACTTATCCTTAATCAGAGGAGTGTTTTAATAGATCTCTGTTGTTCGGCATCAATGAAGAACTGCTCTCGGGTTCGTCATTCTCACAAAGCCCCAGTTCTCCAGTGTCTGGGGAGAGCCAATGGTCTCTGTAAATGGAGCCCCGGCAGGGAGTTCAGAAGACTTCACCCTTGCTGCTGTGCTCTACAACCTTCAAAGGGTGGTTTTCATTCACTCCCTGGCCTACTCTTTGGTTACCCTACCTCTCACATGAATTGCCACAGTTACCCCCAGCTTGTCTTTAATGGACATGGGATCAGAAGTCCTGCACTTTAATTCCATTTCTGCTACCTGCCTTTGCACACCTGGGTTTGCAGGCAAATCCCTGAGAATGTGCTTCTTCACCTGTGTATGGAGGTGACAGCCCCACCTTCCAGCGTTTGTCATGGCATGCCATGGCATAGGCACTCAAAATAGATTGATTACCCTAGTGAATAAATAAATGCATGAATATTTACATATTTATGAATATGTAAATAGTTTACATAACACCTTATGTTGGTTGTCATGTGCCTACATTTATTCCCAGTTACTGCCTTAACCTTGAGTAACGTTCTTTTTCCTCATTCACGGATCAAAATTCCATCCATCCCTCAAAACTAAGGTGCAAAGGGGTGAATGTTTGTGTCTCCTGAAAAAAAAAAAATCAGGTGTCGAAATCCCAGCCCCCAAATGTGACAGTATTCGTAGGTGGGCTTTTAAGAAGTAGTTAGGTCATAAGGGTGGAACCTGCCAGGGTGAGATTAGTGTTCTTACAAAAGAGACTGCAGAGAGCCCCCCAGCCCTTCCTCCACATGAAGCTCCAGGAAGTAGGCAGCGGGGAAGAGGGTCCTGATCTGACCATGCCATCTCAGACTTCCAGCTTCTAGAATGGTGAGAAATACATTTATTTTGTGTATAAGTGACACGGTCCATAGTATTTTGTTATAGAAGCCCAAATGGGACTAACACATAAGGTAATTTTGTTCACTGTTCCAGCCAAAACTAGCCTTCCTCATGCACCTGTTGTCTAGTCTGAAGTGGTGGCCAGGGTGTATGTCTGTCCTCTGATGAGCACGAGCCAAGTCACCCC
This sequence comes from Anoura caudifer, assembly GCA_004027475.1. NCBI lineage: Eukaryota > Metazoa > Chordata > Mammalia > Chiroptera > Phyllostomidae > Anoura > Anoura caudifer. The sequence goes on from PVKU01000541.1 coordinate 137,719, forward strand.
ATCTGTGATGCCAGCTCATGTGCTCAGCCTAGCCTAAGGATTCCAGCCTCACAGAGCCTGGCCTGCTGACAGACTGCTAACCAGGTATGTGACCTTGGGCAGCTACCTTACCCCCCAAAGCCCAAGTTCCCCACACATAAAATAGAGGTGAAGCCTAGGGGGTGGAGGGTTAAAGGGCCAGCTCCATAAAAGGTAGAGAGCAAATAGCTGGCTCTCCTACCTTTTCTCATCCACTTTCCTACCACAAGCCTGTTACTGCCCTGTGCCCTTCCTGAAGGCACAGATCATGGTTTATAACTCCGTGTACTATTTATACACGCAATCAATTCAAATTAAGTGCCATTCGTAAGGTCGAATGAATTTGGCAAGGAGTCACATCCAGGATCAGCAGCTGGTTCTAAGTGGGGCAGACTTCCAGCAGCCCACTGGGCAGCCATTTATTAGCGCCATTGGCCTCAAGGAATCTACCACGTGATGGAGAGTTGGACATACTCAGTTTTGTTCACTGAGTGTCCACTGGTACTATAAGGTAGTCCAGCCTCTTTAGCAATGTAGGTGTCATTGTACAAAAGTGGACAAGTCACTCTCTTCCTGCACCTGGGTCACTCATCTATAAAGAGGAATAACAGTGCCCTCTTTACACAGTGGCTGCGAAGCTTAGATAAACTAATGGCAAGAGAGCATTATAAACTGAAAGCATTATATCACGGGTCAGCAAACAGAAGCCCAGAGGACAAATGGGACTGGCTAGCCACTTCAGAAAGGAAATTAATTATCATAAAGAAACACAGCCACGCCTACCCATTTACATTCTACCTGTGGCTGCCTTAGTTCCACAAGGGCAGAACTGAGTAACTGTGACAGAGACCATATGGCTCACAAAGCCTAAAATATTTGCCATCTGGCCTTTTGTAGAAAAAGATAGCTGATCCCTGCTTAATATAAAGAAGAGGTATTATTATCATTATGAATATTGTTCTCATCACCACTTACGGAGAGATGGCATCATATAGTGGCAGAAGCATGGGTTTTGTAGCCAAGTCTTGGGTTCCAATGGCCTCTCTGTGCTTCGGGAGGCCGACAACCTCAGGCCTGCCCATTGACCCCTCTGAGCCTGGATAAACAAGGATGAGAACATTTGCCAACCAATTAGACATAAGGATGAAGTGAGGTCATATTTTTAAGGTGTCTGGAACATGACAGCAACTTCTAACCAATCATGAGTTTTTCTTTCCTTTGAATTTAAAGGCAATCTTCAGCATTTCTTTTTTTTTCTTTATCTTTCTTCACTCCCACAAGTGCCTCACATCTGTCATGATAGAGACATTCAGTTCTTTCCTGTTGATTTGGCAAGTTATCCTCCTAATAGTAAATGACCAAGACACACGCTGTGTGTGGATAACAATGGGTTGAAGTAAACTGTTTTTGTTTTTTGGTTCTGGGTTTTTTGTTTGTTTGTTTGTTTTTCTTTTTCCCAGGAAAACATGCCTGAGCTTTAGCTGTGGGGCAGAGCATGTTCTGTTCCTAATCTATTTGACCTGGAATGGTTTTCAGTGAAGACATGGTAGTATCTCAAGGGATTGGTATTCCAGCTCCATAGAACAGGAACAGGAAACACTAATCTAGTTTAAATGCTGTCATTTACCAGATCCTTGAGAGCACAGGAACTGTCCTCATGCTCACTAGTAAAGACCTAAGACTAGCACCCAGGTCGCTCCCTTCCTGGCTCACCTGGCACTGATCCACTCAGGCAGTGACGCAGCTAAAACCTGGCTCTAGTTTGAAATCACTGAGTTTGAAGCCCAGGTCCACAATATACTATTTGCATAACTTTGAGCCAGACCAGTGGCTCCTCTGTGTCTATTTCTTCATCTGTCAAATCAGAATGCTATCATCAGTACCTCCCATGGGCCTGCTGTTTTGAAGTAAATGGTAATGGGAAAAAATACAATAAGGTTTAAATTAAAAAAAAAGAAGTAAGCATGTCAGTGTACACACGTAATCCAGAGCCTCACATATACACTCTATTGATATTCACCAATTGCTCATCTATTTAAAAACATTCAGTTAGTAACTAGTATTTGTAGGTATGAGTATTACAAAAACAATAGTTTATGGTTGCAAAGTTTCTTAACAGTGTGTTTATAGGTCTCTTGTTTACCTGAGCAGCCACATCTCCTATATTTCACTCCACACTGTCTTTTTGGTCTCAATTAATTCTCTACACAGATTAAACTACTGATGGTCCTAAATACTGTCTTCTATCTTTTAGCCCTGAGTTTATTCTTATCTTTTTCTTTGCATGAAGTGCTCTTCCCCTGCCATTGGCCTGGCAAGTCCTTATTCATCCTTCAGTGGTCCCTTCAAGCATCACCTCCTCCATGAAGCCCTCCCAGCCTGCCCCTAATACATGGGGCCCATTGAATTTGGCTTCCCTTGCAGATTTCTTTCTTTCCTCCCATAGCCCCATGTACTTCAGGGCATGAATGAGTGGTAGAGGTTCTCCTTATTTCTCGTTGCTGCTTTGAGACACCGTCCCTCCCGTCTGTCATAACATCCACCACTCTCCGTAAAAATTCATGTCATCAGATTTTTTTCTCCCTTAGCTCTCTTCTGGCACTTATCAACTGCAATCCAGCCATCCCTCCTCACTATTGAAGAATTTGACACTTGTTTACCACCTTTCTCTCCACCATCTCTCCTCATCACTGTTTTTCTTAATTACAATATGGTTGATGATAATACAATGTCCTGAGGCATAGAATTCTACATCCATCTTCACTTTCACTTCCTCTCCTTCCATTCCATCTTGAACCCACTTCAGTGAGGATTATATCACCACCACAACAATAAAACTGCAGTCATCAGAGTGACCATTAACCCCTAGGCTAAGAGGGTCAACATTCAAATTCAATTTTCCTCGTAGAATCTCCGGACAAAGTGACACACCTGATCATTCCCTCCTTCTGGAAACATTTTCTTCCTTGGAGCTCAGGAAATCTCAATCTCTTGGTTTTCTCCTGTCTTTTGATAAGGCTATGTGTTCTCCTCAGACCCCCTCCACTGCCTGTGGGTATTGGCTGGAGACGATTCAGTAGCTGAGGGCTGGACTCAGCTGAAGACTTACTCACCGACAGAGAACATTATTAGGACGCTGCAAGTTCGTGCTCATTGTCAGCTGGGGTCTCCACTGTGGCTGGCAGACAGAATCCCTACACACAGCCATTTCAGGTGGTCTCTCTGCTTCTCCAGGCATGGAGACTGAGTTCTAAGAATGGAGCATCCCAAAGCGATCAGGAGGAAGCTGAACTGCTTTTGATGACCTGACCTTGGAATATATAAAGCATCAATTCCTCCATAGTCATAGGCCCACATATTAAGGGAGGAAACACAGATCTCACCCCCAATAGGAAGGGAGTCAATAATACATTGTAAGAGCAGCTTATAGGGTAGATCTTTCTATGGAGCCATCTTGGAGAATACAAGCTGTTGCAGGTACATTGAGGAGAACCAACATTAATTTTGAGACATTCCTGCTAAAAATGTGTAATGTGAATCTGAACATGAGGTAATATTAGACAGATCCAAATTGAGGCACATTATAAAAATAATTGGCCTGCAACCTTAAAAAATGTCAAGAGCATGAACTTTAGGAAAGAATGGTGAATGTTCCAGCATGGAATAGTTGAAGAGATATGACAACTAGAGGCAAAGAGTGATTCTGAATTATAACCTTTCACAGCCAAGGACATTATGGACACAGTCAGAAAACTTTAATGAAAATGAAATGGTAATATTGTATCAAGGTTACATTCTTGATTTTGATGAGATTATTGTAGTTATGTAGAAGAGTGTTCTTGATCAGAAGAAATAAATAGTACAATATTCAGAGGAGATAGTGCCTCAGATGAATAATGTACCATCAAAGTTCTTTCTTCTACATTCACAATTTCCTCAAGTTCAAGATGGCTTAATAAAATAAGTCATTCTTTTTTGATTAACTGAAGCAACAGCTGGAAGCCCAAGGCCATTCACACTAAAACCATCATGGCAATTGAATCTACATTCAAACCAAGGAAATATGTCCCAAATCTCAACTTCCCTTTGAATATGCAAAGACCAAATAAAAGGGAAAATTAAATCAAAAACTTAATGTATCTATTATCTATCAGATTCTTGTGTAGTTTTTTTAACTTGTTTCTATTTTTTTTTTTTTTACTTGAAAGAGAATGGACTCATGGCTGCCTTAGGCTCCTGTAAGAGAAAACAAAACCTGTTTTCTAAATAATTCACACTTTGTATTGACTAAGATCACAGCAGGGAGTTCAGAATAATCAGTCTATGGCATGGCATAATAATGTCTCACTGAAGGATACACTTGGAGTTGGGGACTTTCATCAGTCTCTCTATTTGTGTGACTCTGTTTAGACATTCTGCTCTCCAAGCCAAGATTAGGCTTGGACTTTTTCAACTCCTGAAAATCACCTTGTTGCTATGGATAAATCTGGCTCCTGATCGTTCACTAAATTATTTGTTCTTATAAAGCCACAGAAATCTTTTACTCTTTAAAAAGAAAACATTGTAAAGAATAAAAGCCAGTTTAGAAAAACAATAAAGAATGATTCTTAAGGTCCCCCCTCTAACACTCATTCACATGTAATGTACTGATACAAAACCATGGACAGAGAGAACAAGTAGGAAAAACTCATGCTGCTGTTGCTGCTGGTCAAGGTGATGGGGAGGACAAGGGCACTGGGGAAAGAATTAAGGGACGTGAATGACATTTGTTAAGTCATCTTCAGTGTTATCTATGTTAAAATTTTTAATATGAAGCGACTATGACAAAATGTTATTATTTCGTCATTATGTACGGTGAGCAGTTAGATGTCTTCCAGGGGTGTCCAACTTTTTGGCATCTCTGGGCCCCACTGGAAGAAGAAGAGTTGTCTTGGGCCACACATTAAATACATTATGACACATAATCACAAAACATTCTCGTGTCTTAAGTGGATTTGTGGTTTTTGCATTGAGCCACATTCATAGGGCCTCATGTGGCCCTTGGGCCACGGGTTAGACACCTATGCTGAGTTTAGGTGAGTCTCTAAGTTGTCAGTCTGTGTCTGACTTCCTCACTTCTAGACATCCTTCAACTTCCACACCTCTAAGGAGTGGAGATGAGTGGACTAACAACTCTATCCTAAAATTCATATGAAACTGCAAGATATCAAGAATAGCCAAAACAAACTTAAAGAACAAAGTTGGAGGATCGACACTTTCTAATTTAAAAACTTAATACAAACCTAAAATAATCTAGGCTGTTTAGTAAATGTAGAGGATAACATAATGAAATAAAATTGAGTCTCCAGAAACAAATCTTTACATTTATACTCAACTGACTTTTAACAAGAGTGCAGAGAAAATTCAATGGAGAAAAAAATGTGTTCAGTGGATGGTCTGGGACATATGCAGAAGCCTGAAGTGAGACTCCTACCTCACAACATACACAAAAATTAACTCAAATTTACTGTAGGTCTAAATGGAAAACAATACCCATAAAATCATTAGAATAAAACATGGGCATAAACCTTCATAATGTTAAGTTAAACTACAGTTTCTTAAGTATTACACTAAAAGTTAGAGCAAGAAATGAAAGAATAAACAAATTGCAAGTAATCAAAATTTTTTTAAAAGTTTCTGATACAAACAGCACCATCACGAATTGAAAAGGCAATCCCCAGAATGGGAGGAAATATTTACAAACCATGTGTTTGATCAGAAACTTTTAAGTATAATATATAATGCACTGCTGCAGCTCAATAATAACCAATAAAAGAATTTAAAAATGGGAATGGATTCAAATAAGAATACCTACATGAAAATATTTTTACATCATAATTTATTAAAATGCAAATCAAAACAATAAAGCAATGTCCTTTCTTACCAACCGGCTGACTATCGTCGTACAGACATGTGCTAAGTGCTGGTGAGGAGGTGGAGGAAGTAGAAGCCTCATGCGTGGTTGCTGGGAATGCAAAATGATGCAGCCACTTGGAAAAACAGCTTGTCAGTTCCTTAAAATGTTAAACATAATTACCCCAACAATTCCTTTTTAGGTATATATCCAACAGAAAGAAAACAAATGTCTACATAAAAACGTGTACACAAGTGTTCATGCCAGCATTATTCATAATAGTCAAGAAGTAGAAGCAGCTTGAAAGTCCATCAATTGATGAATGGATTAATAAAATTGGGCATATTCATTCAGTGAAATATTTTCTGGCAATAAAAAGGGATAATGTACTAATAAATGCTACTACATGGATAAAGCCACTTGAAAAATTGTAAGTGACAGTAGTCACAAAAACCCACATATTATATGATTCCATTTCTACGAAATGTCCAAATCTATAAAGACAGAATGTAGATTACTGGTGGCCCCGGGCTGGTGAGGAGGAAACGGAAAATGGCTGCTAATGGGTATGAGATTTGTTTTAGAGGAGACAAAAATGTTCTAAAATTACTTTGTGGTAATGGTTGCACAACCCTGTGAATGTACCGAAACAGATTGAATGATGCACGGTAAAAAAGTGAATTGTATGCTACATTATATTTCAATAAAACTGTTTAAAAACTGTTGTACTGAGTGGCTGAAGTGGATTATAGATCTCAGTGAAAAACGACAGATAAGGAGTCCACTCTCACTGACAATAGATTAGTACAGTTTAGTCACTGAAATTCAAGTAACCAAATGGAACAGTTTGGCAAATGCTCCTTCATGCCTCAAGCTTGGTTTCACTCAAATGCCACTTCTTTGGATTCCGCTTCGAGGTAGAAAAGTTCCCCCAGGAGGTGGGCTGTCTCCGACGCCATTCTCCTTTCAACAATTCCTGTCCTTCAAGGTCACTCATTCCCTTTCTGCTGCTGCACCTGTGATGCAACCACCTTGTACACAGAAAGATGAGAGGTCCCTGTCAGTTATGGCTTCAGGTACTATCTGCGCACTGATGACTTCTCACTGGGAGTCCTCTGCCTGGACCTCTTCCTCAAGCTTCAGATACACATGCATTTGGAAATTGATCGGACTTGAGCTTTTTGAATTCGACTGGACTCACACTTGACCTTTGATACTTCCCAAGCACAGTCCTATTGCCTTCCTTAACTCAGTACAAGTGCAAGTCTATTCTTCCAGCTTCTCAGGCAAAACTTGTAGAGTCACCCTTGACTCCTCTCTTATTCTCACCTCCACCTTTCGTTCACCAGAAAATCCTTTTGGCTTTATCTTCAAAACAAATTCAGATTTAGTCATATCCCCCTTCTCCAATCCCACCCCCTCTTCTAAGCCAGCCTTATATGCTACAGGAAACAGTGGGCGAGCCTCCGCGGGGGCCTTCCTGCTCTGCTCGGCCCCTGCCTGCCACATGCCTTTCAGTGTGTTCTCAGCGCAGCAACTTGAGTGATTCGTCTGGATTATGTCACATCACACCTCATGTGCTCACTTCCTCATTTTTTTCAAACTATAAGCCAACAACCTCTAAGTGCCCTTCAAGGTCACAGGTGACCCAGACCTCTGTCCCCTCTCTGGTCTCTTCCCTTCTCTCCCCTCCAGCCAACTGCCTTTTTGCATTCTGTGAAAACCAAGGAATGCTTCTTGCTCAGAAATCTATGTACCCTCCCTTCCTTCACCTCTTTACTCGGATTTCACTTTCTCTGTGAGGCATCCTGGGATACCATCTCCTAAATTGTACCCGCAGCACTCCTGGTGCTCCGGAGTCAATTTATTTTTCACTTAGCAGTCATCACTACCTTTATATTTTGTAGCATATATTTTATTAGACTAATAAATACATATATTATGTAATATATGTATGTTTATATTTTGCAATACATGCACATAGAAGTAAAACTATGTATACATACATTTACATAACATATATGTACATATACATATATAGTTTTACTTATATTTTAGCAAATTATAAGCGTTTGTATTTTTACTTATATTTAATACATTATATAAAAATTATATCCATGCGTTTTTATGTATTTTACTCTTCATTTTACTTATTCATCATCTTTCTTGTCCCCTTCCCCAGAATATATCAGAACAGTGATGGCAGAAATGCCTGTTGGTTGGGCTTCCCGCTGGATCCCCAAGGCTGGGAACAGGAGCTGGAACCTTAAGGTGTCCAGGGAACCTACTTAGTCACTTCCGTCCACACCCCATTGGGCAGAGCCCAGTTACATGGGCCTCCTCCTAACCTCAGGGGAATCTGGGTAACACAGAGAAGCAGAGAGAGGTCCTAACCCCCAACCATCTCTGCCACCCCAGGGTATAAGGACAAGGAGTGCTGCTCCAGCCACCCACCCATCCTGCCCAAGGCGAGTGTGGGGCCGCACTATGATGCCCTCTCGTGTGTGTTCTAGTTCATTCCTCGCAGGAGCACGCACTTTCCTACCTGTTCCCCTTACCTAGGAGGTTCTCTGAGGCGATGCCTGCATCTGTCACTTTTGTCCCCTACTCTAGCTACCTTCCAGGCGGGGAGGCAGTGACTGTAACCAAAGGCAGAGGAGAGAGCCTTTCCTTCCTCTTTTGTAAAGAAAGTACCATTTCCTTCTTTAAGCAAAGCAAATTCATTTCTTATTAGAAATTTGGCAGCTCCCCAAATACTCACACAAAAGAACTCTCTTTGAAATGTTCCCCATGCTCCCACCCACCTCAGGACTTCCTCAAGCATGAAGCTGCTTCAGCCAACTTCCTGGTTTAAAATATTCTCCTTGTCTAAGGCACATGGAACTTTACATTCACCTGTGGGGTAGAATACAAACAAAAGCGGCCAAAGCCACCCAAAATTATAAAGCATCCTTCACGAAGGAATGCAAGGAAATGGAAAATTTTTTTTATTTTCTCTTTATTTCCATTTATTGCATTCCAGTAACTCCAGTTTCCAAGAGACCAGGACACGTCTTCTCTGCCATTGCCCCAAGGGAATTAGCACAGTGTCTGACACTCAGTAGGACCATAATGCACATTTGCTGAATGATTAAAATGAATTCCGGTCTCTGCCCTGGGTTCTACAAATGCACAGTCCTATTCATCTGTGACTAAGCTTCACCAATTAATATTACCATTCTATTCTGCAGGTAAGAAAACAGGAATTCACAGAAGTAGGATGATTGGGCCAAAGTTCCACAGACAGTGAGCCACAGAGCTGCAAATGGGAGGAGCTCTTTCTGGAGCCAGTTTTTGTAGTCTCCCCATGACACTCCCTAGTCTGGTGAGTCCGTGTGAGCTCCTAGCCAGCACCCATGAGCATGTGTCTCCCTGAGGCACACTCAGTGTGGATAGAGCTGGGACGCTTCACACAGGGTATGGGGAGGAGGGCTGGCCAGAGCTCTGCCTACACTCTTAGAAAAAAGACAGGTAGGCACCCCCCTGGATGTCCCCATGCAGCCATGTGAACCCCACAATCACAGACCTGTATCTGCTCATCCACAGAGAGACTGACAATGACTGCAGTCATCATAGTGACCGGCTTTGACCTAGCATTTAGAGCATGCCAACCATTATGACATTCAGTCTTTTGTCTCAATACTCTGAGAAAGGTCTTACCTTCATCTCCCCTATTCAGTTACAGCTAAATAACTTCCTCAGGTCAAACCTATCGAGGTGTTTGGGCAGGAAATTCAGTGCAGCTCTGTCTAACTGCAGAGGCTGAGGTTGCAGCCTTGATGCTGGACACTGTCTCACAGAGACACGGGTGTACACAAAGAAGCACACAGAGACGCGTGCAGAGATATTCTTAGCTTCAGAAAGTTGGGAGTTGTCTAGCTTCTGTTCAAGTTACAATCGCTCAGTTAATAATTGCTAAAAAAAAATAAAAGCACAGCTCAGACCCCAACTCTGTGATTGAGTCCATGGAAATGCTGATAAGAAATATCATTGGTTTGAAATTTTTACAGTGCTGTTTACTTGACTGATTTAAAAGAGCTCAGTGGTTACAAGCACTGGCCCTGGAAGAAAATGTCCAACCTGTATTTCCATTCGGCATGTGAGTGCTGTGTGATCCTGGGAAGGTAATTCTTTTCTGAGTCCCCGATTTCTTCTCAGTAAAACTAAAAAATAAATATCTATATCAGAGGTCTGGGTTGAAGGTAAAACACATGATGAGATATGTAGGCAAAGTACCTAGCCTGGTGTCTGACATAGGGAGCCTTGAGGAAATGCTAAGAGTTCTTCCTATTAAGTGATCAGCTTTGAAAAGATCACTAAAGGTCTTTGTTATTGTTGTTAATGATGATGATGATGATGATGTTTGGCTTGTGTGTTTCCTTAATTCCAATCCTGGAATAAAGCTACATATATTTTAGGGTGGGAAAATATTAAAATCATACACAGTACTTACTATGACTTGGGAAGGGGCCACTTTAAAGAAGCCCATGTCTGAAGATGAATATTTGTCTCATGGAGCAATAGAAAGTTTAGTTACATGTCATGTTATATAAAGCATGATGTTTCAAAAGTTTATGATACTAACTACTTTTGTTGTCACCTTTCATTTTTAAAAGTGTCTAGTTTGTACAATAATGATGTGGTCACATGAAGTGTGGCCTCTTTTTACAAATGAGTTGAGTAACCTTGGAATATGTTGTGAAATGGCTAAATGAACCCAAAGCAAACCTTCAGCACCAAGAGAAAGGCCACAATTCTGCCACAATGATTTAGCAACAAATTTGGGTCTGAGCTTCCTGGTAGCCAGGACAAAAATATCACATCATCAATTGTGTGATTCTCATTTCTAGAAGCAAAAGATATTGAACCTTTATAAAAAATGATTTTGTACATGGGAATTTCTGTCAGGGACAGAGAAAATTAAATGGGCCATAAGGGCGAGTGGCCCTTCTAAGGCATCATTAACTAATCTGAGTCTTCTGCTCCCTGCTTCTGCTGATTGTTATATATAGGAAAAAGTTGGGCAAATCGAAGGGACTGACTGCGGAAACCTACTTCTGTGACACTCCCTGCAGCTCACACATGCACAGAAACACCAGAGGAGCTGTTGTACAGCCTTGGGAGTCAATATGCAACAAACCCTCTGGGTGAAATGAAGATCCAGCCTACGATAAAAGTGCGTGAAAAGGTAAATTTGACTCAAAAGGGGGGGAAACAGCTTTATCCTGAGGCAAGCATGAATGTCTCAGTATCATGTGTTGGCTGTTTATTTCTTAATCTGAATCCATGCAGTTTCCTTGGAAGGCAAGAATAGGACATAAAATGCTAACAACCCATCTTGGCATCCATTAGTAGAATACGATTCAGCAATTAAAACCAGTGAACTAGATGTACACATACCGACATAGACCTTTATAAAAGAATTATAGTGAATGAAATTAAGGTTGTTACAAGAAAATAAACATTGTATAATAATGTTTGTATAAACTTTTAAAAACTTTAGCATATGCCTTATGGATTCAGGGTATAAATATTTGAATGATAAATTACACACCAAATTCATCCTAATAGTTGTCTCTTGGGAAGGAGGGTGAGAGAGATTGGGAGCCAGTAAACAGCAAACATCAACCACAGGGTAATATTATAGTACAAACAGCAATGTGTGAAGCAAATCTCATAAAATATTAATACCTGTTAATTATGAAAGACAGGTACATAGATAGGTATTAAATTATTCTGTTTTTGCTTCTGTATCTTTCAATGTTTGCATTTGCAAAGCATAAAAGTGTACCTGTTTGATAAGTTCACATTGAGAGCCAAGCCCAGCTGCTCTGAGACTCTCATTATAACGCAACCCCTAGATCTTGGGGGCATTCTTCCACCTACCACAGACAACACGGCTTTGGCCGCCCTTGGGTTTGGAGCAGTTCCAGATGGGGGCCTCAGCCCCTGGGAGAGTTTAACCATGGAAGGGAATGTCTTCTGAGCTTTTGTCATGGAAAAGCCCAGAAACATTTCAGAGCTTTTGAAGCAACAGTTTCCTGTTGTGATTGCATCATAGATCAAAAATCTTTCTGGAAGCTTCCTTTTGCACAACCTACAGGATCATGGGTAGAATTGGTCAAACTCGTACATTGGGCCCTTGGTAAGCACTTAGTAAATTCTTCAAAGCAGTAATTGTTAACAATACCCAGATTTCCCTGATTCTAAACTCAAATTACCTTGTTGAGTGAGATATATATGTTGAGAAACTAAAATCATCAACTTGACATTCACTTTTTTGAGGGAAACTGGGGTGTGGGATAAGTATTCTTATTTTGAACATGCAAATGTGTATCTGCCAATAATGTGGGTGCATTAGAACATGCCATCTTCTCCCTGGAAAGAATCACTGTACCTGTCATCAAACTGGGTAATATGGTTAAGTTTTATTCATTCTTCAAGTCTTATGTGATCACCTCCAGAAAGCTCTCCCCTCTCCTACCCAGGCTCTGAGTTGGTTAAAGGATCCACGATACCCTGTGAATGTCTCCTCAAAGTCGTCAGATGGCCCTTTTCAGTTGGCAGTGAGTATGTAAGGGCAAACAGAACTATTTTTTTAATATTGATGGATTTTTCCAAAGTCATTTGTCAGTCATCCATGCATATATTGATTATATCACATTATCTTTTATCTTCATGTAGAGTTAAAGGAAATGAAACTTGCACACTCTCTTGAGTAGATGTTGCAACAGAAAGCCTGGCCTGCTGACGCTCTTGTCTTGAGGAATGACCCATGGCCTCTGCTGTGTGGTGACTGCGACTGATTGGCCAAGGATGAGCATGTGACCAAAAAGACAGCCCACTTTTAGGTTGACCTCTGGTCTTTGGCCAGAACTGACACTGATAGTAGTTAGCATTTCATTATGGCTCAATAGACACAAGGTACTAGGCTAAGCACTTGCCATACATTATTGAATTCATTCCCCACTATGTTACATTGGGGATTGAGCACCATAATTGTACCCACAGGACTAGGAGAAAACTGAGATTCTGAGAGTTGAGCCAGTTGCTTAAGGTCACAGAGTTAATAAATGCTAGAGCTAGATTTTTATCTGAGGTCTGTTGGACTCCAAAGCTAGATTCATGTGTCCCTGTGTGAAAAAAGATGAGTCTTGACATCAAATCCCTCTCTCACAAATGTGGAATTTGGCAACATGGAGAGACCATAGCCATGATAATGTGTTGGAAGCTGAGAGGATGCCTTTAGGTAAAGCCATGAGTAAGTAGTGAGATCATGAAAAATCAGGAAAGAGCAGGAAATGAGGGCAAGCGAAGAAAGTCCAATGCTGGAGTGATGAGAACTGAGAGGCAGTGCAGGGAGAGGAACCAAGCTCATACATAACAGATGAGCAGTAAGAAGATCCATGAGTTTCTCCAGCTGAGGGTACCAGGGTCACTGTGAATGGGTTCTGTCCCTGCGCTGGTCTTCCTGATGATCTACCCCTGACTTTCCTAAGATTTCTGTCTTTTACCATCCATACATATGTATCATTCTTTCAAAAAAAATCACCTTCAAATAGAACCAGACGGCACAGAGGAAACTCCTACTGAGATTCAGTGGGGTAAGACTCTCAGGCCCACGAGGCAGCCTTCACATCTCCATTTCCTTGAAGGAAACTCAGGCTCAGATAGATCAAGTGGCTTGCCCAAGGTCATAATTCATTTCCAAGCACGACTGACTTTGAAGCCTCTTGTTTGGCTCCCCAGATGCTTCCTAGTGACAACCCAAAGAAAATGGTACCAGGGCATTCCTGGGGGAGAAAAATGCTAAAATTCCTGCGAGGTGGGAGATCAAGCCACATACTTGCCTCTTACTCAGAAAGCCGGCTGGAACCGGATTGTGAGAGATTCCAGGGCACCGCAGTCAGTGGGAATTGGGTCCACTCTGGTGTGAGCCAGGCACATGTGTGTACGTTTTTGATGTGTGTGTTAGCATGTTTGTGTGTGTCTCTGTGGAAGGCCTGGATGTTTCTGGGGGTGACTGTATGTATGAACTTACATGTGCACACATATGACAAATGTGGGGGTTTTACTTTATAAAAGAAACTTTGTAATTAGCAAAAAAAAAAAAAAAAACTATTGAAAAAATCAAAATCCCCCATTTGTCAGAGATCTGACCTAAATCTTTCTCTAAGGTGTTGTTTTTTAAGAATACATCAACTCCGCATGTGCCAAGACCTCCGCCAAGATTAGATGCAGGAATCGCTTGTTTCCCTGACCTTGAGCTTTCTGGGGCTTTTTTGTTCCTGCTGTGATGTTCCATTGTAAAGAATTAGAAAAATTTCCAGGGGCCTTTTATGAACATCTAAGAAAATAAAATATAGCAGCATCACTCTCATACACACAAGGCTTTGTGGCTCACAAAGCATTATACTTCATGTCTGTAATTTTACTTGACCCACATAACAAAGCCGTGGAGAAGGCATTTTAAAATCGAAGAAACTGAAGCTTAGTAAGAGGAACCAATCCAGCCAATGGGATATATTGAAAGACAGGGGGTAGCAATAGAATTTTAAATTTGACCTTCTTTCTCCCAGGACTGCATTCTTGAAAACGGGACCCCAAAATGTTCTCTTAATTTACTGATTCCCTGCCCAGAAACCAGCCTCTCCTCATTATTTTTAATGAGCTTCTTCCCAAGAGTTTTATGTGCCTTTTGGTAATTGCTGCTTTCCCTCCTTCATGGTGAGAAAGTGTCTCCTATCTTTTTATTTTGTCATCGTGGCCTCCAGATAGGCCTCTGCCTGCATATAAACCCCTCCAAGCTCCCTTCGAGCTTTGCCTGCCTTCTGTGAGCCAGGGCAGCGCTTCTTAAACGTGAGTGATGCAGATGATGCAGATTCCACCTGCAAGAAAAAACATTCTCACTGGACCCCCTAGCGTTGGCTGGAAAATGTTCTTATAATGCAACGTAAATATGGATACATATGACCTCATTACAATCGCCTTACGCTTATAGCTCTTATACCAGGTAAAAGACCTAGAAAATATTTATGAAGTGATTGCAAAAAAAGCTATAATGGTTAACATCAGATCCACATGTCAGCTGATATTATTTTCCTGGAACTGAAAGTGATGTTTGAATTGTGACTATAGTAATGGTTGTTTTAGCAAAATGTGTGCGTGTGTGTGTGTGTGTGTTCTGTCTGTATCGCTCTGGTGTGACTTAATAATTCAATTCTTCCAACATTTGTCTCTATTCAATTTATAAGTTGAGATAGCATTTGGTTTTATTTAAAATAAATGCATCTCTTCCATGTTAAATTCTGCTTTGGTTCTTTTTCCACAGTTAAGGCAGTACTAGTTGGTGGAAACCCAATAAAAAACACACAAGTGTGTGAAAAGTTTGCTTGGCGCATGTCATCATAAAGTAGCCCTCCAAATGATCTACAGTGGACTGAAATTATTTTTAAATTGTCTTTAAACGCACCTCAAAGTGTACGCTTTAAAAACTGATAACAATCTTTAGAGAAAACTTAAGAACAATAGTTGAAGGAAAACACCTCAGGCAAAATGAATTTTGAGGGGTGTGGATTCCTCCAGCCTGATATAATTTCTCAGAATGACATGGAGACTGGGAAGGTGATCTTCAATAAATTAACATATATAATATTCAAATAGTTCCATGACACTGTTTGATTATTATTTGCCCGTCAGGTCCTGAGAAGGAGGAGAACACATCTAACATCAAAAAGCTGGCCGATATCAGATCCAGAATGAAAGCCAGATTTTCTGGCTCCAAGAGCATAATTCGGAAAAAGGACAGAACCAGAGGTCAAGGGTAGCTGCTTCGCAGAAAGGGTGGGAGCTGTCAGAAAAGGGCATTCTGGGAACTCTTGGGGCCCTCAAAAGGCTAGAGACTAGACATCTGTGAGGGTTCTTTAGAAGGAGCTAATGTCCCTGCCCACCTAGGGCCCCATCACCCTGGAGGCCAGTGAGAACCGGGTATGGCCAGGAAAGGGGCTCTGTTGTTTGGGCTGTAGACTCAGGGGAACGAAACAGCATCAGAGGGGGAATATCCAGAGGGCTATATATGACCTGGGTGAGACTCCTGGAAATATGGGCTCCCTAGTTGGACCCACTTTGAGGAAAACATGTTTGGAGGGAAGGGAATTAGGTCCCATTCTTTTTATTTTTTTCCAGTATAACATCATATTAGTTTCAGATGTACAGCGTAGAGGTTTGACCATCATATACTTTCCATGGTGCTCCCTCTGATGTGTCCAGTACCCACCTGGCACCGTCATCATTATTATTATTTATTGACTATATTCTCTATGTCCTACCCTACATTGCCGTGACTGTTTTGTGACTACCAATCTGTACTTCTGGATTCCTTCACCTTTTCCTCCCAGCTTCCTAGCCCCTGCCCTTTGTCAACCATCAACCTGTTCTCTGGATCTATGAGTCTGTTTCTGGGTTGTTGTTTTGGGTTTTTTTTTTTTTTTTTCTTTTTTTCAGTTTGTTCCATAGATCCCAAACAGAAGTGAAATCATATGGTATTTGTCTTTCTCTGACTGACTCATTTCACTCAGCATAATATTGCATCCCATGCTTGAATGGCCCAGCACTCCAGAGCAAAAGTCCAGGAAAAGAAAGAGCTCAGCTTCCAGAACACAAGAACCTGTGAAGATCTACTCCTCTAAAAAGCAATGAGAACAGTGGTAAAAACTATCAAGCTTTCCTTTTAAAACAGGGGCTTTTAATAATCAAAAGACTGTTTATTCAAGAAAAATGTCTGAACCTAGTGAGAAAAGAGAGCCTCTGGTCTTTCTGATGGTCTTAAGACACGGCCCTCCCCCCACAGCCTTTGAAGGCCAACAGCCTCTCAGTTTCAGTGGCTGTGAAGACCAGCAGCCCTTAAGCCATGGGAAGGGGGAGGGGATGGACAGGTTTGGACAGCACCCAATGCCCTTCCCCAGAGAGTTACTGCTCCTTGATCTGTCTGGAAACTCTCTGAAAAGCCCCATTCCCAGAGCCTGACTTGGTTTGACGCACCTCTGTGGGAGGAGCCCTACCCACAAGGAATTTGGCAACCCCCATCAGCCTCAGTGGTTGGCCATCACAGCCACCCTGTGGTGTCACCACCTGCACTAAGAAGAGACTAAACAGTGTGTACAACTCAATAGCTTAAACAGCTCATGTGGATGATCTCCATGTTCTGGAGGTTGAAGCCTGACACCCATCTCCCTGGACTGGAATCAAGGTCTGAGAAGGGCTGTGTTCCTTCAGGAGGCTCCAGAAGAGAACCCATTCCCTGGCCTTTTCCAGCTCCTAGAGGCTGCTTGGCTTATGGTCCCTCTTCTCTATTTTCAGAGGCAGCCACCCTGCATCCCTTTGACCGGCCTTCCATATCGCATCTTCCTCAGACACTCTTGCCCTTACCTCCCCTCCCTCTTTCAAGGGCCTGTGTCATTACATGGGTCCCTTTCCATGAACACAGCATAATCTCCTTAGCTTAAAGTCAACTGGTTAGCCATCTTAATTCCACGTGCAAACTTAATTTTCTTTGCCACATAACTTATTCACAGGTTCCAAGAATTAGGATATGAATGGATATCTTTGTGGGACCATTATGTTTATTACCACACCCCGTAGCCCACCAATCCCACTCTTGGGTATAGCCAAGATAATAGAAAATGTATGTATAACAAAAAAGTTTATCAGCTAATGAACGAATAAATTAAATGTGGTATACGAGGGGGACCCGAAAAATGGAATTTATTTTTTAAAAGTGTGTATTTATTCTTACGTGTTTAAACTTCAGTCACCTTCAAAGTGCTCTCCATTTGATGCAATATGCCTATAGAGACATTTTTTCCACTGCTCAAAACAATGTTTGGACTTGTCAATTTTGGTGCCTTTTAGTGCTTCTGCAATTTTTTGTTTCACCTCTTCTACCTCAGCAAAACATTTCCCTGTGAGGACTTTTTTCATTGGATGGGAGAAGTTGCTTGGGGTGAGATCAGGTGAATAGGGAGGATGGGGTGTAGGGGTCATGCCATTTTTGGTCAAAAACTGTTGAGCATCAGCGCAATGTGCACAGGTGTGCACCCATCGTGAAATGGGCAAATGTGTTAAAAGAGTCTTCAAAAAAATTCAGTGAAGCTGAATGAAGCCTCTCACAACAACACCAGCTGGTACAGTGATACAGGTGGGTTCCTAGAACACTCACTTACTTGGGGAAGCCTGTACTGCAAGAGGCCTGCCCTCCAGAAGATAATTCCAGTTTTGGAGGGGTCCCCTTAGAAAGTATCCATATATGGAATATTAGTTGGCCATAAAAAGGAATGATGTTTTAGATGAACTTTGCTTTGTTTTTAAACTGGGTGAACTTTGAAACATCATGCTACTAAAAAAGCCAGATACAAAAGGTTATTTATCATATAAGTCCATTTATATGAAACACCCAGAATAGGCAAATCCATAGAGATAGAAAATGGATTAGTGGTTGCCCGGGAACTGATGGAGGGAGGAATGTAGACTGGCTGCTAAGGGGTATGAGGTTTCTTTTAGCAGTGATGAAAGTATTATGGAATCAGTGATGATCCATGCATGACTTTGTGAATATTTAAAAGTCACTTAACTGTCCACTTTAAAAAGTTAAACTCTATGGTATGTGGCTAATATGTCAATAAACATTTAAAAAATACAGATACAGCCCTAGCTGGTGTAGAGTGGATTGAGCACGGACCTGTGAACCAAAGGGTCACTGGTTTGATTCCCAGTCAGGGTACATGCCTGGGTTGCAGGCTGGGTCCCCAGTGGGGGTGGGGGGCACCCAAGAGGCAACCACACATTGATATTTCTGTCCTTCTCTTTCTTGCATCCCTTCCCCACTGTCTAAAAATAAATAAATAAAATCTTTAAAAAATGCAGATACAGACAAGAGATCTATAAAAATACAGATGCAGATAATCTATACAGATACGGGTTTAGGCTTTTGGAATGAAAGCCTAAATCAACAGTGGGCAGAGGGACTTTCTGTGTGGGTCTGGGGAGGGGGCTTTCTCAACACATTTCTTTCTCAAGAGCCTAGGACGGAAACTCCACATGGGAATGGCAGTCAGACAAGCTCTTTCTCCTGGTCTTCATCTCACCTCCCTGCCTCTGCCTCCACTGATGCCTTCATTTGCAGGAGGAGAGGCCAGGCAGGCTGCCTGTGGCCACACCACTAACCAGCAGCGTCTAGGGGCTCAGTGCAGACTTTTCTGGCTCCATCGGCTGTTCTGTGTCCACCACAGTAGGCAGCATCTGAGCAGTGGGCAACTGACGCGTCTCATCAGGCACCCAAACTGAAACACAACAATAGCTGTGGCGCAAGACACTCTTGCCACTAAAGGAGCATCTCTCTCAGCCACATGTCACTGTGGATGTGACCATAATCCACACTTGATGATGATGAAAGTTAATCACATGCCGCTGCATTCTGAGGTTAAAGTTATTTTTTTGTTTTAATTTGGTTTATGCTTCCATGATGATTATTCTAACTGAAGAGGTTTCTGAGGGCTCTTGGAGACACAGGCGGAGTGACACAGTGCTCTTGATAACTTTTCAACAGCTCCCTTTATTGCCAATTAATAGTTGTGAGTGTCTAGAAGGTTCACATCCCAGTATTTTAGAAATGTTTCATGAACTGACTCATGTAGAAACCACTAAATATCATGTGCATGCATGCGACTCTTATGTCTGAAGTTACTTTCTACATTTATTTGATTCATATTTTATCAACCCACTGGCAGAATGTGATACAGGTATATTGCCTGGGCCCTCAAATCCAAACACTGAGACATTAGTATTCATTTATTACATGGATAGGTCACCCAGGTAGAATAATTCTGTGTCATTGTGCTGCAGAAATGACAGGCAATAAATGAATAAAACACAGTCTTTTGAGGAAATCCAAAAAGGCTAACATCTCTCCCACTGGCAGTAAAACTAAGTTGTCCACCTTGGGCTAAAAGATATTATCAATACATTTGGCAATCCTCCAAAGCTTCTGGGACACAACCATTCTATAATGACTTCTACTTCAAAAGTGAAGTCCTTCACTGTGACAAATAATTAACAGGGTCCTGGAATGTGTACTCAGTATTCTCAGTACGAGCCAAGTGAATTAGTCACCTTAATCCAATAGCCAGGGCTTAGAACTAAAATGGGTTTCTGAGGTAATCTGTCCAGAAAACAGTAGGGATCATATCATTCATCCAAATGCCAATATCCTAATTAAATAGTTAAAATCCAGAAAGGTTGACACACGTGTCTGAGGCCCATATCTGGTTAAAAGCAGAGCCAGTTTGGAATGTGTTTATAAATTCATTTCCCAAATGTCATGGAGCATCAGCTGTGTGCTAGAAGCTGGAGATATTAGCTGGCTTCCAGGACCTTACAGTGAACTGTGGAGGCAGCAGGTGAATGGACTCCTATGGTGCAACACCACACCAGCTCAAAATCAAACTGCCTGGGTTCAAATCTCAGCAAGTCCACTTATAAGATAGAGTACCTGAGTCTGTGACCTGAAAAACAGGGATAAATATTGCCTCTATATCTTAAAATTGTTGCATGAACTAATTGATATAATATCTGTGAAATTTTCAGCAGTGTCCAGTATACCATAGACAATTAATATATCTTAGCTATCATTAACATCATCATCACTGTGATCATTATATGTACCATGAT
Organism: Anoura caudifer; assembly: GCA_004027475.1. Lineage (NCBI taxonomy): Eukaryota > Metazoa > Chordata > Mammalia > Chiroptera > Phyllostomidae > Anoura > Anoura caudifer. The sequence goes on from PVKU01000541.1 coordinate 158,393, forward strand.
AAACTTAAATAGAATGTTTTAAATAAATATTTAGATAAAAGGATTATAATCCAACCTGGAAAGCAGAACTAGAGATGGAGAAACGGAATAAGGAGGGTGTATCAGGCTGAATAATGCCCCCTGAAATACATCAGATCCTAAAGCCTGGAACCTATAAATGTTACTTTATTTTGCTAAAAGAGCCTTGCAGATTTTAGAAAGTTAGGACCTTTAGGTGGAGAGATTATTCTCTGTGATCCAAGTGTGCCCTAAGAAGAATCACAACTATCGTTATGAGAAGCGGAGGAAAATTTGACATGAGGACATATATAAGAGAAGGTCATATAAAGTTGGGCTAAAGAGAGACATTTGAAGATGCTAACCCCAAAGGTTGGAGCGATGGGTCACAGGCCAAGGAATGTTGGCAGCCACCAGAAGCTGCACGAGACAAAGAGCAGATTCTCCTCTGGACCCTCCAGTGGGTGGGTGGCCCCGCTAACTCCTTGACGTGGGCTCAGTGATATTAATTTCAGGCTTCTGTCAGCAGAACTGTAAGAGAAAAAAATGTGCTGTTTTAAGCCATCAAGTTTGTAATATTTGATACAGAAGTCAAAGGCAACTAATACAGACATCCTGAAAGAGGTAGTTTGACATATACACCCCAGGATGATTTTTTTTTTAAGCTGATCAAATTAGAAAAGAGAGGTTTGGTACATGATAGGGAAATCTTGGAAGAGGCTTTGAGCTCATAACTTTGTAAAGCTGGACTTAAAATTATCTCTAGATGAGCTGTGAAGAGGAGGCAAGAGAGGAAGCAAAAGGAAAATTAGCAAGTCCTTGAGAAACATTTATTCTACATCCCTAGTGTCAGAGCATGCTCACTGAACAAAGGAGGGGGAATTCACAAGCCCAGTTCTTCCTGAAAAAGTAAGATGAGTCCAGTGTTGTTTCTTAAAAGGGGAATAAATAACCCCTGGCTTTATAAAAGGACGTGGGCAGGGGTGGCCAAGCTTGTGCCTGAAAACATGTGCACCCCCAAATTGCTGTCACTGGGAGGTTTCTCAGGAAATGGGGCCTGTGAGTCTCGGCAATAACAACAGCTACAGAAATAATGCGGTCCTAAAAATAGCTGCTTTCAGAGCCAGCTCTGAGAATAACATCCATCTTGGTGATGCCAAGTTAATAAGAAGCAGTGTCAGGTGCCCAGGTGGAAGAGGACCACCATTGGGCCGGCACAGGCAGCACCTCAGGTTAATTAGGAGAAATGGGGTTGCACCTCTGCTCAGAGGGTCCATTCCAAACTTAAATAGATCACGTGTGCCCTCTCTGGATTCTTTTTATTCATTTATTTATTTTTAAATTTTAGTTTGATTAAGAAAGAATGATACTAAGTGCATTAGAAAAAGCCCATGGTTATTTTTTGTGCCATTTATAATTTTACTCTGCTATATTGAAACTCTCCCTGTGTTGGGTTTTTAAAAAAATTTTTTTCAAAACCAGCATTGATTTTCTAGAGGTTGTAATCTGTTTTAATTTGATAGAAACAAAGTGTGTTTCCAAAATGACCTTTATTGGACTTGAGGGTGTATTGTCAAAAAGCAGGGATAAATACATACATTTCCAATAAAAATCATGTGACCAGAAATCATGCGGGGAGTCACTTGTCATGTGCTTGCTTTCCTCAATAAGAGTGTGACTTGAAGGAAGCTACGTATTTGGTCAGGACTCTGCTGAAAGTGAAGAAAAGATCACCTGACCTCTGCCACACCCTGCATAAGTGTTTCACACCCATTACATCTAATGCACCCGCAGCCTTGTACTATACTCATTCCGTCGTGTGAGATCACAGGAATCCTAGGCTTAAAGAAACTTGCCAGTATTCAGAGGTATGGATAGAGCTAGAATTCAAGAGCAGGTATTATATTTAGACTCTTACTGATTGAAGGGGAGTTATAGTGCTATATTTCTGGTGTAGTGAGTTAATGAAAAGGACAGATAGAAATTCAAAAAAGTGCCGAGATGTAGTCCCTTGAGATCCCATAACTTCTAAGAGTGCAGTAAACTCCTGAGTTCAGGGCAAGAGAGAATAATGGCATATGCCCAATGACAGTTGCTTTCAAGGGGCTAAAATAACTTTAGGACTGTATAAATGTAACTAGTCCTTAACTGTTAAGGAGTTGAAATTACATTCAGCCCTTTGAAGGCAACCATGAGGCTATGTGGCCCCCAATGTTTGACACCCCTGAGCTAGAGGGATAGATGGGAGCCAGTGTTGGATGGTGTTGGGTAGTCGAGAACCACCCCCAGCCCCATACCAACTGTGGCTGTGGCTGTCCCCCACTCCCTATCCCCTCCTGGTGTGTGACAATAGATTTTCCTTTGCTTCAGTTGCTCCTCTAATAATTGAGCCTCTGTCCAATTCTTAAGACCAAGTCATTTCCTATTTCAGAATGGTTTTGTTTTTGCCTTAAAACAAAATCATTCCTTCCACATAATGCACTGCTTTTCCTTCCCCATGGACCCCCAATCTCCAAAGCCTTGACTACATTATAATTTCAATGCACACAGTACAGTAGAGATTTTTTGCAAAGGGTCCTTTTTTGTTTTAGAAGAATTCATCATTGCTGCTAAGAAGCTTAATATAAATTGAAGGAGGGATTATGCAACACTAAGACATCGAAACTGGGGTACAGGTGTCCACTGCCTCACCCTTTCCCAAGGAAAGAGGCCATGCGGAGCCTGTGGGCTTGTGCTCCAGAACTTCAGAAAGCTCGATTCCAATAAAATGCCTGTTCTGCCTTCTACCTTCCCCTAATTCCTTTTGTTGCAGGATCAGCAGAATACACCTTTGACAAAAACTTAATCACCTTATCTTTTTAAAGCAAATTGCATCCTTGTTTATTATACAAGATCCATAGTAAGAAGAGAAAGAAGGAAAACCAGGCAGTACTCCATGTCAACCAGGGGCTTGAAGGCTTCAGTTTCCAGGTATAAATTTAGAAAAACAGGTCCAACCAAGAGAGAGCAGAGTTCAGGGACAGCAGGAATTCAGGGATTCAGCAGAAAGCCAGCTGATTTTCTCTGGCCAAGTGACACTCACACTTGCCCCTGTTGCTGACCCAGCTCTCCCTAAGTACTGGACAATCCCAGCACTGTGCTGGCATCTCCCTCCCTGCTGCCTCTGTCAAAGCTAAGCTTTTGCTTTTAATCCTCACCCAAGGACATGCTTAGTGATTTTAGAGAGAAAGGAATGGGGGGGGGGGGTGTGGAGAGGGAAACATCAATGTAACAGAGAAACTGATTAGTTGCCTCCCATACTTGCCCAACTGGGGATTGAACCCACAACCTTAGTATGTGCCCTGAGAGAGGACTGAACCCACAACCTTTTGGTGTACAGAATGACACTTCAGCCAATTGAGCCACCCAGCCAGGACCAGAACTAAGCTTTTACAGGGCCCACACCACCCTGGCCTGCTGGCAGGCAGAGGGTCCTGGGTTCAAACCTCAGTTCCATCACTGACTACTGTGGGCCATGGCAAGTCCTTGCGCCTTGATGTGCCTCAGCTGATCACCTGAGGGACAGGGCAGCAATAGCAGCCCTGTGCACATCGGACATGACTGGGTCCTGCCCTGTGTCAGGGTACTTACACCCTGACCCATTTCTGCCCGCTAAGTTCCCTCCCAACCAGGCCCACCTCTGGCCTCACCTCCAGAAGCACATCCTGAACAGTTTGCCACATTAGTGGCATGGGAGATCTTGTCAGACCCTGTACTGCTACCCTTTTGTGATCACCTGTGACCTCTTCTGGGTGGCTTCATAACTGGGGACAGGTGGGCAGAGACTCCTCCCTGTGAGTGAAGTGTGACACTGGAGCTCAATGGATGGGAGTTACAGCCACCTCGTTTGAGGGACCTCAGCCTTAGCACCCAGGGCTACCTCATCGAGGGAGGTCCCCTCCTTTGGGAAGTACCCCCTGTTCACAGGCCAAGCATCCAGTCCTGAATCAAGGCCTGGCTGGATTCAAGGCCCTCCATGCCACCCTGCTCTGGCCACCCCATGTGTCAGCCCAGCCCAGCTGACAGACTTGTTCCTCTGAGCTCCGCAGTCCATCCTATCATCACCACAATGCTGATCCCAAAAATGGCTCTGCCCCTCACCCTGGCTCTCTTTCTGCCCTGTCATTTCAACTCTCCAAAGTTGTTTTTTACAGGAAGGGGAAGTGCTGGAGTGGCTAGAGTTAGCTACAGGCCCATCAGGCCTCCAAGGGGGTCAGTGACTCCAAGCTGCTTGCAAGGGTTCAGTTCCCACTGGGAGGACGCAAGCTGCCCACCAGCACTGAGGCCCGTTTTCCAGTCGGGCCCCCAACATGAAAGCAACACCAGCAATTGAAGGCAATTGCCAGCCTTTGATGGCTATGTCAGGGCAGCACTCTTAGCCAGGGCTTGGGAAACAGTGGTACTTCCCACATTCTTCCCTGATTGCCCTCAGCCTCCGCCAAGACCAGGCAGCCTCCAGTCCATTGTGTCTTTATATAGAGCTGGCACTCAGTGAGAAAGGCCAGACAGGCCCTGGGAGAGTGTCCCCAAGAAAAGCCATAGGCGGTCTTCTGCTCCAGCCACGCCAGCACAAGGAAACCTGTGGGTGAAGCAAACTAGGAATCTGGATACACCTGTGGACATGTTGGCCAGCCAGGGCCACTCTCACCCCATGGACAGCCAGTGGGCTGCTGATAAGGAGAGACAATTGTCAACATCACAGGGTACCGCTGATAAAACAGACAGCATCTCCCAGTGGCGGGAAGATGGTGGGAGGAGGCCCAGTCCTGGGGGTATGCACATTTTGGGTTGAAATACTGAGGCTACTGGTTCTGAGCAGGATCCTCCCTCCCATCAGTGGAAGTCCAAGGCCTCATCAAGTCAGCTGCTGTACAAAATGCTGAAGAATGAGGGCCAAGTCTGAGGTCACCTTATAGGACCTTCCACCAAGTTGGAGACCCACTCTGCCTCCAGCCTCCTCTCCCCGTTCACCAGTCCCACTTCAGCCACAGACAGCACCAAACAGGGCTTCTAGGGCACCTTCAAATTCCAAAACCTTTCCTACCACCACACCTTCCTCACACTGTGCCCGTCTGAACACCTTCACCGTTAGATCAGTCACCTGCTCATTGTTGCAGGAACAGCTTGCTCCTAAAACGGTGACTACCCAGCCAAAAAGAGATGATTCTGGGAGACTGAAACTGTTACAGAGTGAGGGTGGGGGGCAGTAGGGACCCTCACACGTGGCAGGCCTGACTCAGAGTATGCCACATGCTTTCTCTCTCATGAAATCTTGCAAGGTGAAAATCCTCACCCTCATTTCATCAGTTGACTAGGTCCATCTTGTCACCATGAAGGAACTGATGTCAATATCACAAAGGGATGGTGTCAACACTACTAAAAACTTGCAGAGAGATAGGAGACAGATACTTGGAGACCTCAGCTGAGCACCAACATCCAGCTATGCCTGAAGCCAGTCCTCATTATATGAAGCAGCAAATTCCCTTGGATTTTGAAGCCTGTTGGAGTAGGCTCCTGCTTTGTGACTCAGAGTGCACATGGGCAGATTCAGTAAACTGTGAGTCTCACCAATCTGGGTCAGTTCGGACCATGCCCTTGGTCCTGGGTGCAGTTCACAGAAGCCAGGGGCCCGTGTATGCCACTGTGTACCCCTGGATCATCAATCCCACCCACTCGGAGAGTCTTCTCCCATGACAAGTACTAATATCCAACTGTGGGGTCTGGGGCAGGTCCCCCTCCCTCCCTTACCGCGTATACCACTGCCCCCTGCCCTGGGGGATGCTCAACCTGCCACCGCTGCAGCCCAGCAGAGCTGGGCACAGACTAGCACCCTGGATCAATTCTCAAGGCTGCCCACCTGCCTTGCCCCCAGGAGCTGGCCCTGCCACAGAGTGCACCTCCACATAGCTCGGACAGGTTTGCTCCTCACTGTAGCATTTTCCTATGCCAGATATCATGTAAAAATACCAAATTTTTCCACTTACTAACTTTACTGGCATTGAGATACTTGCTTGTGACTCAGTGTTCCAACCCCAAAGGTGGTGATAATAAGAGAATGGCCCCTCCACCTCATCTGACTCATCAGCAGGTCCACAGTGTCACCCTCAGAACCTACCCAAAGCTCATCTCTCCTCATACCACCTCCCCTGGCCTGGCCAGACCTCACATCTCTTGCTCAGACCATTGCAGTCCTCTCTCAATGGTGCCTGTTCCACCTAGCTACCCCACGCTCTTCCTGTTCACACCTGTCAGGCCACATCTCCCCTCGATCAAAAACCCTCCCAGATCCCTCTCCTCCTTCGCATGCTTGTACTCACCATGACCCCCAAGGCCCTGTACCACCTGCCCTGGGACCCCCTGGCCTATTCCACCACCCTCTCTCCCACCCACCTGCTCCAGCCCCGCTGGCTTCCCACCTTAGGGCCTTTGTACCTGCTGACCTTCTGCCCCCAGAGGGTCACCCCCCAGCCTGCCCCTCACTGTTCTCAGTGAGGCCCTGCTTGTGCACCTCAGTAAACATCCTCTCCTGTGCTCTTTACTCCCCTCCTATGCTTTACTTTTCTTCCTGACGTGTACTACCTTCTAACACACTGAACAGTCTGCTAATTCACCTCACTCACTGTCAGTGTCCCCCGTGGGAATGTGAGCCCCAGAAATAGGAGTTTCTGTTCCCAGTGCCTGGCACAGCCCCTAGCACACGCTGGGTGTGCCATGCTCATGGGGCATTTGTGGGCTACTGAGGATTAAATGAGTCATTCAGTCAATGTTGACTCCTTGGGGCCCCAAAGCAGAGCTGGTTCCATCTTTGCTGTTGCTACTGTTTCTGGTCACCCTGGCCTGGCATAAATGCCCCCACGGCAGCCTTGACCATCAGGGACAGTTTGCCTCAGACTCTAGTCCCGTTACCATCAGCACCCCATTTTATACACATTCTTGGTTTACAGGAAGAAGGCAAGGGAGAAGGAAGGCAGGGACACCCAGAGGACTCAGGTTCCCCTGAGGACACCTTCAGCCCTATACCTCTTTCCGTTCCCTCACAGGCAAATGTGGTAAGTGCAGTTCAGGGGCTGCTGGTTATGACCCAGATTTCTGAACAGGTTAGTTAATAGTTCAGAGCAGGAACTGTTCAGAGGCTGAGTGATGAAAGAGCAATGAGCCAGTGGTTCCTGGGAAATTGGAATGGAGCTTATGCAGGAAAGACTGCAAGTGTCAGCTGTGTGTAGGTCTCAGCCCGACTGTGGAGCCATCCTGATTGGTCCCAGGTGTTTAGGAATAGCTGCACACAACCCAGCGTGTACAGGAGCTGGGGTGGACTTGAGGCTGAGACACCCATGAGGGAGCCTGGGTGCACACTCTGTGTGAGCACAGGACATCTGCTTAGGAGGGGCTGATTACATGTCTGGGACAGGCTGTGTGCACACATGCATATGCCCTTTGCTAGATGATTCTGGAGGGTGTACCAGTGTGGGTGAATCCTGCACACTGTGTGCACGAAGCTGTGTATGTGGGTTTTTGTGAGTTTCTATGCACATATGTGGTGTACATGTGTAAGCTTGGATACGTGGACATGTGTGCGTGAGGCTATGCACACGTGTTTGTCACATCCAGTCCTGAGTGCTTTAGAATCAGGCAGACCTGAGCCCTACCCTGCACAGTCCAACCAACACTACCTGTGTCTTAATCTCCTCTCCTGAAAGCGGTGTCCTACCATCACTGCCTTGAGTGGCTACAAGGATTTGAAATAATGTGTGTGGGTTCACTGAGTTGAAGATTAATTAACTGTCTTTATCATGCCCTCACCTTTTCTGTCACCATTTCTCAGTTCATCTCTGGTCGTCTGAGCCCCCAGTGCCATGACCCCCAAGACCAGGGCACCCTAATAACCTCCCCCCACCCACATCCCAGGTAGTCATGATCTTCATCCTCATACAAATTAAAGAATACCATTTTGCCTTGGTCAAAATGATATTTTTTAATTTAAATGATGAAAATTTTAAAGTTTGAAATCATCAAGTGCTGGTGAAGAGGCTGCATGATGGGAACTCTCCTCATACCGTTATCTGTAGACACCCATACAGCTGATCTGCCCAGCAAGCTGCTGCATCTTGTAAATTTAAAATGCTAGTGCCCTGTGGTCACAACCACATACTCACATGCATGCAGAGGAGGAAGAACAGGAAAGACCATGTGTATTCATCAGTATGCAGTGGACACACCCAATCACTGAGAGACAGACATAGGGTGAAATACTCTGCAATGAGCAGAAGAAACGAACTCTGACAGGGTCTTTTAGGGTCTGTCCTGTGGATAGACCCTAAAAACATGTGAAAATAAGTTACAAAAGGATACATACAAAATGATGCCTTTTAAACTTTTTTTGATTACAGTTGACATTCAATAGTATTTTGTATTAGTTTCAGGTGTACAGCATAGTGGTCAGACAATTACATAATTTGTCCAACAAGTCTGCTACCCACCTGGCACCATACATAGTTATTACAATACTATTGACTATATACTTTATGCTATACTTTACATCCCTATGGCTATATTGTAACTATCAATTCTACTTCTTAATCCCTTCACCTTTTACCCAGTCCTCAAACCACCTCCCATCCAGCAATCATCAGTTTGTTCTCTATGAGTTTATTTCTGTTGTGTATGTTTGTTGATGTCATTCTTTAGATTCCACACACAAGTGAAATCCTATGGTATTTGTCTTTCCCTGACTGACATTTTGCTTAGCATGATACCTTGTTGGTGCATCCATGTTGTCACAAATGGTACGATTTCATTCTTTTGTATGGCTGAGTAATATTCCACAGTACATATGTACCACTACTTTATCCAATCATCTATTGATGGGCACTTGGGTTGTTTCCAATCTTGGCTATAGTAAATGATGCTGCAATGAACACAGGAGTGTATGTATCTTTTCAAATTAGTATTTTGCATTTATTTGATATATATTCAGAAGTGGAATTTCTGGGTCATGAGATAGATCTACTTTTAATTTTTTGAAGACCCTCCATACTATTTTCCATAGTAGCTGTACCAATTTGCAATCCTACCAATTGTGCATAAGGCTTCCTTTTTCTCCCTGTCCTCACCAGCACTTGTTTGTTGATTTATTGATGATAGACCTTCTGATAGGTGTGAGGTAATGTGTTATTGTGGTTTTAATTTGCATTTCTCTGGGGCTAGTAACATTGAGCATCTTTTCATAAATTTATCAGCCATCTTATGTTCTCTTTGTATAAGTGTCTTATTCAGGTCATCTGCCTATTTTTTAATTGTATTGTTTGGGTTTCTTTGATGTAGAGTTGTGTGATTTCTTTAAAAATTTTATATACTAATCTCTTGTCAGATGTATCATTGGCAAATATCTTTTTCCATTCAGTAGGTTGTCTTTTCATTTTGTTGATGGTTTTCTTTTACTGTACAAAAACTCTCCAGTTTGAGGTAGTCTCATTTGTTTCTTTTTTCTTTTGTTTCCCTTGTCTGAGGAGATACATCAGAAAAAATATTACTAAGAGCAATGTATAGAATTTAAGTTTTCTTCCAGGAGTTTTAAGAGTTTGAGTCTTACGATTTTGAGTCTTACATTTAAGTCCTTAATCTACCTTGAGTTCATTCTAATATATGGTGCGAGAAGATGGTCTAGCTTTATTTTCTGCCTTTGTTGTTAGGTCTTTTTTGTCTGATATAAATATTGCTACTTAAACTTTTTTTAATTCTCATTTTCATGAAATATCTTTTTCTATCTCTTTATTTTCAGTCTGAGTGTGTCTCTTAATCTGGAGTGAGTCTCCTGTAGACAGTATATGTGAGGGTCTTGTTTTGTTGTCCATTCAGCCTCCGTATGTCTTCTGATTGGAGTATTTAATCCGTCTGCATTTAAAGTAATTGTTGATAAATATGTGTTTATTGCCATTTTTATTCTTATTTTAGATCTTTTCTCCCTTTAAAGAAGATTGTTTAACATTTCTTATGATACTAATTTGGTGATGATGAACTCTTTTAAATTTTTCTTGTCTGGGGAGCTCTTCATCTGTCTTTTGATTTTAAATGATAGCTTGGCTGGGCAGAGTAATCCTGGTTATAGGTACTTATTTCCTCACTTTGAATATTTTGTGCCAAGCCCTTCTGGCCTGCAAAGTTTCTGTTGAGAAATCATCTGACAGTCTTATGGGAGCTTCTTTGCATGTAACTAACCGCCTTTCTCTTGCTAGTTTGAAGATTCTGTCTTTGTCTTAGCCTTTGCCATTTTAATTATGATATGTGTTGGTGTGGGCCTCTTTTGGTTCAACTTGTCTTGGACTTCTATGTCTATCTCCTTCACCAGGTAGGGAAGCTTTCAGTCATTATTATTTTGGGGTTTTTTTCGTTTTTGTTTTTGTTCTTGTTTTAGCTTTAGATTTAG
>PVKU01000541.1:168951-458029 GCA_004027475.1 Anoura caudifer
TTTTTTTTTTTTTTTTTTTTTTTTTTTTTTTTTTTTTTTTTTTTTTTTTTTTTTTTTTTTTTTTTTTTTTTTTTTTTTTTTTTTTTTTTTTTTTTTTTACAGAACATGGTTGGAAAGGTGAGCATGGGGTCCTGTGTTAGGAGGGACTGGCATCAGTCTGGATTCAAGATTGTCCAAAGATAAGTCTCTTTTTTGTCGTTTCTTTTTATTTATTCTTTTAAAAGAATTTATTTATTTTTAGAGAGAGGGGAAGGGAAGAAGAAAGAGAGGGAAAGAAACATCATTGTGGGAATGCCTCTCCAGGTCCCCATACTGGGGACCTGGCACATGACCCAGGCAGTTGCCCTGACTGGGAATCAAAGAAGAGTCTTTTGTTTGCAGGCTGGCACTCAATCCACTGAGCCACACCTCCACCGCTCTATTTCTTTTTTAATTGTTGTTCAAGTACAGTTGTCTGCCTTTTCCCCCTCCACTCCCCCCAACCCACTTCCCTCCCCTGATTCCACACCCGCCTTGGTTTTGTCCATCTGTCCTTTATGGTTGTTCCTATAAACCCTTTATCCTTTACCCCCTATTATCCCTTCCCACCTTCCCTCTAATTATTGTTAATTTGTTCTTTATTTCAATGTCTTTGGTTATATTTTGCTTGCTTGTTTGTATTGTTGAATAGGTTCCACTTAAAGGTGAATTCATATGGTATTTGTCTTTCACTGCCTGGCTTATTTCACTTAGCATGTCTTTCACTGGAACTCCAGTTCCATCCATGCTGTCACAAAAGGTAGGAGCTCCTTTTTTCTGCTGCATAGTATTCCATTGTGTAAATGTACCATAGTTGTTTGGTCCATTCATTTGCTGATGGGCACTTGGGTTGCTTCAATCACTTGGCTATTGTAAATTGCACTGCTATGAACATTGGTGTGTATAGGTTGTTTTGAATTGGTGTTTCAGGATTGTTAGGGTATAGTTCCAGCAGTAGATTTGCCATGTCAAAAGGCAGTTCCATTTTTAGTTTTTTTGAGGAAATTCCATACTGTTTTCCACAGTGACTGCACCAGCCTGCATTCCCACCAACAGTGAGTGAGGGTTCCCTTTTCTCCACATCCTCTCCAACACTTGTTGTTTGTTGATTTGTTTATGATGGCCATTCTGACTAGTATGAAGTGGTATCTCATTGTGGTTTTAATTTGCATCTCTCTGATGGCTAGTGATGCTGAGCATCTTTTCATATGCCTCTGGACCCTCTGTATGTCTTCCTTGGAGAAGTGTCTGTTCAAGTCCTTTGCCCATTTTTTTTTCAAGTACAGTTTTCTGCATTTCCCCCCACCCCTCCACACCAACCCAGTTCTCCCCACCTCCCTCCCCATTTCCACCCCCCTCATTGTTTTCCATATGTCCTTCATAATTGTTCTTGTAAACCCTTCACTCTTTTCCCCCTTTATCCCTCCCCTCTCCTTTCTGATCACTGTCAGCCTGTTCTCAATTTCAATGTCTTTGGCTATACTTTGCTTGCTTGTTCATTTTGTTGATTAAGTTCCTGTTAATGGTGAGATCAGATGGTATTTGTCTTTCACCACCTGGCTTTTTAAACTTAACATAATGCTCTCCAGTTCCACCCATGCTGTAACAAAGGGTAGGAACTCATTCTTTCTTTCTGCTGTGTAGAATTCCATTGTGTAGATTTAGCACCATTTTTGATCCATTCATTTACTGATGGACAATTGGGTTGCTTCCAGAACTTGGCTATTGTAAATTGTGCTGCTATGAACATTGGGGTACATAAGTTCTTTTGGATTGGTGTTTCAGGGTTCTTAGGATATAATCCTAGCAGTGGAATTGCCAGGTCAAAAGGCATTTCCATTTTTAGTTTTCTGAGGAAATTCCATACTCTTTTCCATAGTGGTTGCACAAGTCTTCAATCCCATCAATAGTGCACTAGGATTCCCTTTTCTCCACACCTTTTCCAACACTTGTTGTTTGTTGATTTGTTTATGATGGCCATTCTGACTGGTGTGAAGTGACAGCTCATTGTAGCTTTGATTTGCATCTGTCTGATAGCTAACGATATTGAGCATCCTTTCATATGTCTCTGGACCTTCTATATGTTCTCCTTGGAGAAGTGTCTGTTCAAGTCCTTTGTCCATTTTTTAATTGGGTTGCTTGTCTTCTTAGAGTAGAGTTGTATGACTTTATATATTTTGGAGATCAAACCCTTGTCTGAGGTATCAGTGGCAAATATGTTTTTCCATATGTTTGGTTCTCTTTTCATTTTAATGCTGTTTTCTTTAGCCATGCAGAAGCTTTTTAATTTGATAAAGTCCCATTTGTTTTTTCTTTCCTTTATGTCCCTCACTTTAGGGGACATATCAGTGAAGATGTTGCTTCATGGAATGTCTGAGATTTTCCTGATGATGTTTTCCTCTAGGACTTTTATTGTGTCATGACTTGTATTTAAGTCTTTTATCCACCTTGAATTTGTTTTTGTGTGTGGTTTTGGGGATTGTTCTGGTTTATACCCCCAACTCCTGAAAAGAGCTTAATAGCACCACTTTCAATTCTCAAGAAAATCCTGGTTTGGGCAATATGATGATCAGATGTTATTTACTCATCTTTTTTGCATTGTTTCTGTCAACATAAGAAATGTCCAAACCTGTAGAGAATTTTTATGAGTTTATTTGAGCCAAATGGATGACAATTGCCAGCAAGCAGATCTCAACAAATTGAGAAAATGCTCTGGAGAATGTCAGTTTTGTAGCTTTGTTTTTCACATTAGAATCAAGGGAGGAGACTTAAAGAGGGTTCATATAATCCATTGGTGGTAGATTAAGGGGGTGGGGAAAAGCAAAGTCAGGGAATCTCTGGCATTGGAGAAAGAGTACAATGGAGAGACACATACTTCTTTTACATTGGTGGGCACAGAATAGCTTGTAATTAACACTGACAGCACAGAGAGATGGTATTCAGGGAACAAGGCTGCAGTGAGGGGTTCTGTGGTCTGTGCTGTAGCTCAGTGGGTGAGCCCTGAGAAGCTGGGAAAGGAGAGTGCTCTGACATTTCCAAGGTATGTTTTCTTAGATGCACAAAGACAATAGACAGGCTAACTTAAGATTAAGATTGACCTTTCTCAGGGAATTTACAGGCTTAAGCTATGACTACATACCATGACCTGCTTTTAGTTAGAAATTTTTATTTGCAGACCAGCTGTGTGGTTACTTTCCATCTCTGAGTTTGTAAGGTCACCATGCAGGCCTCCCCTGAGTTTATCAAAATACATGATTCCTTTTTCAGCCATATTATGATATTGAATGTTTACTCTTTAATTTTTTTCACATAAATGTAAATTACTTCTGGACTCAGATTAGGTTAAAATTCAACTTCTTTAGTCAAAAATATCTCACAGGTGGTACTGTGCCCTTCATATTACCCACAAGAATGAGATAAGTCAAGTTCGGTGTTGCTAAACTTGACCAGTGAGTTTAGGGATAATTATTGATTTCTTTAATGTGAATTCCCCTATCAGCCTTTCATCCTATGGTTTTATCTTGAATCAATTATTTTATTATAGTTTGCAAATATTAACTTCATAATTTCATATTTTTATCCACATTTTAGCTTGTATTCTTCTCTGAAAAACTCTTCTTTGCCATAGGGTCATTTGACTATACTTAAATACAATAGAGGTGAGATAAACATAATTATTTTGAAATTGCCAAATATCTAAATAATGGCCTGGTGAGTGAAAATAGAGTTTACGAGTCTGGATGATGGTTGCTGGGTGTGAGTTAATGCAGTTTGTTCAAGGGTTTGTCCAAATCTTCTGAGTGCTCCTTTTTCCACAGTAAAATTAGACGTGATTATCAGCTGAGTGTAAGGAGGAGGGTGGAGATGCGAGAGGCCTATAGAGAGAGGAGTTGGTATGAATGGATGCCAATGCATTCTTCATGGCCCTTCCCATGCATCTGCCACAAGAAGCAGTATGCAAGAGAATGTTTGTCTTCATCCGATTTAAAGTGTCTCTACTGGGCAATCTGCTGCAAAGTGATCTCACAAATGATTAGTATTGACAATACCAAGCATATTCATGGTCACCTGAGGCCAAAAACATTGCTCTACACTGTAACAAGATATAACCAGAGTAGAGGAATTGTGTGGCGCAAAGCCTGGGAGCTGCAGACAGAGAAAGTCATTTGCAGCCAAGGGCTCAGAGGATGCACTGAACAAACTACAGCCATGGACTGTCTACTTCCAATGTAGAAACTGTAGTTTTTCCTGCACAACCCCAACTCTCTCTGGTCAGAACCTTCTTGCACCTTTTGTTTCCAAAACTTTTATTGCACCAAAAGTCAGTTTGAGCAATTCTGAGTATGAAGCACTCAGCTTCCCTGGCAATTACTGATCATCTGAGGCATCAGTGAGATGCCAAATCTTGGCAGGTGGTTAAGTCCTGCTGACCTCTGAGTTCATGTCAGCTGTCTGGTTAGGAAAACATTTCATGTACTAGGAAGCTCAGGTGGAGCCCATATCCAGTTCAGACAGATTTCATTTGGCCTGTAGGGTTGAGTGTTGGACTCCCAAGGTTTAGAATGTGAAGTCTCATGGATCACAGTTTATCCTCTTCCCTTTTGTTTCATTTATTTTTGCTGAGGAAGAAAAGCAATCTGCACAGCCTCAGTAATACACAGCACCAACCTGTGCCACTGGCTATGGAAACTCCAACAGGAACAGTGTCAAGAAAGTGCATTTTGTCTCTTACTCTTCCAGGCAAACATGGTGAGGTTCCTAAAGAAGTTTTCAGAGAAATGCCAACACTCTGGAAATTGTAGAAGGAAACTGCATTATGGGTAGGGCAGGGACCAGGAGATATGTCCTAGAGGAAGGTGGCTGAAAGGCCTGAGATATGCTTTCACGTAACAAGTATATGACTTGAGTCAAGTCAAGGAGCTTTAGTTCTCTCATCAGCAAATAAGAATACTAACATAAACACACACATGGGAACTTGCAAGAACCTGTTGGGAAAATACATTCAATGACATCTTTGAAGTTATACAACTTTCTATAAATAAGTGTATTCTATGTTCTATGTGGTCTGTCCAGAAAAAGTCCAGCCAGTGTTAATATAACAGGAATGGTTTGCTCAACATCAATGTAACCTGGCAGCCAAGGAGAGTGGACTGGAATGCACATGTGTGAACAATGACAACTTCATTATACTAGTCAGTGGAGGTGGTAGATGCTGTTGAGTGAGCATGTGTACATTCAAAATGACTGAGTACAGCAATGAATATGCACCAAATTTTGCATTAAGCTTGAACATTCCTCCACAAAAAAATATTAGATGGTTCAGAAGGCTTTAGGGGATAATGCAATGAGTGCAGCACAAATGAAAGTGTGGCACAAAAGCTTCAAAGATAGTCAAGAATCTGTTGAAAGTGACCCATATTCTGGAAGGCCTACAACAAGCAGAACACCTAAGAATATTGAACATATACAGGCTGTTTCTGGCTTTTCCCCAAACTAAAATCACTTTGAAAGAGAAGAGATTTCAGACCATTGACGAGATTCAGGAAAATATGATGGGGAAGCTGATAGCAATTCCAACAAAGAATTTTGAGAAGTGTTTTTCAACAGTGGGGGGCATGCCAGGAGAACTGTGCAAGGTCCCAAAGTACCTACTTTGAAGGGAACTGAGGCATCATTGTCCTATGTGCAATGTTTCTTGTATCTTCTTCAATAAACATCTCTATTTTTCATAGTACATGGCTGGATACTTTCTGGGCAGACCTCATATATCTAAATTATAATCCTTTGTGTTATCTCTGAGGAAGGGAGGAAGGAAGTATGGCAGGGAAGGCTGAAGGGAAGAAAGAAGGTAACAAATGTGTGTTGTTACAAACACTAAATTTATCATAATTTGTTACAGCAACAACAGGAAACTCATACACCAACCAAAGACATCAAGACTAGTAACCTACCCCAGGATGTCTGCAGTGCCACATCTGGCAAAACAAATGTGTTCTATGCTTAGACTGACAAAGAAACATGGCCAGTTGTCCCTCTGAGTGAAAGTCATCTCATCACTGAAAAGCAAATTGTATGCAAATAAACCAACTGAGTCAGAACCCCAAAGAACTCTGGGGAAGAGATGCCAAACCATGGATTATTTGGGAGATCTGGAGAGACAGGGAAGGCCTACACACTGACAGTTAGCCAGAATAAGAATAGAAAAAAAACAAAAATTATTTCAGCCATACTAAGCAGTTTGCACTCTCAGAATTTGGGGTGGGGGGGTAGATCACAGACATAGTCATAGCTAATCATTAATTCTCAATTGTTCTTGGCTTTGGCCAACATCTTCATGGACTTTATAATCTTAAATCTCCATCCTTAAATCTTCACATGTGCTGTACCATTAATTCCCCTCATGAAGTCATATGGAGGGTTGATGAGGTCCTGAACTGAGTTAGAGACAGATATGTGTAAAGTGAAAAATGCCTTAAGAATACTAGAACACATAAACAAAAAAATGTTAATTGTTTGAAGGAGACGGTGATTCGCCCAAGAAGCCACAGAAAAAGGACCCTGTGGTTTTCCCGTGGTGGGCCAGGACCACCTCCTCTCCCGGTGCCTACTCGCATCTGTGGTGCCACATGGATGTCCCGCCCCCCCCCCCGTTTTTACTCGGTCTGTGTCTACTAGCTCTGGCCTGAGCTCCTCTTCAGGGTTCCCTGCTGATGGACACTGTGTGTAACCTGCAGAAAGCTAATTAAACCCCATATCTCAGCTTCTTTGGTTGGCTTAAATGGCAGTTAATTGATCAGAGGTTTCTAGGGCTTAAATAAAACTGCCTATTAGCCATTAGAAAAGGGTTCTAAGATTGGTCTGATTATAGGAGGCTTTTAAAGGGCAGGCATGACTGAGGTCCCCAGCAGTCTTCCGATCAAAGCCAGGAAGACGCTGTGGGCAGCCTGTTGCCTCAGTGAACCATCTGCGTTCTGATCTGTGCTGACATGTCCAGGTGGGAAGCAGGTCAGGCAGGGAGGTGGCCCTTGTGTGTCATTTTAAATACAAGGTCTCTATTTGCACAACTCATTACTTCACCACTGAAAATCAGTTCAAATGAAATTCATCCCTTTCTTCCTGGATAATCCTTATTTTTAAAAGAATCCCTTGCTGGCATCATTTCAGGACTTACTGTATATGTGGCATTCCTAGAACACATTGACGATAATGCATGATCCTTCACATCATGTACTATTCTCTGCAGAATGTCACAGGATCCCCTAACTCCAAAGGGCCATGGCAATAAGAAGAGGTTCCAGGATGAGACATAGGGTTTCTCAGGGAAAAAACAAACCAACCATAAATAGAGTGAGCAAAAGTGTGCCCTGCATCAACCAGGCCTAGGGCACAAACCCAGCCTCACAGAAAACTCAATCGCTTTAAGCTGAATAATCTGTCTCTGCTCGTGTCTCTCTACTTATCTTGATGGAGGAGAATGAAGATTAAACAAGAAATTGTTATGTTCCAGTCTTGGACTACAATTTTTACATGCTGTATTTTATTGAAGGTGACTTAATTCTCCCAACAAATTCTCAGCAAGCCTCTAAGTAAGCCCACAATGCATCATTATCTCTGTTTTGCTTTTGTGAGAACATGGTTTAGAGAAGTAAAGTCACTCACAGTCATATCCCTTATAAGAAGCAGGTTTTGAAACCATATCTGCCTGATGCTAGAGTCTGGCCTTTCCTGCAACATCTGATTGCTCCTGAAGTACTATGTAAGTCTGGTATCAGAATTGCTTGGCGCTTCAAAAAGGACGATACTTACCCAGGCCAGAAACTAAGGAAGAAAGCTAAGCTGTTCTTTTGTAAGAGCCCAAGTATTCTCAGAACAATCTAAATAACAAAGATATACATCTCTAATTTTAGAAAGGACAAAGCTGAGGCTCACAGAAGTTAGGTCATTGGCAGGCAGGCACAAGTGGTGAAGCTAAAGCTGGGTATTGCCACTCCCCTAAGCCTATGTCACTCTTCATCCATTGCACAGCCAAGGCATCCATCTAGACTTGTCCCCCTTCTTTCCAACACACCACCTACCTGGTCCTTCTCTGTCACATTTTTCTTGTGTCCAGAAAGTAAGGCTGAGGCAAGGACAGAGCTCCTGAGTCATGTGACATTGTCACATAGGTCCAGGCAGCTCAACAGCAAATCTAATCCTAAATCAAGGATGGCTCATGAATTCTTCCTTTTTTCATATTACCCCCCATAAAATCTACCTGCAACTCCTGATTGCTTTACTTTCAAGTGCACCCTGACCCCCCACTTCCAACCATGTGTACCCATGACCATCATGCTACAAGTCTCCAGACTCTTCCTTCCTCAGCAATGCCCTGCCTAATCTCCCTGCATTCCTAGTCTTTTCCCCATGACAGTCAATGCCATTTGCCTCTCCAATATCCATCTCTCCTCACTCTTTCCCCACTAACAGAACCCTAATTTTGTCTGAAGCAGTAGCATGTTCAGGAAAAGAAACACCAACTACACAATTGCATACAAGCCTGCCTCTCTCTAAATAAATAGATAGATATCTCTATATACTTATAGCTATATGTGGTTACACCGATACATACTGTTTAAATGATGTGTAAAATATGCATGCTGTATAAAATATGGTTCCCTTTATATGTAAATTTATACTTGTTACATATGTATAACAAATATAAAGAGAGAGACATAAGAAATTTGTAAATAACAAATATAAAGTGAGAGAGAGATTCTAATAAATAGTAGGGCTATATTCGAACCTGGGAAGGTAGATTTTGGAAAGCACACATAACACACGTTAACTATTCAATACTGCCTAAAATCAATCTCATGATAGAATCTATCTTTTCACTAAGTCATGTCTTGTAATCTTTTCTCAAAAGAAAAGTAAGTTTCTTAGGTGATGCAGGATATTTATGAAAGAGACAACAAAATACATATATTAACTACTCTGTGTGCTAAGAAACTTGCTTATGCATATAACAAATATTAATATACAATAATTATAACATATTTCCCTATTTCAACAGTTTATAATCTAGTGGAGAAAGCTAACCTGGCACCTGCTAAGATGCTGTGTGTCTGGTCTCAGGCTGACCCAGCCCAGCACCATCTGGTCAGTCCCAACCCCAACACAGAGGAGCTCCAGTCCTCTAACACTGTGCACGTGAGGAGGCAAATGCCTTTGCTTTGAATCCTCTTCCATTCATGTCTCCTGATTTATTCCTGTGCTTACCTGCCTCCTGATAGTTTGTTTCCATCTTTACTTCTGTTCCATGAAGCTGACAGTGGGTTTAGTGAATCTGCTATGACACTTGATGGTCTCGGTCGGGGCTAGTTTTGCTCTCAATCTCTAGGTTCACCTGCCCTTGACTGCCTGTGTAAATAATTAGTGTGTTCAAGTTCTGACCCTTGTGACTCAGTGAGGGAGATCTGCTCCTTCAATCTCTACCCCGACCAGAGAGCTTCAAACTTAGCTCTTCATGAATAATGCCCAGGAGAAAAGCAAGGGAGAGGTGGGTAGAAAGTGCTGCAATCAGTGAGCCAGGTTTCAGGGTCCATATTTGATCATTCTCTCTTGAGCCAATTATGAAGTGAAAAGAAAAAAACCATGGGTAAAGGCTTATAAACTGTGGGTACAACTCAGAGTCTGAGTGGTTAGGCTACTAGGATAGAGTCAAGAAGAGATAAGTCACTTGACATGCTGGGTACACAGGTATGAGACATGAATGTGCATGTGTGTGTGCGCATATGTGTGTGTATATTATATATACACATATATTCATGGGAGCAGTATTGTAGAGTTATTACTTATTCTTCAGAAATCTTTTTTTCTTACTTTTTAAGGTGGTTAATTCTATCTCTTTGATCAGCATTCTGCTTCCTTGAGAAAGAATGCATGTCACACAGAGAGAACAGTGTGGCTGGGGAGATAAAATTTCAGGCCAGGAGTCAGGAGCACAGACTTGACTTCCTCCTTTCACCCCTAACTCCCACTGTGACCTTGTGGACATCACTCAAATTATCTACGCTTCCTAGTCCTCTCTTTGCAAAGCAGGGAAAACTTAGTCTATGTTATCAGCAACATGAAGGGAAAGGAGATAAGGCTGTAAGGACTTTAGATTTAGTGGAGAGAAAAATACTGTAGGAAGAAAATTAGCATGTACATACACACAAAATTTAATTTATGGTTAAGGCTGAGAACGCTGGGTGTGGTTCCCTTGACCTTATACACAAAGGTACCAACAGCAAGGTTCTTACCCCAACTCAGAACTTCTTTTATTTCTAGATTTGTCTTAGCCAAAATGTGATTGAAATGTGTTTTTATTCAGCCTTATATAATCACCTAATCACAAAAACAGGAGAATGGAAATCTCTCCTTCACTTGAGAGCTAAGAAATGTCGAGGTCAGATTGTACTCTCAGCTCTGAATTTCCCTAAGCAGAAGGGAAAACATCTATTGTCCCATCTCCCCATGTTCATTCTCTCAGTCTGCATTTGCTGACCACCCACACCATGGCAAACATGGTATGAGGGGACTATACCCAAGACCCTCACAGTCTGGCTACTCAAAGAGTGGTCTGTGCCAGCCCCGTCAGCATCCCATGGGAGTTATGTAGAAATGCAGGCTTTTAAGCCCCACCTTAGTCCTGCTAAATCACCTGTGCATTGTTAATGAGATACTACTGTTTGCTTGACTCTTACCCTACATGTAAATCCAGTGCTTGAATCATTTGGAGGCTTGAGTCAAGAACTATAAATTCAATTTGTGATTTGTCCACTTACTTGCTATGTGATCTTGGGGATTACTCAACTTTGCAAGCCTCCATTTACTCATCTGAAAAATGGAGGTAGTAATAACACCTGCTTATTAAGTTTATTTTGAGCATTAAATAGAACTCTTCATTGCATAAGTACCTAACAAAGAGGTCACCCTCAATTGTTGTCCATTATGTTATCATTTTTATTATTATATTATCATATTATTAATATATGTCTCCTACCCTCTGAGAAGCTAATAGTCTAGAAAAGGGAAACACATTTGGACAAATAAGTATACCAATCTATTACAGGTACCATAAAACATTTTGGGGACCTTTCAGATCTTTCTGCCAGGGATCTTTCTACCAGGGATCTATGACCTTTCACCTATGACATATCACCTCTCTCTTCCCACACCAGAGTTTGAACAGATCCCAATAGTAAAACTACAGTTTCTACTTGCCCCAAAGTATACGCAGAGACTATCTATTGGATAGGAAAATGAATGAATATAACCATAAAATTTTCAAATTTTATAAAAAGTATTTTATGTTTTTTTGTTTTTTATTTCTCATTCAATATTTAAAAGCCTGCTATTGGAGCCCTGATAGTGCACTCAGAAGAATCACTCAGACCTCCAAAGCGAGTATCTACAAAGAAGATCCCAAGTCAACAAAGGACCCAGCAGTTTTAAGACCATCGAGAGATGGAAGCAGGCCACAGCAGACGACCTGAACACACTGAACCAACGTGGCCGAGGCCGGAGCAGCAACAACGAGAGACAGGTCCAACAAGCTACCACAGGAGCAAAAAGGAACCCAGGATTTTACAAGGATCGGTTGGAAAGGAAATTTGTGAAAGAATATTTCTCCTACATTGTTCTTCTCCTAAAGTACCCTTTTCTTTTTTAGCTTTTTATGTTCTCCCTCTGTCAGATACCTACATTTTGGAGTGCCTAGGGTTCTGTCCCCAAACCCCTTACCTTTTCTAGCTACACATTTTCTTAGGAGAGTGTATGCAGGGTCCTGTCTTTATCATAGATACAGGACGGTTCTCAAATGTGCATTTCTAGCTCTGACAACTTCCCTGAGATCTAGGCTCACGTGCACAGCTGCCTACTCAGTAACTCTACTGAGCAATCTAATGGGATCTAACACTCAGCTTGGCCCAGAATGGAACACGTGTTTCCCTGCATGGCAACCCCCTCTTACCAAAGCCTCCTCTCCCCTGAGCCTGCCTATCTCAGGAAATGGCAACAGTATTAATATAGTTATTAAGGCCTCAAACTGGGAGCAATTCTTGATTTTGATTTTTTTCCATTTCCCTTACCCCAATCTAATCCATCAACAAGCTTTGCGAGCTCTTCTTCCACAATGCGTTCTAAATGCCATCTTTTCTTATTAACTTTACCGCTGAAACCTGAATCCAGGTCAACATCATCCAGTCTGTCCCCAGATCCAACATCATCATCCTCACAGGTACCCCCAGCTGCACAGGTGTGCCCTACAGACTGCTATCTGCACAGAAGCCAGGGAGCTTTCTAAACCATCACTGTAGCCTTCTCTTCCTGGAGCCATGGCCAAGCTCTTTGCCGTGCCCCCGAGGCTTTTCATGATGTGGTCCAGGCCTCACTCATGAACCTCACTTCTGGCCACACTCTCACTCACCTCTAGGCTCCAACCACACTGGCCTGCATGACGCACACCAAATGCATGCATTTCAGGACCTTTGCATCTGCTGTTTCAAAATATTCTCCCTCAGAGATTCACATGACTGTCTTCTTCTCATCATTCAGCTCCCAACACAAATGTCAACTTCTGAGCCTCCCGCCTCCGGATAAGGCCACGCCCTCAGTTACCCTTTAACACACAGATCAATTTTCTCTTTGCCATAGCCCTTTTTAGGACTTTATGTCACCTTCATAATTTATGTTTGACTTCACATTTAGTTTTGTGTTCTTTCCTCTAGCTTATAATCGCTTGGAGGGCAAAGATCAGGTCTCTCTTACTGGCACCAATCTCTATTTGCATGCAGTAGGTACTTACCATACAGCTGTTCACCATCCCATCTCTTTTTGCATTCCCAGGCTTAACTGATTGTATTTATGCTGCCTTATATCTTAAAGCAGCTGTCCTGCGGGGTTTGCTTAAGAGAGAACTCTTGATGGTAATTTGGGAGCACTCTAGCTTTTCTCACAGGAGCTAAATGTTTTTATGAACCATCTGAAATATGAAAACAAAGGTTCTTGTTTACATATCTTAATTGCTCTTTTCTTTAAAACATTATGCAAAAAATTAGCCCGAAATAATAGATTTTGTATCCAAAAATAGATTTAAACCATTTTTATTTATAATATACACCAAAAGAAAGAAACCATGTGCTTCATCTTGTTCGATGCATAAGAATTATCTCCATTCAGTGACACTGTAAGGTCAGAAATTAGAATAAAAACTGTTCTCAGACTAAAAATAGCAAAATGAAAACTATTGTATCAAACAGTCTCATTTTCTATTTTCTAGAAACTGTGTGGAGAAACCAGCATCTGAAATGATGTGTATTGTACTAATTTGGGAACAAAGTATAAGCTTTTTGAGGGCAGGGCCCTATCCATTATTTACCAACATGTTATTCCCTGTCTACTGCTCAGGGCCTGGGAAGTAGTATGAATCTAGTAAATCCTAGTTGATTGGATGAAGTGGAGCCCAATTATAAAGTGTTGCTGTTGTGAGCATGGATTCATTCATTTCACAAGCATCTACTCTATCCCAAGCACCGTGTTAGCGACTTACGATAAATAAAGCAATGAAACAGCAATGACCTACCACAGAGAACTTGAGGGATTCTGTAGACCTTGACCCTTACATGACTTCTGCCTCTGTGTAGGCTTGGGCAAGTCATAGAAGCCCTTAGATTGGAGCCTTCGCTCTTTCATGGCAGCAAGGAGGGTGCAAGAATAGGTACCTGTAGTACTGCAGTATATTCAGCATGAATTGTGAGACTGGCATGCATTGGGTTCTCTACACATGTGGTTTAATTTAATCCTCATGACAGGTGGACAAAGTATCTGTTATGCCCTCATTACTAATATAGCCTTGGAAAGGTGATGATATTTCCTACTGTCTCAAGTTCAAGGAGTCTGGGATTGAATCCTAATCTTCCTGACTATAAAGCCCATGCTTTTGGCTTTGCATCTCAGACCTCTAGCTAGAATGACCATATAGTTTCTAGGGTCAGCCCCAGGCTTACCTGGTCACCATGCACCCAGGGGTCTTTCTCTTTGGGACACAGTAGTCCCTCTTGATTACAGACAGTCACCGGGTATGCTGTGCTCCCCTTCCAATTCTTGCCATCACCTAGAGAGAGTGAGGAGTCAGATTGCCAGGGGGAGGCTCAAGGGGGCGGAAATCACGTGCCTGTGGTTAAAAGAATTTGAGTGATATCAGGTCTAACCAAGCCAGACATCCTTGAAACAAACAAATCCAAATTTAGTTTACAAATTGAGAATGACGGTATTAAAGTGATGACAGTGATAATAATAAAGAACAACAGCAACAACAATGAACACAGCAATCAGAAGATTAAACATAGTTGTATAACCTGGATTATATAAGCAATTGCATGTTCATTTATGAAACAAGCTCTTACTGACACACTGTTAGATAGGGAACTGAGGCACTTTATGTACTTCTTTTCACCTGAATATACTAACTTCTGAGCCTTTTTACCCTCCCTTCTCTAAAGTGGGAATAACATCTCCAACCTGCCAAAGAGAAGAGGGCTGTCATCCAAAGAGAAAATGCATGGAAGGGACCAGCCCCTGTCTCACCGAATGTTTGTCCCCATGCTATTTAGTCCAAGTACCACGGCAAAGTTCTTTCTGAAGGTCAGTATGTATGGTTACCCATTCTTTCATTCAACAAATATTTAAAACAGACACATGATGAGCCAGGCAAAACAAAGGAAATCCTTCCCATTGTATTGCTTATATTCTGTTGGGACAAAC
Organism: Anoura caudifer; assembly: GCA_004027475.1. Taxonomy (NCBI): domain Eukaryota; kingdom Metazoa; phylum Chordata; class Mammalia; order Chiroptera; family Phyllostomidae; genus Anoura; species Anoura caudifer. The sequence goes on from PVKU01000541.1 coordinate 183,757, forward strand.
CAAGCCAAAAAGTTAGGTAGTATATAATGCAACAATAAAGGCCGTGAAGATGAATAGAACAGTTGGAGAGAATGGGAAGTAACAGAGGAATTACTACTTAAATAGAGTGATGAGGAAAGTCTTCTTTAAGGGGGCAGCATCCAAGCAAAGACATGAAGCTAGTAAAAGCATGAGCTGTCCAGAGACTCAAAGGCTGGCTGAGTTCCAAGCAGGGAGAGGGGACAGGGTGGGGCCAGGGAACAGCAGGAAGGTTTGTGTCACTAGATCAGATAAAACATAGGAAGAGAGATTGCAAGAGAAATAAAAGAGCGAGTGGTCAGTGCTGACGTGCACAGGGCCTTTGGAGCATAGCAGGGATCTGGGGGTCATTTGAATATTCTTCCTAGTGTAATGGAAATTGTTCCACATGTAATGGAATGTTGCCCTGAAGGTCAGTCCATAGATAAAGAGCATGAAGCTGGAGCAAGGCGTTGGCTAGATAATGGACACCAGAGAACGTGAACTCAGTGTTAAAAGTGACTCCCTAAAGCAAAGAGGATTAGGATGGGCCAGAATAAGAAGCTAGGACATCATAATGGGAGGTGCCAAGCCCAAAGGAGCACTTTTGAGATCGAGTGCTTGTGGGCCAGACTTAAGACCCCAGTTTGCAGACCCATCCAGGATCTAAGACCAGGGACAAGAGATGAAGCAGCATCCCAGATGAATCCAGCTGTTGCCTTGGAAATCCCTTTCCAGGCTGGATTTTGGAGAGAGAGGAAGACAGACTGAAAGCTGTGGGCCAGGCATCGGACTGCACTGGCATGATATCATTAAATCTCACAGCCACCTCTTGGGGCAGAGGTTCCACTGTGCACTTTACCATCCAGGAAGGAGCCTGAGGGCGGGGGGGGGACTGTGAGTGACTTGCTCAAGCGCAAAGGAAGCCTTTGTTCCCGGACATCAAGTCTCATCTTCCTCCTGCACAGCTCCCTTCGTACGTGTGAACCTGGACATGCACTGCCTTTGCCCCTTTCATTGTTCAGGGAGAAACCATGTCAAGGGATGATTCATTACCAATAACAACCCCCACCCACTGACAGAGGCCTTTACAGTTTGCCTTTCTCTTTCCCATTCATTATCTTGTGCTTCCCGCGAAAGAGTTCACACCCTCTCTGCCTTTTATTTTCACAGGCATGGCAAGTACAGGATGTGATAAATATGCCGAACAAGGAAATATTTAGCCTAAGATAACTATTATCCACAGCATCTATGATGGATGACTTAATAGAACCCTGAAAAGCCCAATGTGATGACTAATTCATAGTTAAAGGTAGTTGGAAATTTACTCTGCAAAAAATTACAGGGAAGTAACTTTAAAGAGGGGAGCCAATAGAAAAAACACATGTAATGATTTACTTCTCCTTGCCCAGGCAGCAATAAAGATAAGAATTACAACCCCAAGAGCAGTTAGACATAGAGTGAACTTACTTCGTTTTGCACAAAATGTATCAGTGTGGGTGGAGTGAATAGGGAAGCTCCAGATTCCGTGAACCCACGCAAATCCACCTTCATCCGTCAGTGAGAGGCATATATACGCGTGTCTGATTTGGGGTGCACTGAGCCAGGATCTCAGAGCATAAAACAGCCTTATCTGTGACTTCTGCTAGCTCTGTGAATGCTGATTCTGTGTTGTCAGGACTTCCCCTGAACTTAATCTTGAGCATCTCCACTCCCCCTCTCCCTTTCAGCCTTACTCCCTTTGCTCTTAAGAATCCAATGCAAACTCCATACCATGGCCATCAAGTGCCTGGCAGCTGTCTCCAGCCTTCTCGGGGGCCTGGCCCCACTCTCCTTTCTGTCCCTTGAACGTATCATGACCTCTCCCACTCGGGACATTTGTCAACACTGTCACTTCTTCCTAGACTCTCTTCCCCAGAACTATCACCAGTACTTTCACCCTACAGGTGCCCACTCAAAGGTCAGCTCCTTAGGGGACTTCCCTGAGTATCTCCTGGCAAGCAGTGCTTCCCTCCCACCTCTTCTTTTATCACTTCCTCCGGATTAGCTCTTAAATACAACTTAACAAAGATCTGCACTTTAGTTGCCATTTATTTACTTGCTTATTTGTTGCCTTCACTCACTGGAATGTAAGCTCAGAGGGTGTGTTATTTCCCTAGGGCTCTTGTAACAAAGGCATTTGTAACTGAGTGGCTGTAAATAAGAGAAATGTGTTGTCTTGCAGTTCTGAAAACCAACAGTCTGATATCAAAATGTCAGCAAAGTGCCCAGCTTAGGGCTTTGATGCCCCTGCACAGCTTCTCCAGCTTCTGGTGTCTGTGAGCAATCCCCATGTCCCGGGGCTTACAGGTGCAATGCTCTAGTCTCTGCCCCATCCTTACAGGGCCTTCTCTGTGTCTGTGTGTCTGGGTCTCAAATCCTCCTCTCCGTTCTCATATAAGGACATCAGCCAATGGATTTGGAGCTCACCCTAAATCCAGGAAGATCTCATCCCAAGATTTCTAACTTCATTTCTCCTAAATGATTTCACTTTCACAGGTACCAGGACACCCTGTTTGAAGGAGAAACATGATGCAGCCCACCACAGCAAGCAAACTCCTCTCTCCCCAGGGACCACCCGAGTCTGTGAGCCTGGCACTTGTCCCTAACAGGATTTCATTACATGTGTTCTGAGCGAACAAACGCTGTCACTTTAAGACTTTCCTTATCTGATCTGTATCCCTTGCCAGACGGCCTTCCACCCCTGCCAGCCATGGTATCCCCACACCTCTGCCATCAGGAAAACTGCACAGGGAGCCAATCCCTGGAAGGAGCAGCTCAGCAGGACCACAGTGCTGTCCCCAGGCAGGCTGCATGGCGTGGTGCTGTACATGCTGTTCGGAGAGGCAGCGGGCCCTGCACCTGCTGGGCTCCATGCGGACAATGTCACGGCCCTCACTGCCTGCTTAGGTGACCTTCCTTCCTACAGGGACCTGGGGCATGGCGGGTTCACAGGAACAACTGCCATCTCCCACCTCCACCCTAACTTTACCTGCTAGTTTTCCCTCTCTTCTGAATCTTTGGCTCCCTTGTCACAATCATCAAATTCTTCTCCACCTGAAAAGTTCCTCCCTTAGTGATTACCTCCTAAACTATAGCCAAGTCTACTTTCTGTTTGATTATAGACTTTCATAAAGTTTATTTCCCTTTCTGAAGACTTAACACAACAGTAAACAATTATTAGTGTAGTTACTTGTATAACAGCTGACTTCTTGAACAATCTCTAAGCTACTCAAGGGCAGACCTCTGTCCATTCTACACGGAGAAGGCGGCCCCCGTGCCCAGCAGCCAGGAGGTCCCTTCATTGCTCCCATTCACTCTTCCCCTTCCCCACTTCCACATCCTGGGTTCAGCCCGCCACTCATTATAAACTTGTAACTGAGCAAGGGTTTCCTCACCAGTGTGCATAGATTCCAGTACCCTGACATCGACTTTTGAAAATAGAAAAGGCTTCATTGCCAAGTCAACCAGCCAGGAGACAAGAGGCAAGGCTGAAATCTGCCTCCTGGACTGAGTTCAGTGTGAATTTCGGAGTTTAGGGGAACCAGGCTGGAATGCAGAAGCACTGGTGGGGGGCAGGTTCTGAGTGGAGAGCCTTGGATCTTGGCCTTACAGTAGGATATGGAAATGGACTTCTGCACCAGATCTTCCTGGGCATTGAACACTTTGCTTCTGAGAGTGTTCCGGTGTTCAAGTCCCAGTCATTTCCTCTCCTTTGGTTCTGTGGGGCAGGGGGAAGCTTTGGTTCTAGGTGTAAGTGGAGGTCAAAATTCTCTCCTCTGCACCTGTTTCAGAAGTACAACCTGTGTTTTTGTCTGTTTTCTCAGTATCCTGTTAGAAACAGGTTAGGACCAGTCTGAGCTGGTTCTGTGGTTATAAGGTGTTTATAATCCATACTATCATTCAGGATGATCTTTGCTTCCCAATACCCAATTCATGGCCATTAAGTCCTATTCACCTTACCCATTAAAAAGCTATTGACTTTATCCACATCTTCATCACCCCACACTGGTGGGGGGAATCCTCACAGTATCAGTCTGCTAAGGCTGCCACAACAAACTACCACAGGCTGGGCCACTGAAAGAGCAGAAATTCACTTTCTCACAAATCTGGAGGGGAGAAGTCTGAGCTCAAAATTTGTGCGGACTTTGTTTCTTCTGTGGCCTCTCTCCTGGGCTTGGAAGTGCCCATCTTCTCCCTGGGTCCTCACACGGTTGTCCATCTGTGCACGTCTGTGTCCTAATCAATCTTCTTATAGGGACTCCAACCAGATTGGATGAGACCCACCCTGATGACCTCTTTGTAACTTGATATGCCTTTAAAGACACTACCTCCAAAAACTGTCACATTCTGAGTCACTAGAAGCCACAACTTCAATAAATGAATTTTGAAAGAATAAATTCAACCTATCATACTACTCATCCTTCAGATTTCAATTCAAATACCACTTCCTTGGAGATGTTTTTGTTGATATTTCAAATGAGGTCAGATCCCCAATATAGTCTATTCTAACTTCCGACACTGTGCATTCACAGCATTTACCGTGGCAATAATTTTATATGTGGGTAATTACTTCACTCATGTCTGTCTCTGTACCAGACTACAAACTCCATGTGGACAATGGATACGTCCAGTTGTGTTCACCATCAATAGCTTCAGTGCCCAGAATTTGACATTCTTAATCATTCACTCTGTCTTCTCTAATTCCTTTTGATTCCTAGGATACCACTTTCTTTTCCACTCTTCCTACATCTCCAGCTCCATCGGAATTTTTGACTCTCCTTAACTTTTGTTTCCATGAGATTCTATATTGGTCACTTGCTCTTCTTTTTTCATGAGCCATTTCTGGGAATTGATGAACTGTTCTTGAGATTTGGTAAGTATCCACTTCTTCCAATAATTTCTGAATTTCTCTTAAGTGAGGTTCTGCCTACTTTTTCCATTTCTGTATTTTCTACTTTCTCCAAAATAGTTCTAGCTTTACCAGCTTCTCAGAAGGATGACCAATAGAATCTACCTTTAAATCTACTCTGCCTCTATTCCTTAGCTTAGTAGATGGCACCAATATGCAACCAGTTGCCCCAACAATAAAACATATCACAGGGATGTATTATAAATATAAAATATCCCTAAGTCCAGCATCTCCCCACACCTCAAACCCAACTCTGCTGATTCCTCCTATGTTTCCCAAGTCATTCCTCCACTTAAAAGCCTCTCAATGGTTCCCTGTCACTGGAGAATACACATCTCTCTGTTTAGCCTGACACACCTGAACTGAGACCCACTCATTTCTCCAGTTTAATTTCTTACTGATCTTCCCAAATTTCTGCATGTCCTCATCTCACTAAGTTTATCATTTACCTTTGAACAGGCCAGACTCCTCCATGCCTCTGTGTGCACCTCTCAGACCCCACTGCAGAAGTGTAGAAAAAGCCCTTGGTCATTAGCCTTCATTGGGAATGGTCTCAGCTACAGAACAGTGCCTTGCCCATAGTCACACCTCCTTCCACAGGTCAGCCTTCTTCCATTTCTGATTAACACAAGGCTACACAGTCTCAGCTACCTTGTCCCAACTCAGGGAACCTCTAATGAATGATCTCAGCTCCAGAGCTTCCTTTGGTGCTGGCTGAAGACTTTGTTGAGTCTGATTCACAGCTCAGTGTCTTCCACTGCAGATTTCTGCCTCCTCAGTCCCATCCATAGGTGTAGATCCCAAGGATCTCCTGGAAACAAAACTGCACACCAATCTCCATCCCCAAGGCTGCTTCCCTTTGAACTAATCTGTGATCCTGGGTATTTGCAGATGCTGTCTCCACTGCCTGTGTACAGCTTTTCTACTCTATCTTTGGCTGCCAAATTCCTGTGCATTCTTCAATTCTAAGTCAAATGTCATCAGGTCAGATGTCCCAGGAAAAGTGAGCTCCACTATCCTCTATACTTTTACAGTACCATCTTGGTTTTTCCCCAGTTTTAATACATGTAACACTGCATGATGATAATTATTCAGATATTTTCCTTTCCTGCTAATCTAACTCTGTGCTCTGCAAGAATAACATAGCAGCTATCTACTGCTGTGTAACAAATTGTCACAATCCTAGTGGCTTAAAATAATGCCTATTTATTATCTCACAGTTCTGCAGATTAAAAGTCCAGATGAGCACAGCCAGGTTCCCTGCTTAGGGTGTCCTAAGTTTGAAATCAAGAAGTCAGCCAGCCTACCTCTTAATCAGAGGCTCTGGAGGGAATCCAGCTCCTTATTCTTATTGCTGGCTGTCCGCTGAGGTCCACTCTCTGCTCCTAGAAGCTGCCTAATGTGGCTTCCTCCACCTTGAAAGCCAAAAAGTCTGCATTGACTCAATTCCTTTTTATGCTTTGGAACTCTTTGACTCCACCTGTTTTCTTCTCTCAGAAAGAGAATGTTCCTTTCTTTCAAGGGCTCATGTGATTAGATATGATTAGATACTATCCCTTTGTTAGGGTCAGCTTTGCCATGTAACACCTTCATAGCTATGGCATCTCACATTCATGGGTCCAAGGATCAGAGCATGGATTCATGGTGGCCGTACCTAGAAATACTGCCTAATGCAGAGGGAGACTCTTAGTCACTGAGTATGCTTCACATCACCTAGAAGAGCTTTTGACATTAAGGATACTTCATGCTTGTATTAATTTTGGGGTGGAACTGACTTCCTTTGCAATGATTATGATGCTTTCAAATTCTGTTTTAGTTGCATGCATAATGAAAAAATACCTCACACAGCTAATAATGAAATGGAATAACAGTAAAGAAATGGACTGTAGTCCCTTTATGATGAACATTGATCTCCAGGAAAACAGATTTAAAATGGAGGAGAAATGTCACAAAACAGGGGAAAAAAGAAAAGCCTCCTGAAAACTGAAAGGGTAGTTTTGCAGTTTATGCATATTGAAACTTTCAAGGTCAATAATTAAATGATAGCTATAAGTTACCAAGGTTAGTCTACTGTTAAAATGCCTTGATTATGTAACTCAGTGGTTGAGTGCCAGCCTGAACATCAAAGGGTGGCCAGTTCGATTCCCAGTCAGGGCACACGCTTGGGTTGTGGCCAGGTCCTCAGTGCGGGTGTGCGAGAGGTAACCACACATTGATGTTTATTTCCCTGTCTTTCTCTCTCTCTTCCCCTCTCTAAGAAATAAATAAATTAAACAAAATTCCTTGATTAGATTGATGGCAACAGGTGTTCCAAGCCTGACTCTGCTTAAACTTCAAGTGAAAATCTGTTTGGAGCTGTAGGAAAGTGATGCTCCCCGGCTGGCCCCTTGAGTGTGCTGAGATGACCTGCGGTCCTCATTTGGAGCTGAGGTTATTTTCACACATGCAAGTGTGTGTTTGCCTGTGCCAATCACGGCAGTATCTCCAGGGTGGCTGTCTCTCTGCGTACAAGCCGAGACACTAGTGCTGTTTGGTGACTGTGGCCTCGTTCCTTTCTGCTGACCACAGCCTTCGCTTCATTTTGCGCTTCGGCATACAAAGTGATGACAAAGGTGGACTATTGTTGCCGGCTGCGGCTCACCTGAAAAAAACTGTTTCGATTGATTCAGAGCGCTGATGTCAGCCAAGACCCTATACTTCTTGACACTGCATTTCTCCCAGTGAATAATAAATCATTGTGCTTCCACCTACAGCCCTCTCTCTGCCTTTCTCTTTTCTTCCACCATTAGTCACGCCAGTGTAGCTCACCACCTGTCACTTGGCATGCTTCTGCAAATACTTGTACCCATACAGAGCTGAACCTGGTTTCATTGAAGTTGGGAACATATCTGTGCTTACTTAGGTCTGTGACATACTAGCTGTATAGTCCTTTTAAAACTGTGGGCAGGTTTTTGTGTTTTTTGTTTTGTTTTGTTTTGTTTTGTCACTTGTATATAATCTGCTACTTCTGGGGGTGGGTTTTTCAAATCTTTCTGTTACTGGAATTTTGAATTTCAGGTAATGGGAATATGCTTTAGAACAAAATACATAAGTATTAAAATACATAGTGAGTAATCTTGAAAGAGAACTGATATTAACTCATTAACTTGTATATGATTCATATGCCATGTAGCTCCTTTAATTCTCCCAACAACTATAAGGAGGGGAAATTATGCATTATCCTCATTAAATACTTGAGCAAGTTAGACTCAGGAGAGGCAACTTGCCTAGATCATTCACCAATGAAGTAAAGGATCTTGGATCCAAATAAGAAGTGTCTGATTGCAAAGCCCTTGCATTTTATCTTTATATATTGCACTTTCTACTTGAATATGCTGCTTCCTTTCACCTACTTATTCAACATTCAAAGAACACCTAGGACCATATGCTAGGATTTGTACAGGCAAGCACATAGTCCTGTCCCCGATGCTGGTAAGCCAGCAAAATATAAAAATATAAAGAATCACAATGTAGTTCTTTTAAAGGCTCTAAAAAAGTAGAACTCAAGGGAAGTCCACCTAGAGCTGTTTTTCCAATGCAATAATCACTACTCATGTATGGTTACTTAAGTAATTAAAATTGCTTTATAAATAAAATTAAAAACTCAGTTCCTCAATTTCACAAGTCACATTCCAAGGGCTTGACAGTCACATGTAGCTAGTATCCACTGGACTGGACAGAGGAGATTACAGAACATTGCCATCAGGGCACAACAGCCTATGAGACAGGCATCCCTGAAAGTAGCTTTTGAGCTCGGACATGAAGACAAGGTAGGAATTTCCATGCAAACCAGTGGAGGCAGGATGTTCCCGGCAGAGGAAGCCAAATGTACTACTGGGAGGTGGCACAAAAGGATCCAGAGATTGTCCAGAGAGCTGTGAGTAAGTAAGGACAACTCTCCACATTTGCAGGGAGACCTGGAATTGGGAGCATTACAAGGATTGACTGGAAGGCACCGCCTCTCCACTGGTCACCTGCAATGTCTCTGTATGGCATAGTGTAGAACATGTGTGTTGTAGGATAGAGTGTGCATTTTCTCACGTAGGCCAGCAGTCTCCAAATCCTCTCCACTGCAGGCTGTTTTCACTTTTCAAAGGAATGCTGTTATTTAGAATCCTGATACAGAAAGCAGATAAAAATAGAATTGCTCTTTTAAAGGTTGGCTGAAGGGCTTCTGTCACAGGCAATCCTGGACCCATACCAGACCCTGGGGCTCCATCCACAAAGCATGTGCAGGGACCAGAGAGGCAGTAGGGAACTTCAAAACTAGATGAGTAATCTGAAGCTACGTATTGTAAAGCAACTGTCCCGTGTGGAGGACCAGTGGGTGGAGGTGAGACAGACAGGGATGGATAGCTACAAGGACATGGCAATAGGTGAAGAAAATTATGGCAAGCAACATTTCTAACTAGGAGGGAAAGAACAGTCTCCGGATCTGAAGGAATCTGGTGTAGTCATGTTTTTTATTCCCATGGACAATTTGGTGGCTGGTGAGATATCATTTTTCATGATGTGAAATTCTAGAGGGACATTTACTTATTGGGTGATAGGTTTAAATTCTCTCTTCTTCAAAATCTAGCAGAATGGGGAGAGTGTTGGTTTACATTTAGACCTTGAGTTACTGCTTTGTCATTCTGTCAAAGCCAGAGGGAATATCACAAAAATCTTTCTCTTCACTTCAATGAATAATGTATGTCTTATTTCTTTATTCTTCCCCAAAGCAAACATCAATCAAAAGCATCTGAAAGAAACACACCACAGAAACTAGAGTCAAAACCAGCATTTTGTCAACTGATTAGATTGCAGTTAGTTTAATGCTAACATTAATCAAGGTCTGATTGCTCCATTGTGAGGAAAAGAACCATGTGCCGAGATTAATATGCGAGATCTGGTTTGGAATGTTTCTGTAGAAACCCCCATGTAGTAATTAAGAAGAACACAAAATGAAGGTTATTGATCCATTGTGTTATTGAGAAACAACATAATTGATATTTTGGATCTTAATTGTTGCTTCCAAAGTAAAAGTGACAGTTTGTACAGATCATTAGCAACAGAGTTTTTTTGTTTCTGCCATTCAAACCAAAATATTGAGTTCAAATGGTATCCTGCTTCAAGTAAACATTGATTTAATTATCAAGAAATCATTGCTCATGTTTGAAATTACCATTCTTTGGACAAGTGTGATGTAACATGCTATTAGTTTTGAGTCGGTTTCCACTCCTGAGCTCCACTGTGGAACATGGTTTGTCATTCAACGTGTCTGGGTCTCAAAATCCTCTTTTGTAAAGGGGCATTGATGATGTCCAGCTCACTGATTTGCTGGAAGGATCCGGGGGGGAAAGTCAGTGTCAGAGAGCCAATAGCATACTGTCTAGTAACAAAGAAACCGGATCCAAACTGCTGTGTTTTAAACACAGCCTTGTCACCTATTAGCTGTGCAAACTTAGGCAAATTAGTTAACCTCTCCATTCCTTGATTTTCCCATTTTTCAACTGAAATGATAGCAATGGGCTCCCCTGAAAGGGTCATGGAATTAAATGATTGCAGAAAAAGTTCTTGGAAGGGGGTGAGGCAAATTCTAAGCACTATATACATGTTAATTCTGTTTATGGTTCAATAGAAGGTGGTCAGGTGCATCATTAATTCCTTTTTTTAGTTGTCAAATCTTTTAAATTTTCTTTTGCTATTTTATTTTATTGATTATGCTGTTACAGTTGTCCCATCTCCCCCCCTTCATTTCCCTCCACCCTGCACCCCCTCCCATCCACATTCCTCCCTTTAGTTCATGTCCATGTGTCATAAGTTCTTTAGCTTCTACATTTCCCATACCATTCTTGCCCTCCCCTGTCTATTTCCTACCTACCATCTATGCTACTTATTCTCTGTACCTATTCCCCCTCTCTCCACCTCCCACTCCCCTGTTGCTAACCCTCTATGTGCTCTCCATTTCTGTGGTTCTGTTCCTGTTCTCATTGTTTGCTTAGTTTGCCTTTGTTTTAGGTGTGGTTGTTAATAACTGTGAGTTTGCTGTCTTTTTACTATTCATATTTTTATCTTCTTTTTCTTAGGTAAGTCCCTTTAACATTTCATATAATAATGGCTTGGTGATGATGAACTCCTTTAACTTGACCTTATCTGAGAAGCACTTTATCTGACCTTCCATTCTAAATGACAGCTTTGCTGGATAGAGCAATCTTGGATGTAGGTCCCTGACTTTCATGACTTAGAATACTTCTTTCCAGCCCCTTCTTGCCTGAAATATCTCTTTTGAGAAATCAGCTGACAGTCTGATGGGAACTCCTTTGTAGGTGACTGTCCCCTTATCCCTTGCTGCTTCCAGAATTCTCTCCTTCATCTTAATCTTGGCTAATGTAGTTATGATGTGCCTTGGTGTGTTCTTCCTTGGGTCCACCTTCTTTGGGACTCTCTGAGCTTCCTGGACTTCCTGGAAGTGTATTTCCTTTGCCAGATTGGGGAAGTTCTCCTTTATTATTTGTTCAAATAAGTTTTCCTCTTGTTGCTCTTCCTCTTTCCCTTCTGGTATCCCTATAATTCAGATGTTGGGATGTTTAAATATGTCCTGGAGGTTCCTAAGCCTCTCCTCATTTTTTTGAATTCTTGTTTCTTCATTCTTTTCTGTTTGGTTGTTTCTTTCTTCCTTCTGGTCCACTCCATTGATTTTAATCCCAGTTTTCTTCCTAACACTATTGGTTCCCTGTGAATTTTCCTTCATTTCACTTATTGTAGCCTTCATTTGTTCATCTAATTTGTGAGCAAAATCAACCAATTCTGTGAGCATCCTGATCACCAGTGCTTTGAACTGTGCATCTGGTAGGTTGGCTATCTCTCGGTTGCTTAGAAGTACTGGCTCTGGGGCTTTGATATGTTCTTCCACTTGAGCCATATTTTTGGGGGGGAGGTCTGGTCACACCTGTTACATATGAGGGGCGGAGCCTTAGGTGTTCACCAAGGCGGGGCAACTCAGTCACTGGGCTGTGCAGCTATATGCGGGGGCGGGGTCCAAGAGGAAACAATGGTGCTTACTCTGCTCTCTCTCTCGTATTTCAGTCCCTTTGGCTGTTTCCCACAAGTGAATTGGGCCCTTCTTGTGCTTCCTCCTGGGTAGGTGGGCCTGTGTATGCTCTAGGACTCTGTGGGTCGATCCAACATACTCTCCCGTGATGTGGGAATCTCTCCTGGAACCTCAACCCCCACAAGTGTTTTTAATCGGTGCTTTTAGGCTTTATTTCCTGGAGCTGGGGGTGCCCTGGGTTGCGTGGTCTGTCTCCCTGTTTTCACCTGGTTTATCTGTGCGTGAATGTATGTCCACAGTCAGCTAGCTGCCTTGCACACCAGGTTCTGCTAGCCGCTGCCTGCGCACCAGCGTCTGCCAGCTGCCACCTATGCACCTAAGACTGCCAACCACCACTTTCTCCTGCTGTGATCCCTCTCTGTGGGCCACCGACTCCGCCCCTCATACTGGTCTGGATGAATGTTTGTCGAACTTCCTTACAGTTCAATTTTCTGTCAGATCTGGTTGGGTTTTTTGTTTGTTTGTTTCTAAATCTTTGTTGTCCTTAATCTTGGTTGTGCAAGGAGGCACAGTGTGTCCACCTAGGCCTCTGTCTTGGCCAGAAGTCCTCATTAATTCTTAATAGATTTTAACTACATCCTTTTCTTCTCTACAGATGGATGGTAGAAAACCCAACCCAGAGTGCTTTTTTTGCCCTACACAGGTTGCAATGAGCAGGAAGGAAAGCAATTTGAAGGAAACACTGTTGATCAGCATGCCTTACCCATTTGCACATAGAACTTTCAGGAAACGTTCTTTTGCCTAATTCCTGAATATAATGAGACAACACAGAAACACCCGAAGCATAAAGAAAACATGATGGGGAAAGACTAAGATTAACTAAATGTTAAAAAAACAACCTAAGAGATATACATTGTTCTAGCCAGGAAACAGATTCTAATTAGCATTCGGACAGAAATCTAATGATGCATTGCTTAAAAAAAAGAATCAGTTGCAATGAAAAAAACTGGAAGATGATATGAAACAGTTCTTGAGAGTTAAAAATACTGCAGGTAAAATTAAAGAGATAAAACTTTTTTTTAAGTATGCATGTGTTGTAGACAAAGTGAAGTAAATGGCACAGAGATGACAGTGAAATAGATAGGGGATAATTTGAGAGAAAAGATGAGACAGCATCTAGTGGGCCCAGCATCAGACTGAAAGGAAACCTGGAAGAGTCACAGTGATGGGAGAGGGGAGGCAGTTGCCAAAGGAATAATACAAGTTTCCTGAACTGAAGGAAATGTGAATCCTCAAAGGGGGAAGGTTCACATCAGGAGGTACAACTACATGTACATTAGAATGGCTAACATTAGATTATAACTAAATAAAAATGAAAATACCAAGTGCTGGTGAGGATGCAGACCAGCTGGCACTCTCATACCTGGCTGATGGGAACACAAAAAGGCACACCTCCTTTGGCAAACAAGTTGGCAAGATCGTATAAAGTTTAACATGCAATTGCCATGTGATCCAAGGATGTCATTCCTCATTTCCCCAAGAGAAATGAAAGCATATGGTCACACGAAAACCCATAAATCAAAGTTTATAGCATCTTTATTTACATGACATCAAAAAGCAGCCCAAATGACAATCAATTTCTGTTAAGTGTTCCTACCATAGTAAAATAAAAATTCAAGAAAAGAAATTTCAGAACACTAGTAACTAAACAAGGGGCCTACAACCTTACAAACACAAACATAGGTTATCTACAAAGGAATGAAGGTCAGGTCATCTTCAGAAACATCAGAAATACTGGGTGCCAGAAAACAGCAGGGAAAGGATTTCAAAGTTATTAGGAAAAATAATTTTCCAACCCAGAAATCTATACACAGCCAAACTCTCAAGAGAGATAGAATGTATGAAATTTATAACCCACCTGCCCTCTCTTATAAAACTACATGAGAATATACATTGGGAAAAATGGAAGTGGACTCTGAGAGGAAGATTCGGCTTCTAGAAAGTGCTTAATTTAATCCACGACAGTCGTAAAGGGAAGCCCAGAGAATAGGTGTGATGAAACCATTGTAGGGAACAAATAGTCCAGATGCAATGAAGATAATGTCAAGCAGGATCCCAGAGAGAAAAGGGATTAATCAGAATTAGAAAGGTACCTAAAATTTAGAGTGAGGGGAGTGGCATCACCACAGTGGTGACTTGGCCATTTCTGACTTCACCCCCCACCCATGAGAAAAACAACTGCCAAGTATTCATGCAGAGATGCCACAGAGGAAACCCTAGAACTCAGGGTGATGCTGAAACCCTAGAACCACAGAGACTGAGAATGACTGGACATAAGACAAGAAAACAATTTTCAAGGAAATTTTCAAAAAAGAAAAGCCATTGAAATGTTTCAGGAAAATCAAACCTGAGTAAGTAAGGACATCCTGATGCCTATTTGAAGCAACCATGCAATATTGGAGCAGAAACTTAGTAGAATTCATGATGTATATTCAAGAAGATGCCAAACACACCTCCCCACAGGTATGTGGGTAAAGGGGCAAAACTGAAGATGCTTTGGTTTAAAGAGGTAAATGAACAGTGATGCTGAAATCACATGAAACAAATGTCCAGACTCACTCAGAAAACTCAATGACGCAGGAAATGAAACTTAGGAGAACTACAGGTTGGTAAAACAAAAATCAAATTTTGCTAACTGTTGTAGGAAATCAATCTGATGCATAGGAGTTAATGCTTTTTCTTCTATTATCACAAAGTAAACAAGGGACATAAAATAAATTAAACAAGAAATTACATAGAATTGAAACAAGGATTTGCTGGATATGATGTATGCTTTACAAAACATAAACATTACATGTTCCCTCACTTGCCCCATCATGCAAGTTACACTGTTCCTCAGAAATCATGCCAACTTTATCCCTGAGCCTAATGTACCATGTTCCCCCATTCTTCCTACCTCAACATACAGCATGGAGCCTCCTGGTGTAACCAAGTTTGAAATGCTTGTCTTAGGTGACCTTCAATTGTAACTTTATTCATTGCCTGATGGCACTGATTCTGTGAGTACTTATGTTCTTTTTTCAAAAATCTCTACCTGGGTCTCAAGATATTATTGGCCCACCAGAATGAAAGTTATGTTAAAACCAGAGGAAGGGTCTTTTTTCTTTATTAGAGATCCTTTAAGAATGATCCATTCTATTGGACAACAAAATTCTTACTGAATTAAACTTGCTGACCTATTGTACTTTTCACATGTATCTACATCACAGAGACTATGCTTCTCACTCCCCTTGCCTAGTATGTACCACAACACTCATCTCAGGTAAGGAACAGGAAAGAGAAATTTGCTTAAGGTGCTCTATAGTTCACTTACACAACTGTTCCTTGGGCATACATGGTTAGTTATGGAGCATCTAATGGTGTCAAACATGATGCTGCATAACGGGGGGAAAGTAGTGAATGAATCAATTATGCAGTAAGATT
This sequence comes from Anoura caudifer, assembly GCA_004027475.1. Classification (NCBI taxonomy): domain Eukaryota; kingdom Metazoa; phylum Chordata; class Mammalia; order Chiroptera; family Phyllostomidae; genus Anoura; species Anoura caudifer. Next base: position 199,260 of record PVKU01000541.1, read on the forward strand.
TCTGTCTGGAAAACCTCAGGAGGCTGCAAGGTGAAGGGTTTAGAAGCTAGAAGAGCGGGCAGTTGGAGACTGGATGACAGATTGACACAAAATGGGAATGTGATACAAAATGGGAAGGGCCTTGGGACCTGATGTTAGGGGAGAGGAGAAGGAGATATCAAAGGCAGCTCCTTGGTGTCAAAATTCTTCCTTGGATGATGCTCTAACAATAATCATGTTGGGATTTTCGAGAAATTCCTTTTTCAACAAATTTCTGAAAAGTCTTTCCATAGAACAGGGTATGTCCACAGGCATTTGGTTTATCTGAAGAGTTTGTATGCTCATAAATGTATTTGGCTTCAAGACTCACTAATTACACTCTTGTACTTTAAGCTTATTATGGAAGAAATTCAAACCACATGGGTGTTTGTCTATAAGCTAAAACTTGCTCAAGATAAGCTAGTGGTAATAACTTCAGGTCTACTGGCTGTTAAACACATTTAAACCTTGGTGACTTAAGAGAGGAGGTGGTGAAGGGTAAGATCTCCTTGTCATTTTTATGGCCGTGTAGTATTCCATTGTGTAAATGTACTACAGGTGTTTTATCCACTCATCTACTGATGGACACTTGGGTGGCTCCTAAATCTTAGCAATTGTAAGTAATGCTGCAATGAACATAGGGGTGTGGTGCATATATTCTTTTGAATTAGAGTTTCAGGTTTCTTCTGATATGTTCCAAGAAGTAGAATCACTAGGTCATATGGCAGTTCCATTTTTAATTTTTTGAGGTAACTCCATACTTCTTTCCACAATGGCTGCACCCATCTGCGTTCCCACCAACAGTGCATGAGGGTTCCTTTTTCTTCATATCTTTGTCAACACTCATTACTTTTATTGATGATAATCATTCTGCTAGATGTGAAGTGATATTTCATTGTGGCTTTAATTTGCATCTCTCTGATGATTAGTGATGTCGAGAATCTTCTCATATGTCTATTGGCCATCTGTATGTCCTCTTTGGAGAAGTGTCTATTTGGGCTCCTTTGCCTATTTTAATAGGATTTTTTGATGTCTAGTTGTTTGAGTTCTTTATAAATTTTAGATACTAACCCCTTATCAGATGTACCATTGGAAAATATGTTCCCCCATTCAGTGGGTTGTATTTTCATTTTGTTGATGGTTTCCTTTGCTGTGCAAAAACTTTTCAGTTTGATGTGAAGGGATTAGAAAGAAAAGGAAAGATGGAGGAGGAGAGAAAGAAGAAGGAACTCAGAGACACAGACAACAAGGAGAAAGGAAGGTGAGAAGAGGTAGAAGAAAGTATAGAGGAGATAAATGATGATGGAGGGAAACTTGACTCGGTGTGGTGAACACACAATACAATACAATATACGGATGATGTATTACAGAATTGCACAGCTGAAATCTATATAAATGTATTAACCTATGTTACCCCAATAAATTCAATTAAAAAGTAAAAGAAAAAGAGATAAATAAAAGAGAGAAGGTGGTTAATAAACATCTCAGAGTTCTTTCCAGATGGAAAACGGGGATCATGTTTTTCCAAATTCCCCTTAAACTTGTCATTATTTGACATAGTCCAAACAAATGCACCATGCTTCAAAGGAGCCAGCACATACGAGAGCAGATAGCAGCAAGACGAATCCTCTTGTCTCAGCAGACAGATGCTGTGAGCGCAGATGTTCAGGGAGTGAAGGGTGGGCCCTTGTGATAATGTATTGCATCATTTCTTTGACCTCAAGATAAAAGCAAACAAGAGAAGCAAAATGTGCCACTCACCAGGCTATAAAAATGAAACCTGCCACACCGCCTTGATCTGTTGCATGAATTCTGTCTTTGCCAGAAAGATGGAGGATTTCCATTTGAATGCTAGCTATGCCTTGCCTTATATGCTTTTTTAAGGGAAAGAAATGAAATTAAGGAATATGAAAGAAGGATTTTAAATTCAATTTAGTTTAGCTCATACATCAAGAGTCATTCACCAAGCTATTCTGATTGTCTGAAACAATACGGAAAAATGAACACTAACCCAGCTTCCACCACAAAAAACTTAGCATGTGTCCCATTCCTACTGCTCACAGCACCCTTGAGAAGCTATGAGTAATTATTTTCCCCACTTTCAGCTGAGGACACCAGAGTTTGGCAAAGTTATGTGACTCACCCAAGGTCACACAGCTAGGCTTTATTTTACAAGAGCCAAAATCTGAATCCATGTCTACTTCTGAGGTTCCCATAATTCTCTAATCCTCACTCCCTCTCAGTACAGTAGTCCCTCTTATCTGTGTTTTCACTTTTTGTGGTTTTAGTTACCCATAATCAACTACAGTCAGAACATATTAAGTGGTAAATTCTAGAAATAAACATAAGTTTTAAAGTGTGTGCTGTTCTAAGCAGCTTAAGGAAGTCTCATGCACTTTCTCCCTGGATGTGGATCATCCCCTTGTCATGTCCTCTTGCAGTTGACACTTGTCCATTTAGGAGCCTTCTCAGTTATCACATCAACTGTCTTGGTATCACAGTGTTTGCCTTCCAGTCACCCTTATGTTCCTTCATAATTGCCCAAGGTAGAAGAGTCACAATGCTGGCTATTTGGATAGTCCAAAGAGAAGCCATAAAGTGATTCATTTTTAAAAAATCAAAGTTCTCCACTTAACAAGGAAACACAAAATGTCACCTGCTGAGGTTGAGAAGATCTATGGTAACAACAAATCTTCTAGCTGTAAAATTGTGAGAAGGAAAAACAAACCCGTGCTAGTTTTACTGTCACACCTCAAACTGCAAAAGTTATGGGTGCAGTGTGTGATAAGTGCTTAGTTTAGATGGAAAAAGAATTAAATATATGGGTGGAAAACATGAAAAGAGAGTGTGTTCTGGTTGATGACATTGTGTTGTACCGGAAGATGTTGAGCCTAAATGAAGACTACAGCATGGGACCCCCTGAAATTAGTGGACACTAAGCCATTTACTGCAATGAAGGGATGGTGTCACAGGTTCAGGAATAGGTTTGACATTTTGTCATCTCATACCATCACGGGCAGAAGGGTGAGTACAGTGCAATAAGGTATTTTGATGGAAAGAAAGAGAGAGAGAGACCACATTAACCCAACTTTCATTACAGCATATTGTCATAACTAATCTATTTTATTATTAATTATTTTTGCTAATCTCTTACTCTAATTTATAAATTAAGCTTTATCATAAGTATGTATATATAGGATAAAACATAATATACATAGGGTTTGGCACTATCACGGTTTCAGGCACCCACTGGGGGGCTGAATTGTACGCCATGCAGATAAGGGAGGACTCTTGCAGTTCAATAGTACTTAACCATACTGTTCTTGGGTCATGGTCTTCACTCCCAGAGGGCTCAGATCACATGGATAAGAAATAAGGAGAAATAATTCTCCTGAAGAAAAATAGAGATTCTGTTGCAGAAGATGATGAGTACTGGGGCAAAAGTCCACAATGCTTGCACATCAACGCTGGTTTTGTTGCTGCCATTTTTTTTTTTTTTTTTTGCTGTTGTTACTGTTTTTTTTAAATTCTACATGAATAATGTTATCATAGCTGAACACATTTCTGAGTAGCTCCTCCATAGTGCACTTACTTCACCTTTTGTATTTGTACATTGCCTCTTTGAGAGGGGGTATCTCTCTCTGTTCATCCTGGACATGTATGAATCAGGGATAACAATGAAATGAGGTGACCTGTATAGCTGGTTGGCATGGGATCTTCCTATTAGTATTGATCACATCACAAAAAGCCTTATGATAGTGGTAATGAACACAGTCAGACAGATGTCCAACAAACTCAGTTCCATCAAGTTAAGGGCTAGTCCTTCTTCTTTCTCTAACAGGCTTACTCATCTTAAGATCCTGCTTTCCTTCTTTGAGTTTTGATTTCATGGTTTACAGAGCATCAGGAGTTAAATGAACAAAGTGAGCTCAAAGGTGTCTACTAGTTTCATGATTCTTATAAGTCAGTCCTCAGCAGTGGCATTGATTGCAAGGGAAGTGCAATGTCTTTGGGGGACACTGGGAAAATCTGGGGGTGTTGAAGTGTTCTGAGTTTGTCAGGACAAGATTAAAAAAGAAAGCTGATCAAGAGGCCAGAGGGAGTAAACCCCAGGGCCCACTCCACCATCACCAGTGTTCTCTGTGTAAGGCAGCAGCAGTGTTGTTGATCCATGGCCGGGACAGAGAAAGTGGGCTGTGGAGTAGGATTCTCTTTCTGAGGGTGAAGCTGACAGTGGTATATTACAATCATTTGGGAGATAATTTTTAATTGCAAAGAGAACAATCTCAAGTACCATTCCGCCCCTTCCCATTCAAATTAATTCTGATATTCTCCTGTACAAGCCTTGGATAATCTGACAAAACCTCACAGGTGACTTTGGTGCATCTCCCTTCTCCAAGGCTACCAAGCCCCATGTTGCCCACTGAGAGCCATGGTCTAGATGATGTTTAACTTCCATCACTGTTCCCTAACTTGATTCTGACTCACCATTCTATGTACTCTTTTTCCATGTGTAGGAAATCAGTAGACAATGCAGAAAGATCTGAAACCACCACCATCATCCTACTTTCCACCCACTGCCTTTATCTGGGCCAGATTGTAGACAGGGCTCCACAACACCAGGCATGTCCAGAATTCAGGACACTACCCCAGCCTTGCAGCAGCCTCAGCCTGACAGGCTTAAGTGACAGAGGCTGCCCCAGGCCTCAATTCTGACTTTCCCAGACAAATACACTCCAGTGAAAAGTCAAATTCTGCATCCCCAATTGCTGTCTCCCATTGTGAGACTCTGGCCATGATAAAATATGGCAGGTTCAGAAACTCAATTTTCCCTGACAATCCAGCACCAGGACCTGCCAAGACAAGCTGCTTCATTATCTTTCTGGCAAAGCCCTCTTTCTGGACAAACAATATTGTTGAGTCAGAAATGGTCAACAGTGGTAGACACTTTATCCAGGGAAATATTTGTCATCTAATGCCATGTTGGGCTGTTAACAAGTCATTTCCAGGACTGCTCTAAAAATAAAACCATCTTTATCTGATGTGGTATCATTGCCACTATTTATTACCCAAACAAAACAAACAGATCATTGAAAGACTGAGAATTCATCAAATGAGAAGAGATTAGAAAGCTAACTAAAAGGACAACTGTGACATAGGAAATCTCTGTTCTACCAGAGATATTCACTTTAAAAGAGAAGGACAATTTAAAAATTAGAGTGTCTCATGGTTTTTCAAGGAAAGAAGGGGTCAAAAGATCAATATTGAGTGATTATGTCAAAAACCATGCTGCATTCTTTGCATTTATCATATTATTTAATCTTCAAAATGAAGCCATGTTGAATTTATAGGTGAAAATGTTGAGGATGAAAATGCCTGAAGGCACCAAGTAGAATGAATGCCAAGATTTCCCAGGGTATAAATGGGAAGAAACTCTCCTTCTTCCTTTCCTGGTACAACCTTGATATATCTCTTGGTTTACATGGGAGAATATTGCTGTCCTATGAAGAACGTTCTGCAGCCTCCTCTCTGGAAGGGTTGAAGTCATGGTGGTGTCTAGAAAGAGCTTTAGTCATAACCACAAATCACTGTGCATCAGACCACACACTTGTCTGGGACTCTTGGATAAGCCATGTGTGTGACTTGGGGACTTCTGTTTCTCTGTGACAGAAACCTACATCAAACTGAAAAAAATAAGAGGGGAATTTGGTGAACACAGATTGGGTCTTTTGACCAAAGGGCTAAATAACTTAATGGGAGTAATGCAGGGATCTGTTGGTCTTTAAGAAACCTGCAACCAGAGGCTCAGGATGCTGCCAGAATACTCTCTCCTTCTCTCCCCCTCCTTGTGCCTGTAGTCTCCTCATCATCCTCATTCTCTTGCTCCAGACTGGCTTTCTCCATGAAGCAGGAAACATGTCTCCCAACCTCTGGATGGAACTGACACACTTATTCCTGTCACAGTTTTCCCAATCAGCTCACCTTGTGTTGGGTGCCCATCCTTGGATCATTACCAAGGCCAGAGAAGTGGCTCTGTGTGATCATGGTAGCTTCTGTGCCAACCACAGAAGTGAAGTGGAAAAAGAGAACTTTCTAGAACAGGGAGGCTATTGGGATGCCAAAACCAATGACACCCAGGACACAAGGGAGGTGCCTAGGTAGGAGGCAAAGGAGAAGCTCTGGGAAGTGGCTGTCAGGACTTCAGCACAGGCACATACTTCCTGATTCATTCTTTAGACTGTTACTGGTGCCAAAATATAAGAAAAAAAAGAGTAAGACTTTGAACAGGCACATTTCCCCCAACAGGAGGCTCCCTCAAACCTATGCATCAGTTCTTTGAGTTTGAGGTATGATGCCAAATAAAACTGGATTCACTATTTCATACTACCCAGTATGTGCAGTGGAGGAAGGCAGTCAGGTGTTGTGGCTAGGGTTCCCCATGAGCATGCAGAGGCTGCCAGGGTTCGTATCCACTCACTTGACTGTGACTGTGGTCTACTTACCTGCTCTTTCTGTGCCTCAACATGCTCATGGAGAAAACTGGTATCTATGGCAGCCAAGGCAGTGTGCTCCTTTAATTTTCTTTAGGAAAGAATGTGATGTTCAGCTGAGAGTAGTGTTGTCAGCTACCACTGGGTCCACTGCAGAATTTGAGTGGAGGCCATGCCCTTCCCAGCCCCTGGTCAATGACAGAGCGTGGGGGTGGGGGGAGTGCCCTGTGGAACTCTGAACAAAGGCATCTTGGTTTTGGATCTCCATCTTGGACTGGCCATAACTTTGTCCAAGATGCATCATGTCAGAGGCCCATGCTACTCAACCCTGCTTTCTCCAGACTCCCCTTTAGGGGATTTCAGGTCTGTTTTGTGATCTGAAGCTTTTCCTCACCCAGTCCTGCTTCCTTTCTCTTTCTTTCTTCCAGGCAAAATGTCTACAAAGCCTCCTGTAGTGTCTGAGCCTGTGTTTCCATGAATGGAAATGTTATCTAAATGCCATGCTGCTCTCGGTCTCAGCCCTCAGATCACTGCTTTCTACACTCATTTTCTGGAAAAGACCACTTAGTTTCTAGAGTTTCAATGCCCTTTCTATGTTGAAGACTCAGATTTGTGACTCCAATCCCCAGCAGTCTTCTGAACTCCAGACCCATGTGTCCAATCCTTACTTAACGTCTCCATTGGCTATTCCATAGGAACTCAAGGCTCAATTTAATGGTTTAAGTCCATACTCTGATCTTTCTCCTAAACCTATCCCCCTTTCTATATTTCCCATTTCAACAGTGACTCTATATCCACAGTTGCTAACAGCAAACATGTCAGTGTCATCCTTGATTTCTCTTATTCTCTCATAGCCCACACCCAACGCATCAGCAAATCCTTGGGGCTCCACCCAAGCATGCAATCAGAACCTCACCAGTTCTCAGCTGCATCATGTCCTCTTCTTCAGATGTCTGCAATAGCCTCCTATTTGGACTTCCTACCTCTGCCCTTGACCCATTCAACCTATTTTCAACACAGCAGCCATAGTACCCTTTAGAAGGACGAATGCTGTATGATATCACTTAAATGTGGAATCTGAAAAAAAAATTCATAAAAGAAGAGATTGGAATGGTGGTCACAGGTACCGAGAGAATGGAAGAATGGGAGAGATGTTGTTTAAGAACACAAACTTACATCTGGTGACAAATAAGCCCTGGAGATCCAATGCACAGCAGAGTAACTATAGACAACAGTGTTGCATTATATCATCAGACCTGTTAAGAGACTAGATCTTATCACTCCAATCACACACAAAAAAAGAGAAATTATGTTATGTGAGAGAGGTGCTGTCTGTCTGTACAATGGCAATAATATTACAGTATATAAATGTGTCAAATCAACACACTGTACACCTTAAATTTACACCATGTTATATGACCCATATAATTCAATAAAAATTTAACAATAAAGCATCAGTCCTCCAAATAATCTATGAGACTCCATGCTGTCTGGCCCCTCCTTCACAGTTTTCCCCTCCTGTTCACTACTTCTTTTACTCTAATCATGTGGACTTCATGGCTGACCCCCTACCTTGGGATTTTGCGAGTGCCATTCCTTTGCCTGAAATGTTCTTCCCCAGATATCTGAAGGGCTGCCTCTTGCCCCTCCTTCACATTTCTCCTCCCATATCCCTGTTCAGTGACATTTTTCCTGAGCTCTGTCTGCAAAATGGCACACCCAACACTCCCTTTTCTTTTCCCTGCTAGCCTTGTTTACAACATTCTTAAAGTCTAACATAATTGATTTCTGCTGTATTTCTCTCTTCTCAGTCACTAAGATATAAATTCCAGGAGGGCAAAAATTATACTTACTGTATTCCCTGCAGTATCCCTGATGCCTATTTCAACATCTTGAATGTGGCAGGAACCCAATAAATGTCTTGTATATAAATTAATGAATTAAGATAATAATAGTGCTGACTGCATAAAGAGGTTATGACCTCCAATAATTAATGTAAATTACTTAGTCCAGTTCCTGGCATGCAATAAGTACTCAACAACCGTAAGTTTGTGTTAATAATATTAGCAATTTTTTTTTAGTCCTGGCTGCCTTATGAAAGGTGGACATTTATTTTATTTTATTTTTAAATGTTTTTTAAAATATATTTTATTGATTATGCTATTACAGTTGTCCCACTTCTCCCCCATCATTCCCCTCCACCCTGCACACCACTTCCCACCCACATTCCCCCCTTTCGTTCATGTCCATGTGTCATAAGTTCTTCAGTTTCTACATTTCCCACACTATTCTTGCCCTCCACACATCTATTTTCTACCCACCGTCTATGCTACTTATTCTCTGCACCTTTCCCCCACTATCCTCCTCCCACTCCCCTGTTGCTAGCCCTCTATGTGCTCTCCATTTCTGTGGTTCTGTTCCTGTTCTCATTGTTTGCTTAGTTTACTCTTGTTTTAGGCGTGGTTGTTAATATCTGTAAGTTTACTGTCTTTCTGCTGTCATATTTTTTATTTTCTTTTTCTTAGATAAGTCCCTTTAACATTTCATATAATAATGGCTTGGTGATGATGAACTCCTTTAACTTGACCTTATCTGAGAAGCACTTTATCTGACCTTCCATTCTAAATGATAGCTTCGCTGGATAGAGCAATCTTGGATGTAGGTCCCTGACTTTCATGACTTGGAATACTTCTTTCCAGCCCCTTCTTGCCTGGAAGGTCTCTTTTGAGAAATCACCTGACAGTCTTTTGGGAACTCCTTTGTAGGTGACTATCCCCTTATCTCTTGCTGCTTCTAGAATTCTCTCCTTCATTTTAATCTTGGCTAATGTAGTTATGATGTGCCTTCATGTATTCCTCCTCGGGTCCAACTTCTTTGGGACTCTCTGAGCTTCCTGGACTTCCTGGAAGTTTATTTCCTTTGCCAGATTGGGGAAGTTCTCCTTTATTATTTGTTCAAATAAGTTTTCCTCTTGTTGCTCTTCCTCTTCCCCTTCTGGTATCCCTATAATTCAGATGTTGGGATGTTTAAAGATGTCCTGGAGGTTCCTCAGTCTCTCCTCATTTTTTTGAATTCTTGTTTCTTCATTCTTTTCTGTTTGGTTGTTACTTTCTTCCTTCTGGTTCACTCCATTGATTTGAGTCCCAATTTTCCTCCTATCACTATTGGTTTTCTGTGTGTTTGCCTTCATTTCACTTATTGTAGCCTTCATTTGTTCATCTAATTTGTGAGCAAAATCATCCAATTCTGTGAGCATCCTGATCACCAGTGCTTTGAACTGTGTATCTGATAGGTTGGCTATCTCTTGGTCCCTTAGATGAATTGGCTCTGGGGCTTTAATATGTTCTCATGTTTGACCCATTTTTGTTCTTTTGTTTGTTTGTTTGTTTTGTCTGGTTTCACCTGTTATGTAGTGAGGGGTGGAGCCTTAGGTATTCCCCAGGGCAGGGCAGCTCAGTCCCTGGGTTGTGACGCTGTACATGGGGACGGGGTCTGAGAGGGAACAATGGTGCTTGCTCCACTCTCTCTCATATTTCAGTCCCTTCCACCACTTTCCACAAGCAAATTGGGCCCTTCTGGTGCTGATTTCCATGTGGGTGGGCCTGTGTATATTCTAGGACCCTGTGGGTCTGTCCAACGAACTCTCCTGAGAGGCTGGGAGTCTCTCCCGGCACCTCAACCCCACAAGTGTTTTCAATCAGTGTTTTTAGGTTTTATTTCCTGGCGCTGGGGCCCTGGGTTGTGAGGTCTCTCAGTCCCCATTTTCACCTGGATTATATGCACATGAATGTGGGACTGTCTGGTCAGCCAGACACCTTGCACAGCCTCACTGGGTCTGCACAGTTGCCACCGCATGCTTGGGGTCCACTAGCTACCACATGCATGCCTGGGGCTCCTGCGTGCCTGGGTCTGCCAACCTCCACTTTTTCCTGCCGCGACTCCACTCCTTTTACTGGTCTGGAGGAATGGTTGTTGGACTTCTGTACAGTTCAATTTTCTATTAGTTTTGATTGTTTTCTTGTTTCTAAATATTTGTTGTCCTTAATTTTGGTTGTACAAGGAGGCACAGTGTGTCCACCTACACCTCCATCTTGGTCGGAAGTCAAAAGGTGAACACTTAAATAATAGTGTCCATCCTGGGGAGAAAATTTGAAAGCAATGACCAGGTGTGTGTCACAGAATCTGAACACCTTTCTCTAAATCTCTTTGTTCGGATTCTTAAACAAAAATCTTTAGGATAACACATCCTATGTAGGTGAACAATGATCACAATTCACTTACAAATAAACAATGATCACAATTCACTTACTATTTTTAATACATTAACTGCATTGTAATACTGCACAGTAGACTTCTAGTGTAAATGTCCATCTCTTTCTTAATAGCATGAGCAGTTTAGACAGGTGTAACTGAAAGATGAAGCTGGTTTGGTTTGCCTGGAATTTTCTTCTTCGTTGCCTAAATTTTGGGACTGTTTGTTTCTGGGTTTGTTTGTTTTTTTTTTTAACAAATATGTTTGGAGTGCCTGCTACATCAAGGCACTGTGCTAGGCAAAAGGGGATTCATCATCTAGTGAGATAGGCTTGGTTTCTGTCCCCAAAGAGCAGGTGCTCCGTTGGTGAAGAGGGGTCGTTCCTTATTTAGGAATCTAAGCAGGTAGGGTTGGCATAGGTACAGGAGGTACAGGATGCATTCAATAGAAGTAACTTAGCTTGTGGTAGAGAAGTAAGTTTTTTTTTTTTACATTTTAATGATTATGCTATTACAGTTGTCCCATTTCCCCCCCCTTCATTCCCCTCCACCCTGCACCCCCCTCCCACCCACATTCCCTCCTTTAGTAGAGAAGTAAGATTAAAAGAGATCATACTTTGCTTCTCATGCAGGGTGATATTTAAGAATGCCAAGTTGTCCCAGTAAAGATTAAGTTACCCTGATAAAGGGAAGGGTAGTTCCAGGATGATGGAAAATATGTAAAATGATTCAGAGCCTGGAGAGAACATGAGGCCTCAAAGTCTAGAAAGTTGTGAAAGGGGTTTTGAAGGCAAAGCAAGGCTTACATGCTGTGTCTCATGAATGGCTTGTCTATAATGAGTACAACTTCTTAGAGTCTTGTAACCATAGAAAACCCTTAATCTTTCTTTAATACATGCTCAAAGTTAACTTTTCATATTAGTGAAGATTTTATTTTTCTGCAGTGCACTCTGAAAATGTCTCCTGCTCACTTGAAAACCCTGGCTAGGATTTTCTCTCTGTCATCAAGATCCTTCAGTTCTGTCTCACTCAGTTCCAAGAACTTGCAGCTAGACTTGGGCTTTGGACCCTGATCTTGTTGCTGGGCTGGAGCATGGGCGTGTCCCTCATCTTCTTCATGGAAAGAGTAACTTCCTGTGGAGACAGAGATGGACATAGATCTTGAATGTAAGCAGGACCTGGGAGACTTGACTGTTCTGCTACCAGCCCTAAACTAAGCACTAGGAAGACTCCTTGATCCCAGGAAATGTATAATATAAAAGAAGAGATAAAGCATAGGAACACACAAGAAGAAATGACTAACAATACAATAAAAATGCAAATGGAGTGGGTCACCTACAGAACAAAATAGAAAATCAAAAATAGATAGGCCATCGCAATCAGAAAGGCAGTCCATGTCAAGATAGTGTGAACTGGGCTGTGAAGAATGAGTAGGATGCTGATAGGTAACAGCTGGGTAATCCAACAGAGAGAAGGGGGATGTAGTGGGGTTGGGGGGCCGGGAGGCAAGGGAAAGATGGTGGAACCTGCAATTAGTGTTCTGGGATGGGAACAGACCCTCTCTGCTTGCAAACTTAGACTCATTTGTTCATTCAAATGGGGACATAGCTGTGAAATACCTAGGATTCTGCAAACTTTTACAAAAGTATTTTCAATCAAACCAAGAAAACAAACAAAAACCCCACAATGTTTAAAGAGTAAAGGCATAAATCATAATCATCAGCTATTTTACAGTTTAAGCTACTTAAGTTTGAAGCTCAAGAAATTACAGGCATAAGTGCCTAAGTAGTCTTCAGTTGACTTTTAATTAACCTCTTTTGCCATTTCTCATCTAGGGAAATGGAAAAATATTTTATAGTCCAACAAAAACTTACTTTATAAAAGAATTACACAAATTTGAAAGTCACTTATAATAATCTTTCAAAACATGTAATGTTTGCAGCTGACTCAGGCCTACTTGTATTTATTCCTTATCTGTCTTCCTTATCTTGCCATCGCTTCCTTCTTAATAAGATTCAGACAAAGCCTAGCCTTCTGGGATAAAAGTGAATCCACAGTGATTTAAAAATTATTTTCCCTCATCAGACCACAGCTCATTAGTTGTGATTCCTTCCTTTTAGATTCTGATCTTTGCAGGTGCTTTTGTGGAAACATTATTTAAAACATGTGCTCCCAAGTGTGTACCCACCTCTTATGCAGATTTTTCTCCCTTTTTCCTTCAAGTTGGAGATTTGTTTATTCAGCTTAAACTAAACCTCAATTTTAAAAAAGGAAGAGATTCTTTTATTTTTCTTCTCCCCACTGCCTTTTAAAAGAACAAAATGATGCCATATTTGCCTAAAAGCAATTATGGAAGCCATGTCATTCAATTTTCATTTTGATGATGGTAAATGACATCACCTAGCTTCCATGGCACCCAAAATAATGAGGCATTTATACCTCCCCTGACCACTGGTCATCAAAAAGGATTCACTATTGTATCAGTCAGGGTGGGCTAGGTTGTGCTACAGTAACAATAAACTTGGTAGTCATGGTGGCTTCACACAACAGAAGTCAGTTTCTTCCATACACAAGACTAATGTGCTTTGTGTTGGATGCTTCTCCATCCAGTCACTCAGGGATGTCAGCTCTCTTCACTTCGTCATAAAGCTTCTTTAACATGTCACTTCTAAGGCCGCTTTACACATGGCGGGGAGACAAGGAGGAAACATACTGGCTGGTAACTGCCTCAGCCTGGAAGAACTCATGTCATTCTGGTTCTGGTTCTCAGGCCTGCAGGAGTCATCTGGCCTCAAGCAAAGGAGAGTAGGAAATGAGGGGAACACATGGGATAATTAGTGAGCAATAACCTCTTCTGCCTCAGGTACATGATTGGTTACATTGGTTCTACGCTAGGCACGTTCAGAAGAGGCACATGGACAGAGTGAAATTTTCAGCATAATGAAATCATTGTTCAGGTGTGACCAGGACTGAAAAGTACACACATTCTGGAAATAGAGTATAATCACCACCTGGTGGAATAGCTTGCCACCTTCCACCACATTCCCTCTGTCAGGTCTCGTAGACACTCTGAACCTCAGTGTCTTCATCTGTAAAATGGAGAGAAAACCACTTACTTGGGAGAATTAGTTTCTTTAAATTCTCACTCAAGGTTATGTTCATTAATTTTAGAGATAGAGAGAGAGAGGTAAACATGAATCTGTTGCCTCCAGTATGCACCTGACTAGAGATTGAACTCGAAACCTAAGTAAGTGCCCTGACCTGGGATCTAACCCACAATTTTTTGGTACATGGAACAACGCTCCAACCAACTGAGCCACCTGACCAGGGCCAGTTGGGAGGATTACTTTAATGACTATAAAACATCTAAGAAAGGATCTAGCAAATACTGCATATTCAATTTTTGAAGTAGCAATTATTATTATTGTATTTTAACAAGAATAATAAAATGGTGACATCATTATCATTTTGCAAAATAATTAAATAGTTACATTTGATTTACCAAAAATAATGAAAACAATTTTGGAATATAAGCATCTCTGAGACTTTCTAGTTGAGTTCAGAATCAGCTTTAACCCTGCATTTAATTTACTTTTAGCAGAAAATGTAATATATCATTACCTTTAGAATTTCTCATTTCAGATGAAAAAAAATTGAGCTTTTAGAGTAATTGCAAAATTTTTAAAGGGACCTCAGTGAAAGCAGAGAGGTGAGTTTCCATGGCAATATCCGAACAACACGAAGGGAAGGGCAGGAGGAAAGGAGAACATTTAATGAGCACTCACATGATGTTAAGCTGTGTTCCTGGCTCTTTACATCCAATACCTGTCTAAAACTCAGGAAAGTGCTGTGAAATCAGTATGAAGGTCATGGTTTCATAGAAGAACAAATGGACTCAAAGGTATCAAGACTGCTCAGTCAACCACATACAATGTGGTTGGAGTGGGACCTCACCGGGGCCTGCCACAGGTGTCCAGGCTCTCTCTGCACCAGTGAGCCTATGACAATTGCAACGTCTTGTAACTTCTCATGCCAAATATCCAGGGTTTCCTTGGCCTTTCTTGGAGCTCCTGTAGGGTGAACATGCAAGCACCCCTCTCCAGGCCAGGTTCTCACAGCCTACCAACCTCCTCTTTCCTTCTGAATAAATTTCCTTTGCCTACTTGAAGAGAGTTCTTCCTTGTGGTAGAAAGCCCGGTGATGGAAGATGGAGAGTGTGGCGGAAGAGTGACGTCACCACCAGGCTAATCCATTCTGGTAAGGAGGAGTCAAGTGAGGTTCATCAGAGGAAGCCAGATCTATGGGACCAGGGGAGGAGTAGCAGATGCTGGCATTGTCTAAAAGGGTCTCCCCACAGATCACTTACTAGTTGGAAGGTGAAAAGAGATGGCATTTTGTGTGATCAGAGTTAGCCTTTGCAATGAGGGACAGATGGGCGTCACATGTCTCTGGCGTGATGCACGGAGAAGGAAGCACCCTCACTCAATAAGCATTGACACCAGGAGGCATGTGACCTGAGTCTAATCATAAGGAAACGTCAGACAAACCCACACCCAAGAACAGACTATGATGAAGGGCCTGCATTCTTTTAAAATGTCAGTGTAGGAAAGTCAGAAAGACTGAGGAACATTCCAGATCGAAAGAGATTACACAGACATGGTCACTGAATAGACCAGATCCTGTGTAAAGGATATTATTGGCACAATTAGCAAATATGCAATATTAGAAGGTAGATTGGATAAAATTTTTATGGTGACAATGTTATATTCCCTAAAAGTAACAGTATTGTGATTAAGAGAAAATCCTTTTCTTTCAAAAAAAAATTGTTTTTGATGCTAGTACCATGGTACTAGTTTTAGATATACTGAACAGTGGTTTGACATTATGTAACTTACAAAGTGGTCCCCCAGTAAATCTAGTACCCACCTGGCACCATACGTAGTTATTACATTACTGACTATAGAGAATATTTTTATTCTTAGGAATTGCAATATTAACAAATAAAGGGGAAGAATGATGTAACCTGCTTTCAAATGGTTCACATAACAAATAACCATTTTGAATTTGTAACATAAATTCCTGCACATACATACATGTATACAGATATATGTATCTATATAAAAATACATGTCTATATAAATGTATGTATATGCATATATGCAGAAAGGGAGATAGATGAGATAACACAACAAATATGGCAAACTGTTAAATATTGCTGGATCTGGAGAAAGTATGTCCAGAGAAAGAGACTGTATTTGCAGCAATTCAATAAGCTTCAGAACTTAAACAAATGGACGTTTCTATGAATAGCAAGCAATTACCATGTGCCCATCATTGGTTGTGGATTGTCTTGGCAGGTCATCGGAATTCCTTCTCAACTTTTTAAACAGCTGTTCACGTGGAAATCCTGTCTTCATTTTCACGGTTAGGTACGAGAACACTGAAAGAGGACATGGCAGGGTCCTGGATTTGAATTAAGATCAGACTCATTTCCTTCCATGAGAAGGGACGGTTCAAGGATGTCAGATAGGAAAAGGTGCAGCCCCAGCCTGCAGGAGCTCATGGCCCACAGGAAGGGCAGAGAAGGAAGATGGGCAAGTAACCGGAGACCATAGTGTGGGTTAATAAGCTGTTAAATTCTCCCAGCCAGTACGTCCAGAACACCTCCCAGGTGCCAAGTGCTGCACTAAGTCCTCTGGGACCGGAGCTGTGGACAACAGAGACCAGGGCTTTGTCCCCTTGGAACTCTGCTGCAGTGGCCATGGTTGTGGCTGTTACAAGTGAGCAGAGTGCTTTGGAAGCACAGAGCTGGAGCTTGGACCCAGAGCGCAGGGCAAGGCAGGCTTCCCAGGGATGTGACTGCCACTTTAATGGATGTCCAGAGATGGAAGAACCTGTGAAAGTTTGCTCATCCACACGGAAATTCAATAGTTGGACAAAGAGTGATACAGGTGTTCTCCAGGGTGTGCAGTCTGTACTATTTCCGGATTGAATGAGTATGTGAATGGATGAATCCCACCTGGGCGAGGAGCCCAGTGGGAAGAGCTCCCCCAGGAGGTGAGCCCCTTTGCCATCCTTCCAGGTCACCAGATAGAGCTGGCAAGTCCCAGCAAACCATCTGTGAGAAGAGTCTGTGGCAGTGGCCTGGTGGCTAACCATAGCATGGGAGTCCCCTGGCTTTTGCGTTTCACTTCTAGATGAGAGGAAATATTTTATTGAGAAAAGCTATTCAAATAGCATTCTTCTCTCTCTCTTTCTCTTTCCTAAGTTGCTCAATACTTTTTCAGGCTTCTGTTCTCACTGAGGGGAAAAAAGCTGCCTTCCGGAAATTGTACCTTGAGGTTTTGTTCTCCCCAATGCCATGCAAAGCCAGCAGCCCACATGCCCCCGCAGGTGAGGAACAAGGGCCCTTTGCTCCAGCCAAATATCACAGTCGTCATAGTCACCAAACAATAAGCTTTCGCTTTTACTCAGTGCTTTGCCTTACATGACCTCTATTCATTTACAGAGTTGACTTGCAGAATGTCAGAGACCCTTGTGGGCAAAACACCTGGGCATTTCCACACTCCTTTTGGGGATGTCCCAGGAACCTGTGACAGGCCTTGGGCTAGTCCCTGGCAAGGGTCAGGGTGGAGGTCCAATCTAGGCAGGGAGCCCAGCTGGCTGGGGTTCTGTCTCTGCTCAGCCAACCATGTCAACTAGACTTGCTTCCTTGTGCTCGCCCCACATACTGGAGTTCCAGCTCAGATTTCGCTTGGAAAATAGATCTCGTAGCTGCGGACAAAAGGAAACTTTGGTGACTGCTGATCAGTTTCAATGCCTTTATGAAAAGAAAAAAATAGAGCCCTAGAAAGGAAAATCATATGCCTAAATTAACAAAGCCAATTAGTGGCAGAGTAGGAACTATGCATTCCTCGTAGGTATGCTCTTGGTTTCGACTCTAGGGCATGTGATTGCTGGATCTGGCTAAACCGTTAGAGTGATGGAAAGGCCCAATGATTAGGTATAAGAGGAGGAAACAATATATTTTCTAAAAACCCCTAGAAGCTGAAGTTCCAGCATGCTCCCTGCACCCCGCACCCCCACCACTGGCCTGTGGGATCAGAGTGCTCTGGCTCTGAGGGGCCCAGAAGGTCTGGTGCCACCACCTCTCCCTCCCGGAGCCTCACTTTTCCCTCCAGAAACTGATCTGGGAACATGAGGTAGCACAGCCAGCTCATCCGGCTCCTGATGGTTCTGCCACTCACCCCTCCGCTAACTAACTAGAAGACTGAGTGTGAGGTCTAACAGAAATCACAGATGGGCACATGGTCTTTTCTCAGGTTCCAGTTTCTCCAAGGTGTCCTCAGGATCACAGAAAGTCAGCTTCCAAGTAAAGGAGTGAGGCCTCGTCTGCAGCCTTCAGAAACCACAGCAGGATATAACCAAAGACACTGAAATAGGTAACAGGCTGACAGTGACCAGAGGGAAGAAGGGAGAAAATTTCAGGGGAATTTCAGGGGAAAAGGGGAAGGGTTTACAGGAACAAGTATAAAGAACTCATGGACAAAAACTAGGGGAGTAGAAATGGGAGGGAGGTGGGGAGGGCTGGGTGGGTGGTCTGGGATGGGAGTAAAAGACAGAAATCTGCACTTGAACAACAATTAAAATTTAAAAAGAAAGGATCCATAGACAAGGACAACAGAGGGGGAGAATTGAATGTAATAGTTGGGTTAAGGCATGGCATGGGAGAAAAATGAGGGAACAATGGGGACAACTCTAATTAAACAACAATAAAATTATTTAAAAGAAAGAAAAAAAGAAACCACAGCAGAGAGGAAGTGCCCCAGCTGCAGGAGCTCCTTTGAGAGGGCAAATCGTGGGTCTATTTTAGCGCCTTCCTCTGAAGGTATGGTGGGCCCAGAGACCCCTCTGAGGGCATGGTCACCAGAGCAGCACTGTGCTTGCCATCTGGAGGTGTGGGGTGGGGGTGGGGGAGGCTGGGCACAGGCTGCAGTGGGATCAGCAGCTCCAGGAAGGTGAGGGACAATGATTCCCAAGTATCTGGTGGACCTGACACACGTTTACACACAGTCCTTTCTTCTGTAGAGGAAAAGCATTGTCCTACAGCGTCCTCACCTATAACTCCTTGGGGTGTTTTTCACAGTCAGTTTTTCCCCCCTTCCCAGTCGTTTTCTCTCTGCCTCTCTCTTGCTCTAGCTCCCACTCTGAATCTTTCCTTGGCTCTCTTGCTCTCTTTGGTGAAACAACATCACTTCTTGTTCAGTCCCTGCTGAGAGCACCAATTATATTTATTTTTAAAATGATGACAACAGTAAAATTACCGAAAACCATAAAGAGCAGTTAAGAACTAAAAGCCTGAAGTGCTGATGCTCCATGAAATTAGACTGATCTGATAGATTCTAGAGTCAGGCAACGACTTCCTCTGTCATGGGAGCAAAATGTGACCTTTTTGTTTTTTTTTTTAAAAAGTGGTTAAGTTGGTTTCTTTGATGGTGTCTATGGATCGTTTCCTTGCTGTGAAGACAGAATGCTCATTTTCATAGTCACAAAGGGAAACAAGGATTGCCTACTCAATTTTCACAGCTCAGGGCATGTACTAATAGTCTCAGTTCCTTTTTCACTCTGACTGCTCAGAGGAGCAAAAGATAAATAAAATGTTATTGTTGTTTCTCACATTGTAAGATGATAACATTACTGTAGGTAGTTAACTAGATATTAATAAAGAGAGCAAAGGGAATTAGACATTGAGCTTAATAAATGGGAGCATAAGCCTGTTTGCTTCACCAGGAAGCTATAGCTTCACACCCCAGGGGACCACAGCATTGCTCTGCAAGGGGATTAACACTCCTCCCTTGCCCCCTGTGGTACCGGATTACTGGGGGGCACAGGGAAAGGTGCTTGACCATAGAGGCCTGCCAGTCCAAGTAGAGGGTGGACCCATCAAAAAGCCCACAAAAGCTTGGGAAGTAGATTAGTCATTTTAAAAAAGCACCTGTTCCGTTCCAAATCCAAGCTAATATAACCCCAGGGGAACAAAGAAGCGCTCTCTCTCTCTCTCTCTCTCTCTCTCTCTCTCTCTCTCTCTCTCCCTTACTTTGTAGCACACTCACTCCATGCGTTCATGGACTCTCTTGCCCAGGAGCACATGACCATGTGAGTCTAGCAACTACTGGGCCCCACAGCAGATGGCGTGGGCTCCACAGGACTAACCATTACTATGAAGCAAAAACTCTGGAATTTGGCTTTTGTTTTGGACCGGGTCGGACTTTTTTCATGGCAGAATAGAGAGGGGAGACAAGGGCAGCCTTGCACACTAATAAACCATCTTGCCACACCACAGTCTCCTGAGCATGAGTCCTTGAACTGCTTTCCTGAAGATCCTGTGGAAAAGCCTGACTTCCACTGATAATAATGTTAACCAAACAAACAAATGGTGTAACCTGTCAAATATTCCACATGTCCCATAGGTTACAGCACACCAAATGCCTCAGGTTCAGCTTCATGCATATGTATATATGTATATGAATATGTGTGTATGTGTATATGTAGCAAATACGGACATACTCAGGTTCCATAGAGTTGTCTTTCTTAAGCTTAAGGCCTACTTGCCCTAGTATGTAATTTTCAAGCTGAATGACCTTTACTCACTCTCTTCCCCTCTCTGCATCTCACTTAACTTACCCACAGGGTATTTTCTTTTACTAAAAAGGAAAGAGGAAAGGCCATGTCTCAAATTCTGTGATTCAGAAATGAACGAGGTCCAGGGTCGAATCTGCTCCAGGGGCTCAGTGAAGGTCTTCACAGGATGAATGTGGAGGGAAGGACAGGAAGCCCAGAACACCCCAGACCCGGAAACCCAACGCTGAATCCCACTCGGCGATGTTTTTGTCTGAACCTGGAGATTAAAAGGATGCAACTTGTGAAAACACTTTATAAACTTAAACTGTGTGTACATTGTCTGCATTTTTATCACCAACTACCAAGCAGGATCATGATTGAGTTCATTCTGACATGAAGCTGTTAAGGCACTCACCTAAGGCAGCAAAGCCCTTCCCAAGTCCCTGGAACTGGATTTCCACCTCTGCGCTCTATCTGCCAGATTGCACAGCGTTGCAGATATGGAAATGAATTCCACCGATAAGAATCTGTCATTCGCCTGTGGGCCAGGCTCTCACCTGTCCCTGGCACCTGTCAGGAAGAGACCCAATGGAACATCCCCATTCACCTGAGATAAAGGGCAGCACACTAAGCACTGGGCCACCAGGTGCTCTGCCCTCAGGCCCCGCAGCAACAGCTGCGTTAGGCTGTAAGACACACAAGCCTTCCCTGCCTGTGTTATTCTTTCCAGTGTCCAGGGATAACACTGCAAACTCTGAGTTAGAGGCAAACCTTTGTTTTCATTCCAATACAACCAAAGAAAGCAAGCTCAGGATAAAGCAGTTTAATCAGAGTATGCAAATCACTCCTGTGCGTAACAGGTTGTGCCTTATGCACAGGAGAGGACAACACAGCTCGGAAAAGAGGGGGATGAAACAAAGCAGTCCGTCTGCACTCCTCCTCAGGGATGTGCTGGGGAGGGCGGGGAGGGGTGAAGGGCCACACACTCACTGCCGCGGTTGCCGTCCTGTGACACCATTCCCCACACTTGACTTGAGAGGTGCCTTTGGTGAAGCCATGTCTCTGGAATGGTGGAAGAGTGAACATATACATGGCACACCATACATTATTTTGTAGTTTATCTTTAACATGCACACATTAATATATCCTTTTTAGGTACAGTTTTATGAGGTTTGACAAATGCCAGGAGTGGCACAGCCACCACCTCGATCAGGACACGAAACAGCTCCATCATCGCACAAGTGCTTTGTGTTCAAAGAACTCACCCAACCTGTAACCACGGTCACCGCTCTCAGATCTTCATCCCCACGGCTTTGACATCTGCACAATGCCATGCAAATGGAAGCCTGGTTCCATTCATTTGCGTAAGGTGTAATGTGCCTCAGATTCGTCCATGTAGTTGTGTGTATCGGTAACGTGTTCTTTTTTATGGCCTTGAAGCATTCTATAGTATAGGTGCCCCAGTGGTGAGTACTTGGTGACTAAAGGACATTTGGGTTGTTTCCAGGTTATGGTGATTACTAACGAAACTGCTGCAAATATTTACTTTCAAGTTTTTGTGTGACATAACTTTAATTACTTCCTTGGGTAAATACCTAGGAATAGGAGTGCTATAAATCATATGATGAGCACACATTTAACTTTTAAAACATTGCCGAACTGTTATTCAAAGTGACTAGGCCAGTTTGCATTCCCGTCTGTGATGTACAAGAGAGCATAGTTAGTCCTCAACCTCACCAACACTTAGTATCGTCAGGTGTTATTACTATTATTATTTTTATTCCAGTTCTAACGAGTTTGGAGTGACACACCACTGTGGTTTCAATTTGCATTCTTCTCATGACTAATGCTGTTGAGCATCTTTTCAGGGGCTCACTTGCCACATTTTTCTTCAGTGAAATGTACAAACCTTTTGCCCACTTTTAAATGAGTTGTTTCCTTACTATTGAGTTCACAAAATGATTTCTAAATTAAAAATTTTACTAAATAATTTTTATTAAGTAAGAGGCAAGGAGCCCAGATTAGTATCAGCCAAATTTGAATTAATGATAGCAGCAGAAGGCTAGGTTTTTAAGAAGCCCAAATACTTTCAGTTCTAGAAAAAACATTTCCCAAAGTCTAGTGTCTAAATGAATCACCTGGGGGTCTTGTTAACAATGTGGACTGTGAGTGAGCAGGTCTGGGTGGAGCCTGAGAATCTGTATTTCTAATAAGCTCCCAGGAGCTGCTGCTGCCGGTGTCTGCATCCGACTTTGACTAACGAGAGTCTAAAAGATCCTGGCTCAGATCCCCTTGTTGAACCCTAAAGCTGACCCACACTCATTATTCAAGCCAGTCTTCATTTTCTTTTGGAAGAAAAGTAAACATGAAATTAATAACTACATCAAGATAGTTACCTCTCTCCCGTAGGATATAATGCATACTGGTGGACCTTGAATAGGTATGTTATGAGTCTCCGTACCAAACATCCATCCAAAAATTATGTTGTCACATCATTTAATTTTACTACTGAGGAACATAGGGAGATTTTCATATTGAAGTCATGCTAGTGAAAAAATAATATGCCTCTTGTTAAAATTTAGGGTTTTTTGTCCCTCAAATACTTTGAGGTAGTCACTGGTTGCAGTCAAAACATCCTGTATTTCTCCACATAAACAATGATCTTGGAGTTGGTATGTAGTCTCCAGGAATCCCAGCACCTTATTTAAAAAGCCTCATCCACAGAGGGGAGGATTAGGTAGGTACCATCTAAATGTTACTTAGCATTGCATCAGATATAAAGTAGAAAAACATTTTATTGTCCAGGGCTCCTTGAAGCTTGGAATTTCTGTTGCATTTCTGATTTTTCCTAAAAAAATCAGAATCCTACTGGGCCAGAGAAGGCAATCATCTATGATTTTGGCAAATGCAGACACTTTTTCTTAAGGGAGGAACCAAGATGAGCCATTGAGATTCAGGAAAAACAAAACAAAACAAAACATTAGAACTTCTGTTTTCATTCATCTTTTGAAAAAATTCCATTTGACCATGCTGACTATATCAGTTGATACACGGCTCTGCATTCAGCCTCTACATCATAAAGTGGATAATAAAGAACTCCATTTTGTACATACATTTGAAATCTCTGAGAGCTACTTGAAAGGAGATGCCAAGTAAGCAGTTAGACTACGGATGTCAATCACAAGAGAAGGAGGGCTAACCCCATAAACCAACACAATGTCAGAATACAGAGAGAGGTGGACAGAATCACATTGATAGCCAAGAGAGGCATGAGTGAGAGGAATTCCATCATTTAAAATTTTATGGAGGAGGAGGATCAATCAAAAAGACAACAAAACAGTCAAGAATGTCAAGAGAAGCAAGTATATGACCAGGAGAAAATAGTGTTTCAGAAAATAGCAGACAAGGTACCCAGAAAGCCTTGTTAACCACATTAGATGCTGATGGAGGGCTCAGTAAAGTGAGATGCCACTCAGTTTGTTACAGGGACATGGCTGACCTCAGCTAGATAGTGAGAATCTCAGAAGACCACAGTGCAAACTGCAAGTACATCTCATTCACGCCAAGGAGGGAAGCCTTATTGTTCAAGAACGTTCGTCTCACTTGCTGTAAAGAAATACATGCATCTTTTAAGTGAGCTTTCTGAAAATTCAAGAGATGCAAAAGTTGACAAGCAAAATGTGTTCTAAATTTGTCACCAATAATTCTGTCCTCTGAAGACAAGTCCTGTAATAATGTTGTGGGCCTAACTCCTATGATTTCTCACTTGGTAGGATTTTCATAATTTTTTTTCATATAATTGCAATTATATGTTTTTAAAGATTTTATTTATTTATTTTTAGAGGAAGGGAAAGGGAAGGAGAAAGAGAGGGAGAGAAACATCAATGTGTGGTAACCTCTCGTGCACCCCCTACCAGGGACCTGGCCTGCAACCCAGGCATGTGCCCTGACTGGAATCGAACCAGTGACCCTTTGGTTCACTGGCTGAAGCTCAGTCCACTGAGCTACACCAACCAGGGCTAATTGCAATGATATTTTATGCATTATTTTTTCACTTTATTTTTGAACACACATGTTTTAAGTGCATTATAAATGTAGTACACTATAAAGCAAGCATATTACATACATATTTATCCCATCAAAACCATTTCCAATGTGAAGGTTATAAAGAAAGCTGAAATGAGCATCCTTCTTTATAAAGCTTCTCCTCAATTATTTTGGATTATTTTCTTACAGATGAATACCCATAGGGAAAATTCTAGGTTAAATGTTAGGAGCACCTTCAAACTCCAAGGACCTACTTTACAGGAGCATTTGTGTGCTGTGGAATGAAGAGAAGGGCCCCAAGAGGACCCACAGCAAGATCAGAAACTCTCAGCAGCTTTAATTAGGCAGCATCGATGGACACAGCTTCTAATTTCCTTTCTTACAAGTCAGAACATTCTCTTTTCATCTCTTCCTCCAAGGACCTATAACTTTGCTAATACTGAGCAGTAGAACATCACCACCAACAAAAGAAGGGTGTTGGGGGGAGAGAGAGAAACTGGAAGGGACGAAAGGGGAGGGAAAGCAAGAGAATAGGAGGGGGAGGGGGAGAAGAGAAGAGAAGACACCGTTTGCTACTACTAATTTAAGAAGGCCTTGTGTTAACATGTTTTTCTCCAAATATTGGCTTTGTCACAAGTTGAGACATCAGCATAGTAGACACTTACCAATTTGAGCTTTGCTGGCACCCAGCCTCCTCGCCCTACTATACCCCCAGGCTCCCATTATGGACACCCCTGTCCATGGAAGTCCAGGTGAGGGAAACCTGTCCCTCACTTGAAAAGGAAAGGTAGCCATGGTTCTTCTCAGCCCAGGCTGGTTTAGCAAGAGAATGGCACATGGATTGGGTTCAGCAAGTTGACACACAATTCTGAGGTCTGGATTTTGAAAGAATGATATAGTCATGTGGAAACAAAGGTCATTGTCATCACCATGATAGCCTCAGCAGGACAGCCCACATCTCTGCTGGGACCTCTCCTGCAGCCTTTGATGGTCAGCTCTTTCCAGTGATTCTCTAAGTCTTGCCATCTTGCCTCTCTGAGCCCTGATAACCCTTTAGCAAACTTGTCTTTCACCTAAGTCAGCCTGAGTCAGCCTTCAGTGTTTGAAAGTAATGTTCTGCCTAGGCCCAGTGGGCAGGGCCAGGCTACATTTAGCCTTTGGCTACATTTAGCATTTTGGACCTTATCATTATAACAAGGGAAAACTACTGTGGGTAAGAACTCTTTCAGCACAGGAATGATTATCCAGGGGGTGATGGAGGCCTAGGGAATAAAGGGGAGTGAGGGAGAAAAGAGCGTTGGTAAGAACAAGAGGCACAATGCCCGCAGCACCCACCACCCACCCCAGACAGTCATGCCAGGGCTGAGCGCTGTGTCACTTCAACATTATAAGAGGCTCTTGACACCAAGGACATAAAGACCAGGGACTGAGAGGCTGCCACTGTACACACCTGGAAATAATTACAAGGACAGATGAGGGTGCCAGGAGAGACAAGTTGTGCTGCTCCTCTGTAAACTCCAGAGCGGCATTTTGTCCAATTCATGGGGCCACAAAGAATGAACAATCTGATAGCAATCTGCTTGTCTGACAGCCCCTGGCCCCTCAGTGCTCATCTCCAACATGTTAGACAGAAAGAGGCCACCACAGCATGGGGCCATCTCCCCCAACTTCAAACAAGGGTTTCCTAAACTTCACTGAGAAGCTTCTCCTGCCACTCCGGTTAAAAAAAGTAGCTCTGCCCCAGGGATCCTGATTCAGAGGGTCAGGGGTGGAACCTTAGAATGAAGTTTTGCCCTATCTATGACTTTTGCCATCAAGTAGTTTGAAAAACACCACTGTAAAACCCCTTTCCTGGTCATCGATGGTATCATCCAGAAGAGGGTGGCATGAAGGCCTAGAATGGTGATTCTTGATTTTGCACGCACCAGAATTTCCCAGAGAGCTCGTGAAAGTACTAATTACTGATCCCACCCCCAGAGGTTCTGATTTAGAAGGTCTCAAGGTATGAGAATTTATATTGCTAACAAGTTCTCAGGAGATGCAGAAGCTGATGGTCCTAGACCACATTCTCAGAACTACTGACAGGAGAAACACAATGCCCACAGTGTTCAGTCATTGGAGTCAGGCTTTGGTAATTATCAGTCACCAGCCCCTGAAGAAAACCCCCTCCCAGTCAACAACAGTCAGAGCAGGACAGGGGAATCTCTACCAGAATTACATACCCTGAGGCATCAGAGACCAAGCCCCCTCCCCAGTGTATTAGAAAATAAAATCTGGAATTCTTGGGGTGGTTATCATATACTCAGAGATCCAACCCAAATCTTAACCTCTCTGGACTGGGCAAAGAGCAAGGTAGGAGGTGGGAAGGAGATGAATGCCTGTTCAGAGGTGATGTCACTACACCAGAGCCTTGGCAGACCCCAGGCAGAGTCAAAGCAGTGACCCAGAAACCCCAGGGCCTTGGGACACATCCTTGCATTTTGGGGAGAAGACAGCTGAGATGTGGGGACCTCATGCTGGAAATGGTGAGAGAGTGGGGACCGGGGAGTGTTGACAGGGACAAGCCAGAGCTCCAGGCTCCAATCAGCCATGCTCTGGGGTGCCAACAGCCACAGAGCCAGGATCACAGAACACAGTGTATAGCACCTCCCTTTAGGAGGACCTTGCCAATAGCAGGCTTGTAAATGCAAACTTCTCAGCACTTTTTATGAAATCACTTTCAATATTCATTCCAACCCAATGAACAGGTACTATTACACTAACTACTTCATCCCTTACAGACTAGGAAATGAGGGCACAGAAAATCCAAGGATCCTGGTGACATCACAGGGTGAGCACTCTGTGGAGCCATATTTCAAAGCCAGGCCATCTGACCACAGAGGTGACAGGCTCCACTTCAACATGCCCTGCATCTCCTTAGCAGAATACTTATTTCTTGATTATCTGCTGCCTTCAAGTCACTATTTTAGCCACTTGGGGTAGGAACCAGAGAAGAAGGATGCTATGCAATAAAAAGACCATCTCTTTGCCTAGAGAAACATTATAATCTGGTAGGATAAACAGCCCATTCACAGCCAATTCTGAAACAGGCAGATTGCAAATACAGGTGTCTACGTCCAGCTACAGGTTACAGGGACACAGAAGAGACAACTGCGAAAGTAGATGACAAGTCTTGGACATGGTGATAGAGGAGGTCTTTAATCTAGGACCTCAATATATTGCAAGCAAAATAATAGATAGATAGATAGATACCTTCAAAGTTGGTTGCTGAAAGAGAGTGTCTTGGAGGAAGCTGCAACTGATTCTAAGGTTCTGGCCGCATTTTCTCAGCTTCTCCTTTGCTTTGAATCTCTCTCTGGTTCCCACCATCACCATCCAGCTGGCCTCAGGGAATAGTAATCTTTTTCACACACACTGGCCCAGACAGAAAAGACCTTTCCATTAACTCCTCCACTGTACAGCTGAGGTGAGGCTGGAATTAGAAATAATGAAAATCAATAGGCCTCTTACTAAATGCTCAGGAGAAGAAACAAGAAAATAAATAGTCTTATATCAAAACTTGGTCCAAGAGGCTGCACCATCTAACATGGAGCCCTTGGGGAAAGAGCTTCATGCCTCGCTTCTCCTCTTGGACCCTGGTCTCCCTGGGCTTGGCAGATACTATTTTCATCCCTACCTGTTACCCGGACTCCTCCAAGTCTAGACGAGGAGATGGAGAATTACCGTCCTTGGGTCTGGTACCTGTCCTCTTGGGTGCAGCCTCCTTTGTTCTATGTTACCTGTCCTCCAAATAATTGGAAGTGATTGACTTTCCTTCCTGGCCTTTCATTTCTTTATGGACTTTCAGAGAATAACGTGGCTACCTCATCTGAAATCAAGTCTGGGTGCTTCCATCAA
This sequence comes from Anoura caudifer, assembly GCA_004027475.1. Lineage (NCBI taxonomy): Eukaryota > Metazoa > Chordata > Mammalia > Chiroptera > Phyllostomidae > Anoura > Anoura caudifer. Next base: position 227,585 of record PVKU01000541.1, read on the forward strand.
TTAACTGCATAAATTAGATCTAGACATTTAACCTTTCTGAGTGTCTGTTGGTAAAATTAGGGGTCTGAATTAGTAGTTAGTGTAGTCCCATTTATGATCTCCCTATAAGTCTAGGGCCACCCACGTGCATGAATCAAGTTACTCATAGCATATGTTTTGCCTCAGCAGTAATACATTAAAAGGAAATTGCCTGAACCTGAAAGATCAAGTCTAAGAGGAAGGCCCATGTCCCGAAGCTCAAAGCTCCTTTCGATTTTAAAGCACAAGCCTGAGTGAGCAGGACAGTGGATCCTGAATTCCTGATCTCTATGTACACATAGTATTTCAAGTACATTAGGACTAAGGAAGTCTAGGAGTCCTTTCTATCTGTGGCCAGCTCAGCTGCATGTAAAAAGAGCATGGCTGGTAAAAACCAAAATACCTGGTCATCAGCTTCTCCCTCGGGCCCTGCATCCAGGCTCTGAGCCAACAGAAATGACCAGCAGGAGTCAAGTTAGCCTCATGGCATCAAGCACTTTCCCAGGAACTACAAGCTGTGGCCTGGGGTCCTTCCCCAGTGGGCTGTCAGTACATGTATGCAAGTGACTCATAACCACTGGTAGTTCAAGTTTCTTTTTATACGTGAAGATGTGCATAGAATTTAATATAATGATGATCATGACATGGCTCATGTTCAAAGGGGAGAAGACCCCCCAGTGGGAATTTCAAACTGCTTGAGGTGACCTCACTGACATCACCAGTATCTACTATTGCATCAATGTTCCCACGATGGGCTAGAAGCTTTTTACCACTAAGCAGCCTAGAACATTAGATGCTTCCCCTTTGCCAGGAGGTCTGGGAGGACCAGACCTGAAAATACAGACTTAACAGAACCAAGATGGAAATGCCTTCCAATGAGAGTACAGGAGAGATGAAGACTTGGAACACTGAGTTAATAGAGAATCAAAGTAAGGAAGCCGGGAGGGCAGGAACCAAACACTCAGGCCTCAGTACAGAACCAAGGAACCCAAACAGTAGCTAAAGAAGAGAGCTGGACTATTGAATAAGACAGACAAGCAGGTTATTCTGGGCAAATACTTGAAAAAAAATCTGTTGTCTGAGGTTCGATATTAGGTGGGCTTTTAACATCCTAGTGATATACACGCATTCATCTAAGTTTCCATAAGTTGACCCAACCTGCAAAAAAAAAAAGACAATGGGTGTATTTTGAGCTTCATGATGTCACCGGCTCCCAACTGAACTTCATTTCTTCCCCCCACCCCAATTTCATGGAATATTAGTTATACATTGCTAAGTAACAAATTACAACAAATTTAGCATCTTAACACAACACACATTTATTATGTCACAGCTTCTGTGGATTAGGAGTCCAGACTGGAATGTGTTGGACTCTCTGTTTCTGAGTCTCATCTGAAAGCCACCATCAAGGTGCTGGTCCGGACTCCCTTTAAGATTCGGCTGGGGAAAGACACTATTCCAGGAGGACCACATGACTATTGGCCACATCCGTTTCTTGCAGGCTATAAAACTGACTCTTATTGAGAAGCTACCTTCAGTTCCGTGCCTTTTTCCAAAGGGCAGCTCACAACATGCATGGCTTTCTCATATCCAGCGAGGGAGGGTCTTGTAGCCTAAAGATGTTACAATCTCATGTCACATAACCATGTACATGCAGTCACATGAATCTTCTCACCTTTATCACATCCTAGCAGTCTGACACAAGTTGGAGGGCTCATCCACATTCAAGGGAAGGGAATTAGCAACAGCGTGAATACTGGGAAGTGGAGGTCATGGGAGCCATGTCTGTCACACATAAGTAAAGATGCTCATTGGCAGTGGATCTCAAAGTTACTCTTCTGTTCTCTTGGAGAAATTAAACAGACGCACCATAGTATGTGACATAGTTAAGTGCAGGCTCCTGGACCAAACAATGGGGCTTGCTAGTCATGCCAGAGTTAATGGGACAAGGTGGTTTCTCCTGTCTGTTGGCTTGTAGCTGAATTTCCATTCCCAGGAATAAAGCCTTTTTTGTCCCAAACAGACAGGATCCATGAACCAGGTGAAATGAGGTGGAAAATTCAAGAAGGAAAAGTGTTAGGATCTATATTTGGGTCTCCTAAACCCACTGCACAAGTCGAGGCAGAGCTTGGTAACAAAGGCTTGTGAATAAGGCTTAAGGGATTTGGTTGACTCCATATGAATCAGCAGCAAGAAGTGGCTGCCAAAAATAGCAAAGGCTACATTAGACTGCGCATAATTAGTCCAGACGGAGGAATAGTCCAGAGGAGATGGCCCTGTCTCACCAGCAGTGCTCTGTCCACCCAGGCAGCTGCACTCTAATTGCATACCCCATGTTCTGGGAGAGACATGGGTTGGGTGGAGCACCTGCAAAGGAGAGTCCCCGGGAGGTTGAGGAGGCTGAACCATGAAGGATAACAAAACGATGAGGACAGGAATATTTAAGCTCTACAGGCAAACTCCTGAAGTGGGTAGTAGCATTGTTTTAAAACTCTAGAAGGCTGTCTTACAGATGAGATATTTGAATTTTTATATGAGCCCAGGGAACAGGACCCATACTCACAATGGAAGCCCTGGAGCATCAGACTTCTGCTCAGGGGGACAAGTCTCCCAGTAGACAAAGCTACTATAGTAAAGGATAAAGAGGTATCACTGGAGGCCTTCATTGGGTCACTTAGTTATTCAACGAACAGTTACTAGTTCCTACTGACTGACAAGCACCAAACTATACAGACACCCACCAAAGAAGGTGTATTCTTGGTCTTCAGGGTGTGGACCTTGAATAAGACAAGTGAGCACACAATTTCAATGCCAGACTAGAGGTAACCAACAAGCCCCAAGCCTCAGGCACTTATTTCTTACTCATGCCACACGTGACTCCATTCTGAGAACCAGGATAAAGGAACTTGGGGTGGGAGAAGAAAAAATGAAGCTGGTGGAAATTTGCCATGCCTGAGAAAGCCTCCCCTCAGAAAAGGTTAATCTGCTCACATTTCACTGGCTGAAGAATGTCACATGACCAGTTCCAAGCTCAATGGACAGAGAGGTGCAGAGTTGCCATACAGGGGCACTAAACAGCAGTGGGCAAGAAGGAATGCCCATGAAGGAAGCAAGAGCAAAATAACGGAAAATAATATGGTTTCCTATAATACCCTTGGAGACATCCTCTGAGAGTTGAGAGGATAGGGTTTTGTGAAAGATGTAACTCTTCAAAAGAGATTTCTTGGTTGGACAAGACCATCATCTTGACAGTCTTGGGGCCAACCACTCTCCCTTTCTAAAATCACCCCATACACACATCCAGGGCTGGGCAACAGTAGGTATCCAGTTGTAATACAAATAAAGAATACAATACTTAATAAATTATAACGCAAGAATAAACTCTGTGTTTCACATCCTCACAACTGTACACCTACTTTTGCCCGTGCCTGTGTGCTTATTAATGGGATGATGCATTTCAGTGGGAAGGTTTGTAAATCAGTTAGCTCTGACCTAAGTGGGAAGGTTTTCTGGCTTGCCTGGGGAGAGAAGCAGAAAAAAAAAATATACAAACTTTCTACTTAGGGAGGGAAATCTATAGACATTTAAATAAGGTAAATGAAATTTAACAGTGGAGAAATTACAACTGCGAAGAACTAGGTTAATCCAGGGAAGAAAGACAGTGAATCAAGAGAAAAATATAAGAAACTGAATTTAAGTAAGGGACCCAGATGGACCCTATTAGTGGCTGTTCTCCATGAGTAATAATAAAGGAAAGACTGCCTATCATTTTGGTTGGGAAGGCCTAAATTATGCTTCTCCTCATGCTCTCCTCCTAAAAAAAAAGAATTTATTTAATCTATCTGTGAAAATTTCACACATGGAGGGAGTGAAAGCAGGCTGATTACAGTTCGTGTATTTGTTTGTTTTTAAGAAATCATCAACTGCTGTGGGCACCGTGAGCAAAGCCATTCCCAACAGGATAAGAGAAAAATGGTCCCCTTTTTCCTAAGCGTGGCTGGTATACCAGGGGACGTTGGATGAGGCAGAAATGGGCACTTAGCCTAAAATACTTCATTGCTCTCATTGCAGGTCCTTTAATTTTTAATACACATTATATCTGAGTTCAGAGAGGTTTTGTTTTTGTTAACCTACTGGTCCAACATCATTCTGTTAAAACTTTTGGAATTAATATGCCAAATGCCAACTGCACCATGCAGTGGCCGTGAGGTGAATGCGTTTTCAGTAATGTTCGGTTTGAATGCCACCTCATTCTCCTCAGAGGGAAAGAACAGTTTCCATGTTTTAAAAGTAGTGTGGTGGTGGGGAGAAAATCACAACAGCATTTCTCCGCAAAGCTACCCCTGGGGCCCTGGGTGCACACCATTAAGGGTGACTATGGTGAGTTCCTGTCCTTCTGGGTGTGTGAAGTCACTGATGTCCAAGGCAAAGCCTGGTGAAGGGACATTAGGAGGCCTCGCTAGACTTCTGTGTTCACCACCTGCTAACACTGTGATCTTGGCTCGTAGCCAAGACTCAACAGTGAGCACTACCAAGCACCTGCTATGTTCCACATAAGGTTCTAAGTATCGACTCATACCCTCCTTGTAACAGCACCATGTAAGAGAGGCATTAATATTCTTCCCATGTTATAGATAGGAAAATGGAGGCACAGGAACTTCCCCTATACAGAAAGATCTTCCATAAATCAATAGCAAAATGATAAACAGCACAATACAAAAATGGGCAAAGGACATAAATAAGCACTTCATAAGAGCACTTCATAATAAGCACTTCAAATATCCAAATAGTCATTAAACATAAGAAAATGTGCTTAATTTCATTTGTACAAAAGTCCAAATTAAAACCGAAATGACGCACCACTGCATGCTTAACAGAGTGCCTAAAATTAAAGGCATGATGCTTCCAATTGCTGGGGAAGGAGCAGAGCAGCGGAAACCCCCGTGCTACTGGTGGGAGTGAGTGGTTTGACCTCTTTGGAAAACACTTCGGTGTTAACCACTCAAGCTGGGTATTTTCAAGTCCTGCAAAGCGACAGTCCCACCCCCAAGTGCAGAGCAAATGTAAAGATCTGCACTTGTGCACAGAAAACATGCAAAAGAGCGTTCTCAGGAGCATGACTTGGGAAGGCCCTCAGGTGGGAACAACCCAAATGCCACCAACAGCAGGTGCCCAAGCACCTTCAGTGTATGACACAGCACAATGCCACTCACAGCAACCATGAACTTCAGGGAGCTCCGAGCAATGAGTGGCTGAATTTCATAACCAACACTGAACAAAAGGACTGAGTTCAGAATACCGTAAGATCACATTAAATAAAGCACCAGAATTTGCAAAATCATATTAGTTTATAACAAACATTGATACTTAATCATTTTGAACACAAAATGCTATTTTTTTTTCATTTAAGAGCTACATTGTCTGAGCTTCACTATATTCTGTAAAACAGGTAGCACTACCATAAAGAAGAAAAACCTATCTTTTTACTTAGCCCCTGTGAGTGCCATTGTGAAACCCTTTCATAAGAAAAGTGTACCAAAAAATGGGGAACGAGAGACCTCTCAGAGCTTTGGCTCTATTTTCAATCTGGAATCAAACCAAGGCTTAGAAAGGACAAGGCAGCATGGTCAGTTTTCAAGGACAACAGGGCCACACTCTAGGGGACTCCAAGAGGAGAGAGCTGCTAGAAAAATCCCACGTGGCCTGAAGCTGAGAGTTCGGGGCAGAACATGAGAGGGTGAGCACAGCAATCCAAATGCTGCTTTGACCTCCCTTGTGTACGGAAGACGAAGCTCCTAATGATGATCAGACTGAATGGCAATTTTTCTGTTCCTGCATGTCTGTGAGCTCCTCCAGGTAAGAGGTTCCATTTTATTAAGTGTAATAAAATAAACAATTTTATATATTCAATGTATTTTCATAAGCCTGTGCCCATGTACCTACCACAGGGTGCATGTGAGGAGGGTGAACCTCCCAGTACCCTTGAGCAAGGCCAAAGGAGAAAAGCAGCAAGACATGCCCATGACAGCACCAGTCACCTTTAGTCCCCGAAAACCTGGCATCAGAGTGTGCCCCGATTTCCCACTGCTCTGAAGCATTCCCACACTCAGCAGGGTCGAATAATTTGGACAAGGCAGCCACTTCAGGCCTGCAATATTGCAATTCTTGCATCACTGATATGTGTAATTTGGGGCAGAGCTGGGCGGGAGTCAGAAAGAAAAGCCATGTGTTGTCTAGAGCTGTTTACCCAACACAACAAAGGGACCGCTAACCTTGTTTGTGCGATGGCATTAATCATGCATACTTACCTGAGTCAATAAAGCCTTCATCCTCTGTGATGTCCTCATCCACCAGGGGCCAACCTCTCCCTCAGATGCCAGAAGACCCCAAGACACCTTCAGGGCCTCTGCAAAACGTTTTCATTGCTCTTGAAGTCAGAAGAGAAGTGAGCTTCCAGCTCTCAGAAAATATTTAAATAAATAACAATATGTTCATGTTTACATCAATGCTGTCAAGATATGGAGTTTTCAGTTAATTTATTTATTTTGGTGAAGATAGGTGCCCCAAAGGCAAATATAACTCCACCCAGTAGATCAGCAACATGACGGGGATAAAATCCTGTTTTCAGAAAAATATCAAGTAATCTATTAATCATACATGGCTGGACTGTTTTCAAGGACATACGGGTAAAGTTGGGGGAGACGGACCAGGCTGGTAGGGGAGCCATGTGATGGGCCAGCTGAGTTGGGAGGACCCCTAGTCCTTCACAAACCACATGTTTTGGGGATATGACCCTCATTTTCTCTCTCACAAGCGTACTGCTCTAGCTAATGAGCAAATCAAAAGAAACAGGAAGAATTCTAGACCTCAGCACCGTCAAATTAGGGGAGTTAATTGAACGTACCACTTTCACACAGTGTAATCATGGTCTCTTTGTTTTGGTCAAAAGAGTGAAAAATATTTTTCAAACCCAACTCCCTCCCCTGCACACAAACAGTTCTATGGACCGACCGTGGTATTTCTTATCTGCTCTCATCAGCTGCACACTCAATCTCATCTGTGAAGACGGGTAGCACAATTACCGTTCGAAAGACGTATCAAGCTTCCCACACAACAAGGGCCTTTTAAGAATGCACTTGACTTTTCAGGTGATTCAGCAGGAAGAGCCATTAGTGCACCATCTAAATCGGGACTTGGAAAGTTTATTAAAATTCGATTTTTAACCTGATCCCAATTTCCTCTGCTTGTAAAAAAAAAAATCCCACTGGACTGCTTAATATTCATGCTCTTAACCTGAAAGATTCAAACAGCCATTATGGAAGGAAACGCTCTACAGAGGAGCCCCACAGACCGGAGTTTCGGATAAAATCACACTGAGCCCAGGCAGGTAGAGGGACAGTGGACCCTGGACTTCTGCCCAAGGAGCAAACTCTCTGTCCTTCACTCCCTTCCCACCTCCCCTTTCTCCTGGTCCCCCTCTTCCCTCGCATACCTGGGGGTGGGGAAGATGACCAGAAATAACAAAGAAAACATAAGCGTACTATTCAATTACAGAAATCACTCCAGTAGAAGTTTAGCTTTTACTTGCGTAAATTATCTCCTTCTCTGGTGCCCTAACTACTCCCCCGCACTGATGCCATGGCTTTGAACTTCTGTGCTTTGTTTTTGCAAAGTGAAGAAATCACAGCTTCTAAGAAGGTGGGTGCAAGGGTAAAATGTGCAACTTGTGTAATGCATTTTGCACGGTGCCTGGCACAAAAGCCTTGAATGCCTCTCAGCAGGTGTTGGGACTGATTGCTGACCAAATTCATAGGTCACTTGCTTTGTTTCCATTTCACTCTTCCAGCCTTTATCTTCTGCAGAACAGAGTTTGCACCTTAACTGATGTCGGTGAGTTTGGGGAGTAAGAAACAGGTTGTGGGTGCTCATCTTGTTTCCCCTTGAGAACTGATTTTCTGAGCCCTTCAGGGAGTGGTGATGCCCTAACTTTCCAGGGTGGCAGGCATAGTGCAGAACACAGACTAGGTGCCCAATAAAGGCTTTGCATGTTTGAATGTAGGCAGCTTAAAAGTCACCAACTAAAACCCTCTCAAGTTCCATTTGGTGACACTGAGTGAGAAGGGCTGGGGCCACACACTGAAGAGTGACGGTCATGCTTCCGGTCGACTGCTGCCCTGTCTCCTATGAAACCCCTTTCTGAATCAGAAACATGTCCGACCTGAACCATGACTCCTTGAGGGAAGTTCAGTTTAGAAGACTTTTTTTTTTTTTTTGAGAGTATATTATGTTTCAGATACCATGCAAGATTTGGGAGAGATAACTAAATTACGGTGTCCAAGCTCAAAGCCCTTCTAATCTGGTGGGGCAGACAGATCTCTAAACAGATCTTTTCAATAAAATGTTCATGTTACAATACAGCTGAGTTTTGGTGATATGTAAATGGCTGTAAGGAAACCTAACTCTAATCTACAAGAGGTAAAGGAAGGGGGGTTGAGGAGAAATAACATAAAACTAAATAAGAACAAAAGAGCCAATTAATACTGTCTTATTTATCTAAGTATAAGAACACTGATCATTGATCAGTGAATGTTGGCTGAAATTAAAGAACATGAGAAATTAAAGAGAGCTAAAATTCCAGTCTTCAAATTCTCGTCACTAGCCAGATCAGGTTGGAGTCGCATTTTGAATGTAAAGCTTCTAACAGAGACTGGGGCCTGCAACCTGGGTTCTAGTTCCTTTTTAGAACTTGTCGTGGGGAACTAAGCAGATCAGTTAACCTGTTTTTGGCTCCGTGGGTGCAAATCACACTGCCAGTCTCCCTTTGCATCCAGCAAATGAGTCGTGAGATTCCTACTATGGGCACAAAAGCACTGTGAACTCTCATGGAGAAGTAATCACAGCAACTCAGAGCGTCAAAGCCTCTCCCTGTTTTGAAGAACACAGGACCTGCATTGGGCTGAGCTGCTGGGAGGAGCTTGGGGACATCAGTCTACACAAAGGTTGACCTTGGTCTAACATTTCACCTGGAACGACCTCATATGTGATTTTATACATGACTTCGTAGAATGGGGGAAAGCCCTTCTTTTAAAGCTAATGTCAATATAAACACCACAACTTTTCAAAGTGAGGCTTTAAATTGACCTTTAAAACTTCATGTATGCACACATATATAAAATTCATATATATATATCTTAAAAATAGGCATGTCAATAGCAGTCTGGCTCGAAGAAGTAGCCAAAATCATTAAAACCCCTAAAAGCTTATTTTCCAAAATAAGGTTTGTTTTCGGCCTCACTGATGTTTCTGTCTTTGGTTTTATCAGATAGCCAGAAAATGCTGGTCGTTGCTCTGCTTTCTAAAAGGACAGCCAGCTGCATTACGCTAGTAAAGAGGTCACTTTCCTATGGGTACCGTTCCTTAGGTGGGAGTGTCCGTCCACTAAACAAAGTTAATGAAAGATTTTCAAAACTCAAGTGACATATTCGAATTTTTCCAAATATTTATGTTCCAATATTTAAGATGTGGAAGATCTACTGAAATCTCATCTTTAAAAAAAAGTACTGTACTTTGATGTTCCTTAGGCATTTTTTTAAAAACACATTTGCTGACCCGCCTTTGCAGGGACTTGCTTTGTTCTGGGTAGGCAGGTGAGTAGGCAGACCAACTTCTCCAAGGAGATTCCAACCCCACGCCCCTGGAAATCTTAATTTGAAGTTGAACTACTGAAAAGCTGGCCACGTTCTCACACCAAATCCCCCACCTGCCGGAACTGGGGGAGGGGACAAGGGGACCCTGCTGGGTTTCAGAGATGACGTTTGCAGTCCGGTGCACTAGCAGAGGCGAGCTGAATTTTCTGCGCTCTCCTGGTGACTCGTCATTTACTGCCGGACTCCACACCGAAGACAGAGGGCGTGTTCAATGGCGACAAGGAACGCTAAGGAGCAGGCTCCTCACACGGATCCCGGATCGGGCTGCCCTGCCGCTGGCGTCACAGCCCCGCCGAGAGAATGGCTCCCCCTGCTTCCCGGGCCGCGCGGAGAGAATCGGAGCCTAAGGTGGGTCACCTGCCGGAAAGGGAACACGCGGTGTGGACGCAGGAGGGAGGGGCGCAGGTACCCGGCACCTTGCGGGACTACAGAGTGGAGGAAGAGGTGGCCTCAGGGTTAGCACCTGCCCTTTCCTAGCAGGGGGAGGGAGTAGACCGGACGCCCCAGGTTCGCAGCAAAGGCACAGTCACCTTACCCACAGCCGACCCCGCCCTCCCGGCCGCGCCGGTTCCTTCACTGAAACCCAGAGAGTCGCAGCTCCGGGTGGGCGGGACCGACTCCGCCTATACCTGTCAGCTGAAGCCGGGAGCCTGGCTGGGCTACGCCGCCTCCGGCGCCCAGCGGCGAGCGGAGCACCCGGCGGGCTGGACTCGGGGCAGCGCCAGAGCAGGCCTGGCAGCAGTGGGCGCTCGCGATCTTCCTTGCCCAACGCGGTCTCCCTCAGGGCCCGGCCTCCTGCGTCCCCTCCTCCTGCTTCTGCTCCTCCTCCTGCTCCTCCCCTCCGCGGGACTCAGCTCCGGGTCTCCCGCTTGCAAAGTCTCCAGCGTGCGGGCAGCCACGAGCCGCCGCTGCTGACGGGTCTCTGGGTGCCCGCGCACCTTCACTGCCGCCTGTCTGGCGGTGTCCCGAAGCTACCTCCGCCTGCTGCCGGTGCTCGACGGCGCTTCCCATGGCCCAGCCCGAGAGCCGACTTCGGGCGCCGGACCGGCTGGACCGCGGCGCCGCTCAGGTGAGTGCGGAGCGTGCGGGACTGGGGCCACCAGGCTGGGGAGTGGCAGGACGTGGGGCGATCGAGGTGGCCAGATCTGGCGTCCTGGACTTAGGGCAAGAGCAGAGGCCAAGGTGAGCCGGGGCTGGAACAAATGTAGTGGATGTAGGGGGACAAGGAAGGAGAGACTCGGGGGTTTCCTGTCCTCACCTCCTGTCTTGACCCCCCAGCTCCGCGAGCCCCGAGGGACTGTTCGTATTTTGCGGGCAGGGAAGGTATCTGGGTTTCTCACTCTTAGTGGATTGGATGTTAACCCCTAGCAGAGTCTGAGGTTCGATCTCGTCCACCACTGCTCCCTGGTATCGTGGGGGAAAGCTGGAGCGCAGAGCGCAGCGCATCCCGGGTACCACTTGGGCTGAGAACTGGGGCGGGGACACGGTTAGCAAAAAGTCAGTCGGTCCAGGGAGCATCCAGGGTAAGGAAACCTTGGTCTAGTTCGCCTCTGCATTCAGCCGGAGCGGAGAAAAGATGGGACATTTCCCCAGGGGCGGGGATGCTCGGGAGCAGAGAGACTGAGGCTCCAGGCCTGACAGTAAGTAACCTCTTTTCCCCAATGACATTTATACACGGTCCTGATTTTTCCCGTTACTTTTTATCCCCCCACCCCACTTTTTTTCCTGCCTCCGTTTCTATTTCGGGCACCACGGGTGGCGGCAGCGGGTGAGGGTGAGGGGAGGTGAGGCGCCAACCCGCGGTGGGAGCGCGTAGCCCCAGTTCCGAGCGAAGGGCACCCTCCAGGAACCTGACATCTCCAGGTGCGCTTTCCGAGCCGGGCGACACAGCGCGCTCTGCTCCCCTCCTGGCCCCACCTGTCTGGGGAGCCGGAGCGCGGGTTTGGAGAGCCTGCGACGGGATAGGGAAGCCGCAGGATCAGAAGCCGGGATGCAGGGCTCGGGGTGTGCTGCGCGCCACAGTTGTTGCCGATGCTTCGTGTCCTACACCTTTTGGACTCGCCGGGCCAGCGTCCACGCTTCCTCGCACACACAGGACCCTCACTCCGGAGGGCAAGCGGGGAGTGCATCCTTCCTCCTCGGCCCCCTACTTTGCAGGACCAGTCACATCCTTGCCTCGCCTTGCACGAGTCTTGCTCCTCCCCCAGCATTATCCGCCGGCTATTTTTATCCAGTCCTTGTACGAAAATGCTGGGGGGCGGGGGGGGGGCAATTCTGGGGAGGAGAATCCAAATCCACTATCCTCGCGTTGAGCTCCCAGAAGCGGTCCCCTGATAGCAGGGAGCAGCCAAGGCTTCGGAGAGGAGCATAGTGCGCCCGCTCCTCCTCTAGCAGCCAGAGCTCGGGGAACCGGGGTACCACCGGCTCCGCGGCGGCGCCCGCCGCTCTCCCGCAGAGCCGCTCCCTGGACATAAACCCCGCGCCCGGGCGTCGGTACTCTGCCGGCTTCTGTAGCTGGTGCAGGTGCGCACGCAGGATCCTTTGCGTCTGACTTGTGCGTTCTCGCTAGGCAGCTAAATCTCACTATAATTTAATGAAACACAATTAGCAACTTCCACTCAAGGGTTAATTTAAGGAGTTACATCTTTAAAAAATATAAAAGGAGGGAGAGAGAACCCAACTTCTGCCTTCTGGCGTTTCTAAAGCCCATCCTTCCGCACTGGGAATTCTTATTTTGCTTTCTGCTCTCTCAGTGACAACTGGGCACAATTACAATAAATCTGACCTAGTGAAATTCTAGGAGATGAACACTTCAGCTGCAAATCCCCGCGTTAGGCTTTGCATTTCCAATGCTTAGACGTTCCCCTCCCATAGGGTTGCAGAAATTACGTATTGAAATGGACCGTTGTGTTACATAAGGTTTTCCCCAGCGCTAGGCGGAGAAGGATCAAGAAAGAATCCTTTCCAGGAGTCAGTAGGTCCCTCTAACTCTTTCAACAGAGTTTGACAAGGCTGACAACTTCGTGACTAAGCACTCTTAAGTCGGCAGTTAATTAGGACAGTAGCGTCCAGTGAGGATCCCTTACTGAGGCTTTTTGAGTGTTTTTCTGGGCTGCGGATCCAGGCCAAGGCTGCCTGGTGTACAAGGCACTGTAGCTTTAAAATGGGAGGTGTTTTTTTTTTTGTGGGTTTTTTTTTTTTTTTTTTTTACTTGGAACACTGGTGAGAAAGTGGTACCTTGAACTTGCAATGACATCAGAAGAAACCCAGGGCTCTTTGGCTCTGATGCAGGTGTGCCTAGTCGGAAGCCTCAAGTCCAATGGTCTCAATCAGTGTCTTGCCCAGCATAGATGTCCAGGACCCTTTCTCTGGATTCCACAGTGCAGTTGGGCTTTGTGGTTTTGTTGTCAAAGGAAGACATTCTCTTACTGGAAAAGTACTGAGGTCTTTGAAAAGAAAAGCAATACAGAAGGTTTTTCTTTCTTTGTTTGTTTGTTTTTAATTAAAATGTGATGGTGACTAGAAAGGGGCTCAGAAGATGGACTGGCTGGTGGAAAATTGCTTGATCCATGCCCACTGCCTTTCTCAGACCACGGCATCCACCCTGAGTGGGGCATACTCGCTGTGAGTACTGACTCGTGTTCCCTCTGCTGAGGCTGGGGCTTGGGGGGAGGAGCAATAAATGTACTGATGTCTTGAGGGAACTGAGCCTGTACCCAGGGTCATGGCTCAGACCAGGTTCTAGGCCGTGCCTCTCAGCCTGGGTGCCTGCATGAGAGACTGTTGTGGAGGCTGAGGAGTTACAACTTCCTGGCAGCTGGGTGGGAAATGCAGTAACTTTCCAGCAATTGTGGAAAGCCATACTTTTCCAGCTGATATTGGAAAAGACCTGGGTAGTTCCCCATCACTTTGCCGTAAGTACCTATCTTCTTCAGATCTCACTAACCGCCCATGCTCTCTAGCTTGGCTGCCCTTTCGCAATGGGGGAGCGGGTAGGTGCTAGCTGAATTTGGAGGAAGCTTCTTTCCCTGGCACCCTCAGCTAATGATGTTTCTCTCTCTGAACCCCAGATCCTTTCTCTGCAATACAGAGATTGGAAGATTATTATTAGAAAGTGAAAAAAAATGCATGTGAAAGGCATTTTGGAAATTCCAAAACACTGATGGAAAGGTCCGGGGTTATCTAATTTGCTTTCCCTGCAAATGCCGTTTTGTTTATTTTAATGTTAATTGTAGTTTATGTGTGTCTGTATGAATTACATTGAACATTGAATGAAGGGGAGGCTATCACACAAGGCTCCAGCAGCTCCTTGTGAACCCTTTACCTGAAACCCACCAGCACCAGGCCTCACTGCTTCTCAGAACCATTAGCTTCTGGGCTTAGGGTCAGAATAAAATGTTTTGGAGGCCTTTTTTCTTTTTAGTTTAATGCATTTTGCACATCTTAAGAAAATATAGTTTCAGGAGAAGAGGCCTGCTATTGATCAACCAAAAACGAAGGGAAGTTGCAGATGAGTGTATCCACTGGGGAAGAGTGACACATGACTAGTTTCAGGCGATGACCTGGGTGTCCCTTGTCATCAGCATAAAGGACTGGCTCTCGATCACATTTTCAGCATTGTTCAAAATGCTTCCCCAGGACATAGCTCAGTGCCTGGCACTTAATAGAGGATTGATAACTATTTCTGAAATAATGAACGGATGCTTGAACTGAACCTTTGCAGAAACCCAGTGCTGCACGCAGGCAGATGGCATCCTTTCTATTTTGAAGAATTGGAATCTGCAGATCAGAGAAGTTAATTAATGTTCTGGAGGTAGAAAGGATCCCAGATTGGAGCTCAGGTCTGTCTGTTCTCATTCCACTCCCTTCCCTGGCTGGTGCTGGGTGCCCTTCTCCCTCCCTCTGCCACTTAGAGTCCTCCTCACCCGCGAGCACTTCCACATGTGGGCAGGTGTCCAGCAACCAGACAGCCCTCTTATTCAGGTGGCACAGCCCTCCTCTCACAGAGAGACTTTCTGGTGGGAGGTGGGGCTCTGTCTCCATGTCCATCTCTCCAGGTCCTTAGCTAGGGTTCTGTTGGTGATCTCCCCTGGGACCTGGAATCCTGAGGGACCAGCTAAAGGACACAAGGTAGTTGAGTACTTACTAATTACTGTGAGTCATGAATCAGGGGGCATGTCCAGCAGCATGGATGTCCCAGGATGTCCCAGGGGTACATGTCCCTCATGTGTGATGCTGGCATGTTCCTTAATATCTGGGTTCCCTTTATCTTTCTCAGTTTCCAAGCCCAGATTTGCCACCTCTCATCCACTTCTGGGGGTAACCCATGGCCTCCAAGTCAGTTCCCTTTCTCTCTGAGTTAGCCCTATCTGTAATCAGCTGACTGCAGCCTCTCAGGTTCCTCTCTGGGCCTGCCTCAGGGGTGAGGCATTCTCAGCTTCCTCTACCCCCAGGGAATGCGCCCCTAGCTTTTCCAGGCCATCAGAATAATACTTAGTGGGCCACAATTTGTCAATAGTTATGGGGAACCATGAGAGTTCTAGAAAAATGAATACATTACTCTTCCAAGGAATAGCCTGAACATAACAGAAATAGATCCCAGGAGGCATCTTTTCTTTTCCCTGCAGGCTGCATGTTTTTTGGTAGCTTTCCAGTAGGGGTCGCAAACTCAAATGCATTTCAGCGGCCAGGCAATTAACAGCCTTGGAAGCAGGCCTGGGGCCCAGCCAGGGTAAAAGGGGTGCTGCGGCTCAGACCCATCACAGGGGTTATCAGTGAGACCTCAGGAGGCCCAGTCGTGCCAGATCTGTTCATTTGTTTGCTTTTAAGGTAGGCTGTTAGTTCATGATTTTATATAGAATCTATTGACTTTTCAGTACCAACAGCTAATTCAACATTTTTAAATGATACCAGGTGGGCCATACAAAACACCTCTGTACGTAGGCCTCATATTTGCCCCACAGGCCCCTAATCTATGGCTTTGGGGTTAGGGGGAATAGAGAAGAAATCAGTTGCAATGTGAAACTTAGTGAAATCAGTTACCCAGAATATCAAGGCAAGGAAGGGCGTGCCCGGAGTGGAGCACAGAGTTCCAGTGAGTTAACCTTCACAATCTCAGCAAGTTTGTTTGTGATGTTCTTTCTCTTCACCCTAGTGAGGGGTTACAATGATCAAACTTGTTCTTTTAACACATGTTTATTGAGTGGCAGCTGTGTACCGCCTGATGTTCTGCTCACTGGTGATGCTACAGGGAGTAAGACAGGTGGGAATCCTTGCCCCATGTTTATCTGCTAGTGGAGGAGATAGGTCCAAGTGAGACTGGCCAGTGAAACCTGTCCTGTGTTAGACAGTGATTGTGCCAAGTGTAGCCAGTTGGTGGAGGGCCATGAAGTGGCAGGGGCCCGGGATGAAACCAGGGGCCTCAAAGTTTACCCTCTGACTCAGTACAACCAAAGTAAGCTTCATGGTCCAACATGAAAGGTTTTTCAGTGTGGGAGTTTGGATGCTTGATTATATTCTGGGAGTCGTATAGTGGGTGAACCCCTGAGCACATTTATTAATAACTCACCATGTAGCAGGCACTGGATTAAGTGCTAGAATCCATTAATGCACAAAACCAATAAGGACCAGGCCTCAAGGAAATCATAGACCAGCACAAAAGACATTGACACATGATCACCAACACGCAGGTAACTAAGGTGAGTGAGGAGTGTGGGAAGGAGGGTGAAAGTTGACGCTCAGAACTTGGACGTTCAGCATCTCCTTCCTCGAGCATCTGAGTTGTGCCAAGTTTAGGTCCGTGCTCCTCAGCAGGCTTGAACCCTGGCCCCACCATTAGTGAATATATTTTGAAATTTTAATTTCTTTACCTGGCAAAGACATTTTGTATTATTATAAATTTTCATTTTTGTATCACACACAAAAATGAAGTATTTTAAAAATGTGCTCTATGTGTGAAAGGTACTTGTGCCCTTGAACCCCTGACACACGCTGTCTCAAATCTGCCCCAGGCTCTGTTGTTGAGGGTTGTTGCCAGGGCAGATGTGATGTGCAGAAGGTAAGAAACACTTCTCCATCTTGAGGTGTAATGTGCCAGTCAGGTAAATTAACAAGGTTTTATGTGCGTAACGATTGGGCAGTCCTTTCCGTGAGAACCCATCCCCTCCAATCACCCATCTATTGCTTTTGTTGCAACAGTTTTCCCAGGGCATGCTTTTATTACAATGCGGTTTATCTTCTTACTCAATGGCTCCCCCGCACAATACGTGCCCTCAAGAGCAGAGTCTGGACCTGAGGGCTTGTTTCTCCCACCAGGTTCTGGAACACTGTGTCTGGCTCCAGTAGGTAGTTGCTCAGAGAATAAATAGGAGGAAACATTTCGGCCTGGGGAAATTTGGAAAGGCTTCATGGGGGGAAGAAATATTTAATGAAAGAGTGAGGCTTGGAGAGAAAAGCCAAAGAAGGGTGATCAAGCAGAGTCAGAACTGCTGGCAGCCCCCAAGCCCTTGTTGGGAACTCATCGTCCATTGCAGGGGTCCCCAGTGGGGTCCGCCCAGGTGAATAACTGCCACAGTGACACAAGCCTTCACTGCCAGGTTCTGACTGTGCCAACCAATGACACCAATAAAAGAACAATGAAAAACATGAATGAAACGGATGAAAATGGTCATCCTGTACTTCCATGTAGTGCGGTAACACTGGCTAGCTCCTTTCCCCGCTGTCCTCAGTCCTTCACGGGAGGTGGAAGCTCATAGCATCTTCATTTTATGATTAAGGAAACTGAGGTCTGGAAGTGAAGCGCCTATTCTCAGACCCTCAGAACGAAGGCTGCAGAGCCCGGATTCAGGGCAGAGACTCTCCACCTGCCAGGCGTGAAAGGCTCAAGGTGGACACTCGAAATCCCTGGAGGACCGAGTGGCCCATATTTTCTGTAAGCAAAGAAATCTATTTAGATTTGAAACATTGACCTCCATCTCCTTGTATTCATCAAGAACTTCCACTTCAGCACTTTCCGGGCTTCATCTGGAGTCTCGCTGAACTTCCCCTAGAATTCCTGCAGATTAGGTGCACCATGGGGTAGGTGATTTTATGTAAATGTCCTCACTCTTTGGTTTAGGAGAGTAAATCAGAGCCCTGTATCAGCAGTTCAAATACAGTGGGAGAAGGTGGATTGCAGATGCAGCTGAAATGAAAGGCGAGCTCGCCAAGCTGTGCTCGGAAAAATAAACACTTCAGCGGCACCGAGAGAAAGCGGCTGGGCGCCTCCTCTGCAAAACTTGCTTGCTCTTTACTTAAATTATGTCTTAAACCAGATTTTTTTCCAGCGTCCTGGGTAGGAAGGAGGGAGAAGGTGTCAATTACAGAATTCCAGATTTGATTTTGGAGTTATTCTTGTGGGGGAAAGCCTGGCTTTTGAAGTCACATCTGTTTGAATTTCTCATCTCCTGCTTACTGACTGTGTCATCCTGAGAAATAGACAAGCTTTCTGGACCTCATTTTTTTTCTGCATTCTAATGAGGATTAAAGGAGACTTCCAATAGAAAATGTTTAGCATAATGCTCAGAAAAACTTACAGTCTTCTTGTGTGGAGTTGGCAGATTTACCAAATAACTATACAAGACACCTAGTTAAAGCTCAATTTCAGGTAAACAACACAGAATGTTTCAGTATAGGTATATTCCAGACACTAAGTATTAAGAAATTACTTAATTTATTTTCTGAAACTTAAATTTAACTGGAAGTCCTGTATTTTATTAAGCATTCCCATTCACATGGTGACAGCAGAGATTGATTAGTGAAAGTTCTAGAACCCTAAGAAGCTAGAGAAGAGAGAGTTCAGTAACCTGGAAGGTGAAATGACTTAGCCAGGATCTGGTCTGAGAGGCAAAGGAAGAGCTGCTTGCTCTGGTGGGCTGAGTGACATCAAACCAAGGGAATCTTAATTTTTGCTGAAAGCAACAAAGGATTGTGGACCACATCAAACTTTTCAGTGCATTGAATAAGTGAGCCATATTTTCTCCCGTGTCATGAAGGCATGCACAGAGTATGCCCAACACCCTTTGGAAAGAAGGTATTTCAGACCCATGAGGCCACCAGGGCAGCGTTCAGCCCACTATGGCAGCCCCCACCCCCTGCCCCATCCCCCCCCCCCGCCACCTCAAAACAACCATGGCCCTAGGGCTGGACTTGGAAAGAGGGAGCTCACACAGGGGCCCACTGAGCTCACTGAAGGGGCACTTTGTGCTTTGAAAACTCACACCTGCACTTGCTCCCTCCTCCGATGGACCCAAAGCTAATAAAACTGTGAGAAGGCCTTTCAGACCAGCTCCTCCCGAGGAGATGACCTCAGGTTGTAAATCGAGACCAAGCTCTCCCCTAGGACTGCAGGCATGTGTTGTTCGGAGGCTGGCTGTGAAAATGGCATGTTTTTACTTCAGGTAATAACCTGGTGAGGAACTAAATTAACAACGCTTTGGTTGCATGCGAGCTTTTCCAAAGAAGAATTTTGTGCTTTCTTCAACAGTGAGAGCTGCCTCATGCCGAAATAACCAGTTTCTGTTGCATATAGCATTACTAACTCCTCACTTAACCCTGGCTGCTCCCTGGCCCTGTGTTCAGATGGACTACAGACCAGAAAGAAGAAGCTGCCTGATGGTTAGCGTGCAGGCTTCACCAGCCGGAGAGATCTGGTTAGGGTCCTCCCTGCTACTTCTCAGCCATGTAATAGGAGGTGAGTTACTCCTCATCTCTAAGCCTCAGGTTCCACCTCTGCCAAATGGACACAATTAAAATTATAGCAGATGGTCAGTCGCTCAGCACACATTAAGCCAAGTAAGTTACGTCAAGCATTTACACAGCTCCCGGATCACAGTCAGCATTTTTAAAAAGGATGCTATTAATAAGGTGACAAAAGCAATGTAGGCCTCTAGCTGCAAACTCAGTGTCATGTCACAGAGACCTGAGGTGGAATCTCATGCATTGTATTCATGGGAGAGCGTCTGTGTCCTTTGCCTCCTCTTTTTTTAGTCTTAATTAATATAATTCAAGCAAACCTCATGATTTCATTTTCTGGGCCAACAGAATAGAAGCAGCAATATAGAAAAGGTCTGGAAGAGCTGTTCGGGGAAGACACAAGATACACAAGAGAGAGAAAAGGAGGGAGGGAGGGAGCCTGGGAAGAGGGCGGGAAGAGGAGACCCCAGAGGAGAAGACAGGGCAGGAAAACCATTGCAAGCAGACCAAAGAGTCTGAAGAACACGGAAATCCAGCAACATTCTGTAGCAGGGCAGTTTTCCGGAGTCCCTCATTAAATCCCCCAGATACAGAGATACAGTCATTCGAGTAAGTCCACACCCTCTCGTTCTCCCAAGGCTTCTCAGGACTCCAACTTAATGCCTGTAACCTTGAGGGAAGGTCACAGAGACAAGAATGGTGAAACTGCAAAGAATATGGCACATGACATAAAAGTGTTCTCTGATGACACAAAATCACAGATAAGAACTGAAGACAAGGGAACTGAGTGCCATCTTGTGGAGGGATTGGCCACGGTACCCCTAGTTGTCCTCTGACTTCCAGAGGGCTGCTCCTTTTGGTTTGGTTTTAAATTTCTGTTTATTAGTCATCAGTTCTTACTAAAGAGAGTTTCAGGGCCCCCGTCTTCTTTCCGGACTCTGCCCCGTGAAATGCTGCCCTCCCTCCTGACCACCTTCACTCACGTCACAGGACACTGCTGTTTCTGGGGGGCTGGAGCCTCCCTGGGGCGGGGGCCGTGAGGAGCTCCTGGTGACTCAGGACTGGAGAATGCCTTCTGCGTCCAAAGGGTGTGCACCATTTGAGGTATTTGACCTTGAGGAAGGGATTTTGTTTTCCCCAAGCTTGGTTGCCTCACCTGCTGAATGAAATTACACCTGCTCACAGACTTTGGCTGGGAGAATCACAGTTTATAATATACGTCAAACACCATTCGAGAGCCTGGCCCCAAGTGTCTGTAATGCAACACTTAGTGGTCATCATTAGCTTTTGTCTCTGATAAGCCTGAATTTGTTTGAAAAGGAGATCAAGAATGTCATTTAGGATCTAACTGTGGAATATTGTCCAGTCCTGCCAGTCCACCTGGTGGACCCTGTTCAACTGGAGAGAGGACCATGGTGTCCCTGGGCAGCCCTTTCCATCCCTGCTCTAACGTGGGAACAGAGCAAGGGTGGGGGGCTCTGCCTGCAGAAGATTTCCCAGTAGGTCTCATTACCCAAAAACTTGGTCACATGCACACGGAATGACAGAAGAGGAAACTGAGGCACGCAGACGTTTGAAACAGTGAAAGGGGATGGTTAGGGGGACACGGCAACCCTAATTGATCCCTCTTGCCTCTGAGCAACTGTTTACACTCATGCTTACATATTGCGGTTGGCGATTGATCCCGCTCAGCTTCACAACCTCTGTTTTATCACCGTTCTCAGCTGAAATACGAACCTCATTTTCTTCTGGTTTCACAGTTTTTTCCTCCCCAGCTTCATAACTTTTACAATCAGTTTCAATCTGCAGTACAGGTGTGGGAAAAAATAGGCTTACAGTTGCTCATTTGGAAAATAATGCAGTAATTAATAAATAATAACAAAGGAATAAACTTTGTTTTGTGTACTCACAACTGTTAACCTACTTATGCTGACCCCTGTATTTATGTTAATCTCTCCCCCTGACCTGAGCAAACTTTGCAAAACTAATCAGGTGCCTGCCCTGCCCCCTGATGTGGAATGTCCCATGCACCCTCATTGTTTCCCGAATCAGGACTCTTCCCCAGGAGAAGAGAGCTGAGCCCTCACACGCCACTTCCTCACCGTATCCCCATGGGAAAGGTTAAAATTCCTTGAAACCTCACGTTTTCTTCATGGTTTTTAATGATGCACTTTTATGCACTTATTGATTTAACGTTTAGTCTGGTTTAATGGGTTAAATTCTAAGAGGATGAGGACATTTGAGAGCAACCAAACCTGGATCAAACCTGAATGAGTACCTGGCACCCACGAAATAATTGTTGAATGAAAGTAAAAAAACGAGAACCCCAGCACCCTCTTTTCCTTGGAGCTGCCAGGATTAAACATGGTGATTCACACAGAGTGCTGAATGCACCTGGGGGTGTTCACAGCAGGCTCTTCTTTGCCTGTTTTGTTTTTCACAGTGAAAATAAGGATGAAATTCAAGTCCGCAGGCTGGCAGCCACATTCTGGTCCTTCAAGCGGCCTCTCTCCCCATTTTGTTCTCCACATACACCTCATAGTCTGACCTCAGGACTGACACCTGTTGTTCCCCAGATAAGTCATGAATATGGACATTTCCACCGTTGCCACCTGCACCTATCCCCTTTGTCCTCAGGGTCAGACTGTATCATTCTTTCAGGTCTGTCTTGGATGCTCTCCTGACCCGCCTCCTCCCCATCCCATAATAGATAACTCTGTGTTTATGGCACCGGGGAGAGGATCTCTCATCTGGGCATGTGATAGGCTTGTACCTTCTCTTCTATTTGGGGGTCAGAGCAGCCCTGTGACTTGCTGTGAGCTGTGCAGGTTCAAGTGTGTCCCATTGAGCCTGGAACTTTAAGAGGCACTCCGGCTTCGCACGTGTTCTCTTCCCCTGTTGCATGGTGACCTGCTTGCTTCAAGCCAAGACAGAACGCTTGCTTCAGGCGTTCTGTCTTTTTGGTTTTCTGAGACTTGAGTAAGCTGAGTCCCACCACCAGCCATCAGAGGACAGGCAGGCAAAGGGCGGAGGCACTGGGATGTGCCGACCTCAGCGCAGCTGAGCACAGCCACGGGAAGGCACTGTTTTCAGTTGTCCTGGATCCCTCCTTACCACACAGGAAACCTCCGCCACTCCCCACCCTGCCCCCTGAGCAGGACAAACCAAGGCTCCTGGAGCTTCGCACCCCTCAGGCTCGGTCCAGGATTGCTACATGAAATGTGGATTTATGTGGTTCAAGGATGGAGGGCCTCAGGTCCTGGGACCTGGGACGTGAGAACGCCAGTGTTGTACATAGGGAAACATCAGTCTTCAAGGACAGGAGAGTGGCTTGGTTCAGGTTCCTGGAGCCCACATGGGCAGCCATCCTTTGTTGCCCCACAACGGGGTCAGAAGCACCCGAGAAAATGTCCCCTGGGAAAAGTCAATGCCAGCCGGTTCTGGGTCTTCTCTGAACTTGCTCATGGTGGCTCTGTGTGCATCTTCCCCAGCCTCACAGGCCCCTGTTCCAGGGACATGTTTGCAGTTGTTGCCCTGAACAAGAAGCATGCCTTTGCCTGTTCCTGATCCTTAGCCACTGCCCCTTCATGGCACAGAGCAGCAGAAGGGCTCTGGCTGGCATTGAGCCATTTGTTGGGACTCTGGTGCCACGGGCCACCAGGCCCTGCTGAGTTAAACAGTCCCCTGTGTTCAGAATTGCCCTCACCTGCTGCCTTTTCTTACTTGAATGGTTCTTTATGGGCCTTTGCTAAAGAGGGTACAAAGGCTAATGATCTCATAGTCATTGTCCTCTGAAAACATTGGATTCAGAGCCACTTTATGCTTTGTTCTGCGCTCTCTCTCTCTCTCTCTCTCTCTCTTTGTCATCTAGCTCTCTTTGCATCGCTTTCAATACCCATAATCTTCTGCTTTTACCGAAGAATGCTTTCTTCTTGCTTGTCAATTTTTGGAAGGCAGCAGTTCCTTTCTTATAATTATTTAAGCAGACTAGTTGTTATAAAATCTAAATTATTGCTATTATGGCCCTTTTATTTTTCTCTTCAAGATAATATCATCAGGCTATGGTGATTGAGCCAATATCATCAGTTCCTATGTCCTGAGGCTCTCCCCGTGTCCTGTTAAGTGGGCTAGCTTTTTCCCTCTGTGATGTGTCATTAATTCTTGTAGCCACCCAGCACAGCAGGAAACACTCCCTTTCTTCAGATGGGGAAACTGAGGCTCAGAGAGGAAAGAAGCTTTTCTGTGGGCAAACAACTATGCCAGGATTTCAGCTCCAGGAGATCTGAACTCACTTGCTTGATCTTCCCACAACATTTCATTTATTTCTCCATTTTCCCATTTAGGTATTTCGGGCTGGACTTCAGTTAAAAACACTGAGCTTGATTTTTGTTACTGAGAAGCTTTGTATATAATGCTATTTTTCTTCCTCTTTTGTTCTGGTGATATCTCGGCATCCTTCACAGACTGGCCCCTTATCTAGCCAATCCACCCCTTAATGATGGCCGAGGTTCAACTAATATTCACTCAATGAACACTAGATACGCTCTGAAAGCAGAACAGCGATGGCAGTTTGGGAGAATGGACCCAAGGGAACTCTCTCTCCTCCTAGAAGCTGCATTATTTCCCTTCATCACAAAGTCCTCAGCTGCGTAGAGACACAATGTATGTCACAAACTTTAGCCCACAAAGTGGCCCACTGATACCAGCACAAGTGACAAAACTTCAGAGTTTACTCTGACCTGGGTGGAATTTGGGATAATAGCGCTCGGCCATGACACACAAGCTTTCTTCTTAATTCTCTAAAGCCTTCACACTTTAGATGGATATAAGAGGGCAGATGATCTTAGAACTTACAACACAATCCGTTCCCTCTATAAAGGAGGCTTAGAGCACATCTGAGTCTTGGCCAAGGTCCCACAGAGGTCAGGCCAGGACTTGGGGCCAGACCCCAGCTCCTGATGCCCAGCTCAGCAGCCTGCTCACTTGTGTGCATTGGCCCCTTGCAGCAGAGAAGACTTTGTTGAGATGCATTCTGTGTGCCTGACATGATCCGTGTTAGCGGTATTGGTCATCTGAATACAACCCTCATCGGCCACAACAATGGATGGTGGACATCTGACATTCACTATGGGGACATTTAGTGGCAGTTTTCTCTATGCCAGGCTCTCTTCTGAGCACTTCAGGTAGTAATATCACCTTTAATTCTCACAATAATTCTAGGAAGCTGATACTGTTACCAGTCCCACGTTTCAGGTGAGAAAATGAGGCACTCTGAGGTCATGTGACTTGCTCTTGGCCAGCCAGAGCGAGTAAGGGATGGAACTGGGATTCAAACCAGCAGCCTCTCCTCTCTGAGCTGTTACAATTCATCCTGATCATTCCTGAATGTGTCCCCCTGGCACCAGCTCCTTTCAAATAGTTTTAAGTTATAGTAAATAAGTAATATTGTAAATGTATAAAATATAAATCATTTTGTGTCAACATTCAGAAAGAATAAATGATTGATCTGGAGATGATTTAACTTAATGTACAGTATTGTATTGAATCTGAAGACACTGAAATTACAGGAAGAGTTAACAGGAGACCACAGTGATGGTTGTATTAAGTGCGATACCCAGGTGTTGTTCTCCTGCGCAGGTTAAATGGCATTGAGACATTTCAAAATGAGCGAGGTAATCAGGCAGGCATTTCCTGTTTAAAGTAAATTCATTCTAGATAAGTTAAAGCTCAAACCAGAGGGAAATGAAATACTAATTCATTCCGTGAAAACTGGAGCTCAAGAATTTGGGAATATTTAACTTGAATACTGTTTTAAAAATGGTTCAAGTAAGAAACAAAGAGAAGTCAGGCCCATGCCCGCATGCATGGGGGGCGGGGAGGGAGAGCTGGGTGCCGTTGGTTATCCAGGGCTAGCTACCGCGTGAACAGCACCAGTTCCATTCCGAAAAGGAGGCCACACGGGTGCTGCAGAACCAAAACCAGCCCAGGCGATGCGTTTCCACTGTTTCCGAGCCTGTTTCTCGTCAGATCTGGGCCGGCAGGGGCGTGTCCGTCACTGTTCTACCCCTCCTGCCTTCCGCTGTGCATGTCAATACCAAGGGCTCGCCGAAACCTCTGTGTTGAAGTGACCGGGTTAACCCAAAGACGTGCATGTCGGACAGGAACGGCGGAAACAATCCCTCGGGCCAAGCCTGAGCTGTGGTTTCCAGAGTTTTCCATGAACTTGCCCCAGCTCGCAGCCTGGCTGTGGCTTCGCTGGGATTCAAGCTCAGGACGTTGCGCTTTATCCCATCGCTTTATCCCATCGCTTTATCCCATCGCTTTATCCCATCGCCATGGTGCCTTTTTTCTTCCACCATTTTTCCTTTTGTTCTTTTCTTCGCACACACCCCAAAACCCCCTCTCCCCTTTGGCAACCTTCAGCTTGTTCTCTATCCCTGGGTCTGTTTCCGTTTTGTTTACTTTTTTCATTTATTTTGTTTCCTTAGATTCTACATATAAGTGAAATCAGATGGTATTTGTTTGTCTTCATCTGACTAATTTCACACAGCACAATACCTTCTAGGTCCATCCATGTTGTCACAAATGGCAAGATTTCATCCTTTTATGGCCAAGTAATATTCCACTGTGTGGACCATTACATCTTTATCCATTCATCTGTCAGTGAACATTTAAGTCACTTTTGTGTTTGAGCTATTGTAAATATAGCTGTAGTGACCACTGGGGTGTGTGGATCTTTTATTTTTTAATATTTTATTTATTTATTTATTTATTAGATAGAGGGGAAGGAGAAAGAGAGGGAGAGAAACATCAATGTGTGGTTGCCTCTTCGTGCCCCCTACTGGGGAACTGGCCCGCAACCCAGGCAGGTGCCCTGACTGGGAATGGAACCAGTGACCCTTTGGTTCACAGCCGGCGCTCAATCCACTGAGCTACACGAGCCAGGGCTCTATCTTTTAAATTAGTGTTTCTGGGTTGTCATTGTTTTGCTAAGTAAATACCCAGAATTGCAATTGCTAGATTGTATGGAAGCTCAGTATTTTTCATAGTGGGTAAACCAGTTTACAATCCCACCAACACCGAACAAGAGTGCCCTTGCCTCCTCATCCTTACAGACACTCTTATTTGTTGATTTTTTATGACAGCCACTCTGACAGTCATCTGCGTATCTGTCTCAGGTGGCCCCAGTCACCTGGGGGTTGTTGAGGCCTCACGTCCCCACCCCCACCCCCCCACCCCCGTAGACTGTGTGCAGCGCCAACTGCGGCACCCACCCAGCCCCGCCCTGCTGCACACTCTACCTGCCTGCATGTCCCGGTGGGACTTCCTGCCCAGCAGACCCCACGTCCCCTCCCAGATTCTGCTTGCAGAACACCGGTGGCCTTTCCCGGGGAATCCTGCCAGGCAGGCCCTCTCTGCTCCTCCACGGCTCTGCCCCTCTCTGCTGGACTCCCATGCAGCTGGGGCTGGATCTGGGCTCACAGGGAACTTGGTGGTTGCTTTCCCTGTGGTTTCCTTGCATGCGTGGCTTCTCCTTTTCAGGGTGCTCCCACGGACAGCAACTGCATGATGTCTGCATCCCCAGCAACTCCATCCAGTCTTAGAACCCTCAGAGGTGGCTTGTCAAATCACATGCAGGCAAAGTGTAGACCTCAAGCATCTGTCTCTGAGACTCACCCTTTAGTCTTTTATTTTTTCTCAAGTTCACCTTACATGGCAACTAAAACTCCTTTGTTACATTCATAAAACTCAGAAGTTTTCATATTAATATCCATGGTTGAATCTTGTAAAAGCAAAAGATCAGACTGCATTGGTCCCTTACCTCTAACAGCATCTGCAGATCTGTCAGCAGCTGGCTTTTCAGGCAGACCTGCCCCATACAGGGCTTCTGGCTGCAGCCCCACCAGTGAACCACCTACCTGAATCCAGGAGACAGGTGAGCACCACCCCTGGACGGACTTACACAGCAGAGACCTTACTATTATGTTTCTTCAGAGAGCTGTATATTAGTCTGCTCAGGCAGCTGTAACAAAATACCATGGACTGGGCAGCTTAAACAACAACAAGTGTTTATTTTTCACAGTTCTGGAGTCTGGGGAGTCTAAGATAAGGATGCTCACAGACTCAGCTCCTGCTGGGAGCTCTCTCTTGGCTTGCCTGTGGTTGCTGTCTGCTCGTGTGCTCCTGTAGCACAGAGATCTCTGGTCTCTCCCATCATGGGTCTCACCCTCATGACTTCATCTAACCCTCATTCCCTCCTAAAGCCCTGCCTCCAAACACCATATCACTGGGCATGAAGGCTTCAACACACCCATTTGGGAGACACATTCAGTCCATGTTGGCTCAAGAAATGAGGCCAATCCTCCCCACCTTTGCCAGTCCAGGGGAAGAACTTACTTCAGTTTGTACATATTTCTTTTCAGCTGCAAACTACTTAATGTTTCATAACCCAACACAAAAGAAGCACAGATTCCCATGCCTTGGGGTCCAGTAGGACAGACATCAGGAGACCTTGGTTTCTGATTCAGCTCAGCCCCTGCATGCTTGAACTTGGCATTCCTGTTCTCTGCCTACCTCAGTCCTCCTTTCTGCAGGGATCAGGACAGGACTAGACGGTGGCTCGTGGCCCTTGGTCCTTGATACCCTGTGTGTCTTTCCTGGTTATTTCTGGGGAGATGGGTGGGACTCATGGGCTCCCACCATCCATGGAGTGATACCATCCACTGCCCACCCAGCCAGGAGTCTCCCACAGCCAGAGGGCACCTGTGCGGCCGTTGGCTCTCACCTAGAGCAGGCACTGAAGCCACACACAATGCACATACCAGGGTGGCCGGTTCCTGCTCCCTGTCCACCAGCACAGTCCCCTTTCCACCCGG
The DNA here is from genome assembly GCA_004027475.1 of Anoura caudifer. Classification (NCBI taxonomy): domain Eukaryota; kingdom Metazoa; phylum Chordata; class Mammalia; order Chiroptera; family Phyllostomidae; genus Anoura; species Anoura caudifer. The sequence continues at coordinate 255,918 of PVKU01000541.1, forward strand.
CTGCACGCAGTGATGAGAGAGGCCCGGCCACTGTCCTGTCACAGAGCTCTGCATGTGCTGCCTGTGCTGGTGAATCTCTGCCTCTCCCGAAGAATGTATTTAGGTCATGCTGCCTGCTGTGCACAGCAGGGCAGATCCAACACGTGGTGGAGAAGTAGCTCCTCCTCCTGTTCCCTCACACGCTGCATGCACATGGCTGTGCATCACTCTTGCGAGGTGCTCAGGAAGGTCCCACTCACTGCGTGCTCCTTCAAAACAGAAAGCCTGGCTCCCATCCCGGGGATCCCTGTCTTTACCTCCATGAGACTCTGTGCGGTCGAGTCACTGCAGTGCTTGGATTGTGCATAAACATGTTTAACTAATTATCACCCCGGATCAGTGTACACCAACCACATAGCCCCCTTCTTTCACGGACAAAATAGCTACCATAATTTGAGGGTCTGCCACGGGCCAGGCTGTATGGTAATATCCTCAGCATCCACTAGACTATTTCATTCTTCCTTGCAGCTGGAATATATGGCCAGCGCGTTCGATCTAAGGCTCCGCATTTTGATGCTGCTGGCAGGATTTTCAGTCATGGAGCTGAGATCTGAGCCAGCTGTAGGGCTCTAAATCTTTGATGAAATCCTCCATCTCCCCCTCCTCGCCCACCCCCAGGATAATACCACCCTGTGGCCAGACCACTCCTTCTCTAGTTTGTCTACCATTGTTGTTTTCGTCCTGGAATTAAAAACAAACTGCCCAACAACAGTAAGAAACAAAACCAAAATGAGCCACGCTGGCTCAAGGCCAAGGCAACTGGAATCCAATTCCAAATGGGCACAGACGTTCCAAGCTCACAGAGCCCTCGCCTTCCAAGGGCTGAGGGTGGGCAGCCAGTTTCCCTGGGAGCTCATTAGGAACACAAACACTCAGGCCTCTTCCAGTCCTCTTGGATCGGAACCTGCCTTTTGAAGCAGACCTCCAGGGCATTGGTGGGTTGGTGCATACATGTGAGTTTAGAAAGCACTGGGCCGGACAATTGTAATGGGGCAGCCAGAGCTCCTGGGAGGGAAGCTTCAGTCACCTCCCCACTGCAGTTCCCAGTGCAGACAGATCCTTCGGCCCTAATCTCCCATCTAATTTGGAGAAGAAGGCTGCGTGGGCTGACATCAGCCCACGTGGGACAGGCTGCTTTGTTCATCCTCATTGTACCATGAAGTTCTCAAAGGCTCAGAAACGACATTGCAGTTTTTTTTCCTCCTGGCCCCAAATCCCTGCTCCTGTCCCCACACCATACTTCCCTGCCTGGCTTGCCGAGGTCCTGCTTTCCTTCCCTCCTGGGGAGATGTGTTCATTATCCAGTTACCCTGTTGTAAATATGGAACCTCTCAGGCTTGTGTGGATGCATTCGAAGAGCCCACCCTTTTCCAGGGGGGAAATGGGGCCATCACACTTCCTTGTCCCAGACACCAACTGTGGGCCAGGGACACTGATGAACATTATGTGGACTGACGGTGGGTCCTTTCTGCGCTGAACTCTTCCCACCCATCCTACCTCACAGCAATTACCATAAGAAAATCCAAATAACAGCACATACCACCCTAGGTTGAAGATACTGTGCAGGCAGTTTCTAGAAAATAACTGTTTCTGAGGGACTTGAGCTGTCCACTGTCCTTTCTGAGACTGACAGGCACGAGCTGGATCTGTTCCTTCTGTCTTGGTTTGCAAGACGACCTGCCAGGAAGGAAAGCTGACCCCACTGCCAAGTGTTCATAAGCGGTTGTGCGCGATGAAAGTGAAGGCCTGCCTGACTCCTAAAAGGGAAAAAATGATCTTACCCTGTTGATGTCTCTGAAAATCAGTTGGATAGGGACATGAGAGTTCTGTTGTCCAAACTGCCTTTAATCAGGTTGTGGTATATTCCAGGGAATTAAATCACTCAGTGTCCTGGGAAGCTTGGAGAGAGGCAGCCCGGCATTGCAGTAGCATCGCTCTGGTCCTCTCTGCTTGCTGCACTCCCCCCACCTGGAATGCTCCCACCACCCCAGGGGGCATCGTGGTCACAGGAGAAACAGGGCAGCGAGGTTAAAGGTGGCCCACAGAATATTACTTCTCACATTTCCTGGGTCTGTGACCTTGAGAAGGTCATTCCACCTGAAGAGCATGTTTTCCTATTTGTCATAGGAAGAAAGGCACCGCACTAATCTCTTTGACTTGGGGGATCTTATTTCATCACAAAGGCATGCATAGGAGGTACATTTATCCCATTTTGCAGAAATGCACATTGGACCCAGACAGGTTAGAAGCTTATTGGAGGTCCATTCACTCTAAGAATTCTAGCCTGGATCTGTCCTACTGCAAAATCTCCTTTGTTTTTCCATGATTGCATACTACCTCTTTGTTGCTTAAAAGGTGAAAAATAAAATGAGAAGAGCCACCTCCTGGTATTGCTGCAAGTATTAGAGGGGTAATTTATACCTGAGGGCACACCGCCTGGCACCAGCGGGCACTCAGCAAGTAATCTCTTCTTTTCGGATCCTTTTACTGAATCCCTTCAAGGAAGTGCAGTGGAGAGTTTTGATTGCCCCTGTTCTGGAAGAGAGTCTTGCCTGTGATAGTTGTGTCTCTCTCTTGTGTCAAGGGGCTGGGAATGTGTCCACAGATGGATCACAGACACCACTATCCCCGAAGCACTCCATGTCCCTCCTGTGAAATTCTCTTGGTATTTCATTTCATCCATGAATCTTCCAGGGGTTGGACTTGGAGAATATATTGTAGTTAATTACATTTGAAATCTAGGTCACGATGTGAATCATGGACTACAAAGACTGAAGGACAAAATTAAAATACGATCAAAGGGTTATTTCACTGCTTCCCCTCATTTTTTAATTAAAATATCATCTAGACTCAGGTGACTTTGCCCAACTACCATTGGAAATGTTGCCCCCCCGCCAACATCTGGTTTCTGCTTGACTCTCTAGGGATGGAAAACTAGCTTTTTTTTTTATGTAGTTTTTTTTTTTCATAGACAAACAATTGGGTTTCTTTTTTTATTGAATTAAAAGTCTTTCTCACTGTCTGCAGACGTCTGCCTCACTTGCCACTACATTTGGCAGGCCCATTCAGCAGACAGGCTCTCCAGGACCCACTGTGCCCCGGAAGTCCTGCCTGTGGATGCAGCTGGGGACCTGGATCCTGACAAGGAGCCAGCACTGAACTGATGTTGTCTGCTGAAGAGCCAGACAGCAAACAAGCAGATATGATTTTGGAGAGTATGTGAGGGATATAAAATGGATGATGTAAAGAAAATAATTAAGCCAGAGCAGGTGGGCTCCTGTGTCAGGGACAGCCAGTATTTGAAATGAAGTACACATGCCAAGAAAGAGCCAGCCCCGGAAACTTGGAAAGAGGGAGGGACAGCGAACACCAAGGCCCAGCACTGGCATGAGCCCCTTGTGTACAAAGGAACAGAAAGGTCAGTGAGGCTGCGGTCGGGTTTAAAAGAGCAGGTTGAGGCTGGAAGGGCAGGCAAGTCCCATCCTAGGGGCCTCCAGGGCCTGGAAAGTAGTTTATATTTAATTCTAAGCACAATGGAACCTCCACCTAGAAAATTCCATGCCCTCTTTGGGTCCCCGATATCTGGCATGTGGTCAGCATCTTCACGGTGGGGCCCAAGGAAGCCTAGTGTTGCTGATGGAAAAGACTCTTTTTTTGAGTCCTTGAAACTTAGGGCTTGTTGTTCCTTCAGGATGAAGAAAACAGCCTCCCCATCCAGGAGAGGAAACAGAGAGGGGACTGGATCACGCTTTGGGGCCTTTTTCACCCATCATGCGGAGAAGGAGGGGGTTCAGATTATGCATCCCAGTCTGGGGCCCTTCTAAGAAATCCTGGTTCATCAAAGAACCGATGCCAGACATGAAGGTTCAATGGGACCAGGAGCTTACAACAAGGAGCCCAGGACCTACTGCCACTCTCACTGGGCATTGCCAAGGACTGAAGAGGGGAGCGAGGCTCTGCCTGCCCAGGCTGAGCTTCTCACTTAATTTCTCTTAAGCCTCACTCCCTTGTGATGCTGTTAGTTCTCTCAAGGACTTGCACTGAGCCTCACAGGGGCCCTACGTACAAAGTTGCCAGCCTGGAGTCTGCTCGACAGCAAGTACCACAGACAGCAGCTGCCACCACTGCTTTCGGCAAGGGACATGGCCTGGGCTCCAGGTGCTGCCAGACACCCTGTGCATGTCCTTGCCAGCTCAGACATTCAGAAGGTTCCATTTGTTCAATATTACCTGGTTTGGTTATGGTGGGAAAATAATGAATTTGTCTTTGTGCTGCCTGCAAACTCAAACTTGCCTCCCTGGTCCTTTTCCTGGTTAGGAAGCTCTTAATTTGTGAGCGGGGTGGGGGATCTTGCCTGTTGGACAGCACTTCGCACACTGCAAGGGCTTCCAGGTTAAGAATCCTCACTCTGCTCAGTGCCCTGTGTCTCCGGGGTGTCCACCCCAGTTGCCACCAACCATACGTGGCCTTGAGATGTGCTGGAAGAATAAATGTATACCTACTGGATTGTGAAGGTTTAATGCACAAAACAATGCAAAAATACCTTTTAAATGTATGTGGCAATAAAATTCTGGATATATTGGGTTACATTAAATATTTCTTTTTTAGATTGTATTAAATTATTAGGAAAAACATGGTCAACTATAATAGCATAAGCAATAAAATACAATAAAAATTATTGAGATCACATTGTTTAAGAAAATGACGTAGGTTTTAAGTGTACAGTTCTATAATCCAATAAGTTGCATTGTTTTTAGTGTGGCCTCCAGAAAATTTTTAAGTGTATGAGTGGGTCATTTTAACATTTATGATAAAAGTAATAACAATGCATGATTTGTCATAGGGGGAGGTCTGACTAAGTACCAGAGACACATAAATAGTGATCACTGTCATCTTTGGGAAGGGTCACTGTCACCCTCATGAGATCTCCTCATTGCCTGAGAAGACTGACGTTTTTCTGAGAAAATACGGAAACTGTGCTACACTTTTGTCTGTACGATTCCTCCACTGTGTGACTACTGTGGGGGAAGCTGTGGGTGGCATTGAGGAGGACAGAAGGCATTGGTAAGATGGGCAGTTCATCTCAGTGCTAGACTAAAATGTTAGCTATGTACCACAAATTCAAGAAATATTTGCCTGATGAGTGAAAAGGTGTGCATGTGGCTCCCACTGTGTTTCTGTTGGAGAGAGCTGACTGGCACACAGTAGCTCACTGGCACCCCATCTCGAGGTAACCGTGGAGGGGGTGGAATCATTACCATGTTACAGGCAGGAGATGGAGACTAGGAGAGGCTAAGTCAAACCTAGAAAGGGTTCCTCACTCTGTAGCCTGTGCAGTTTCTTTTGACTTTTCTACTAAATAGAACAAATGAATGAGTTCAACCCTATGTTGTATGTACCCCATATATCAGCTGATTCTGGAGTTGGTGGCCAGGAGTTGTCACTGCTGGTAGGTTGGGGGAGGGGACTTTCTTGTTTTAGGACCCCAAAAACATTGTCATTACTGGGGAGGCAGCCTAATAGCAGATAGAGCAGAGAAGTAGAATTCAGGAGCCTCAGGTTCCAGGCCTGGATTGTCCCTGTGGCCCTGGACAAGTCATCTCGGGGCCTGCTCACCTATGTAATGAAAGGCAGGGACTCAGTGTCCCTCTTTTGCTCTGAGGTTCATCATCCCCTTGTTAAGATCCATGTGGCTCAGATGTCCTGGCTCACAGGCTCACCTGTAAGCTTGGACATCTTTGCTTTTCCCAGAGTGTTTCTAAAAGGCCCAGAAATTCTGACTATGCCTCTGAGAAATTCAAATCAGCAGACGACCACAGGAAGGGGTTGGCCCTTGATGGCCACTGTGGGTGTGGGTACGTGATATATTTTATGCATACATTTAGATATGCATGTGTGTATGAATGCATATATACATAATGTATATATGCATATATAACTTAACTAGTTCCATACATGCACATGCTGTACATATGGCTCTCTATGTATAGCTCATACATATATGCTTCTCTCTTTCCCTCTCTGTCTGTCTCTCTGTCTGTATGAGACTTTAGCTAAGCTTTTATTTTCCATGTAGCTCAAATATTAAATATTTGGGGAATGTAGAAGCTGACAATAAGCAAATACGTTTTTTGAACATTTAAAGTACAAACGAAAAGCTTTTAAACTACTAACTGCCCAGTTGTTTTTTTTCTAATTTCTATTTTTGAAAGGACACACTATATTTAGTTTCTTCTCTCTGTGACTGCTGGCAATTCTACTTTAGGAAAAAGACCTCGGAGGGGCACCGGGCTAAGCAGGATGCCTCAGAACAGAGTGGGAAGAACATTCAGACACCAGGGCTTTCAGATCCTGGCCTCTGACTCTGCCACTCCGGTGCCGAGGAGCTGGGACCAGCAGTGGTTTCTGGAGTCGTAATAGAGAGCAATAAGATGGAGACAGCACCACCCGCCGCTTCTCCCAACCCATCCCCTGCACAGGTGCACACATGCACCCACGCTCATGCATGCACAGACCCATACAGGCACACATGTGCACACTTGTGCACACACAAATGGAAAAGGCTCACACAGCTGGTCCATTCTGTAGACCCACATGAGCAGTTGAGAAGGAAATGGAATTTGCCTGAAACATACTGAAATGTTCAATTGACTAAAGCAAATGGCCCATTAAATTGAGCTTATCCAATCAGTAGAACCAACCTTGAACCACATCTTGTTTGGCCAGCCATCCTTAAATATTTCCCGTTTTTTCCCCGAACAGTTATGCCAGTCAATCTTGCCAGTGTCTTCTCCAGCATTCAGTGATTCTCTAAAGGTTTCCAGCTATTTAATTCCTTGTTCTTTAATATATATTTTTCCAAACAGTTAATACAGTTGACATCTGAGGGAAATAGATCAATCTGCCCTGGTGTGGTTCTTTGTTTATACATTCTGGACAAGTTTCAAACAAATGAAGTGAATTTTAAACCTGGTCTAAAGAAGATGATGGGCCCCCTCGGTGGGAACATTTTCACTGGTCCTGGAAATCCCAAAGTCCCCAAGCCTGGCCTGTCTCTAAGCCATCCCTAACTGTGTTCAGTTAGGCAGGGATCATTCAAAAGACAGCTTCCACCCTCCTCTGTCTGGGAGAGGGTCAAACATGGACTGTTAATGAGCACTCGGAAAACACGAACCGTACTTGTCTGTCTTTGGGAACCGGATGCCCTGCTGCCCACACTGCCGGTGTGCTTGAGGGACTTGAATGCCTAACTGTGACAAATCCCAGATGGGTAAAGAGGAGAAGGTGTCAAGGAGGCCATTTGTGGAAAGACAGCCCTGAGTTTAGAGTTTTGAATCTGGACTCTGAATTTGGAAATGAACTTTTTGGTGACCTTGAGCAAGACTCATCTGTAACTATCCTGCCAGCCTACCTGATAGTGCAGGGTTGTGGTGACAAGTCCACCCAAGCAGACTCTAAGGCCACTTTATAAACAGTAAAGCTTTGCACGTAATGTAAGCTTTTCGATCTTTCTAGCAACCTCACCTGTTTCTCCCACTGGCCCCACTTCAAACATTTCCTCTAGTGGGAAGCCCTCCCCAACTGTTTCAGACAAAATGAAGGAATATAAATGAATGAACATATGTCCTCATTGTGTCCTGCCTAAATTGTGATCATCACATACATCGTGTCAGTGCCGGGAGTCAGGTCGCATTGGTCATCCTTTCCCGAACTCGTGCTGTTACAAGAGCCACACCAGAACTCAGGGGCTGAAAACCACCAGAATGCATTCACACTTACAAGCCAGGTGGCTCTGCTTCACCTGTCTCTCTTCCTCCTTCTGGGACCAGGGGCTGACCAGGGCACACTCTTCTTACAGCAAAAGGGCCAGTAGAGATACACAAGGCCTCTTAAGGCCTGGGCTAGGGACTGACCCACTGTCATTTCTGCCCACACGCCATTGGACAAACACAAGTCAAATTGTTGGGAAGCACCTTCCCCTCACAAGGAGGCCATAGCAAGAACTGGATGTAGGGTGGGCCAAAGAACTGGAAGCAAACGATCTTTCATACAGGTTCACCTGTGCTATTAGATCAGGAGCTCCTGGTGGACAGGGGCAGCAGCAATGTCTGCCCCTGTATCACTGGCCCCTGCACCTGGGGCTGGCAGGTGGTGTATACTCCACTGATGTTTGCTGAGGTCCAGAAGGCCCTCCCAACTCTTTCCTTTATAACAGAGTTTAGCAAACTATGGCGGCAGGGCCAAATATCTCTCTCTCTCTCTCTCTCTCTCTTTCTCTCTCTCTCTCTCTGCAAACATAGAACATATAAACTGCTGGGAAAAAAATATATTTAATGACACATGAAATTATGTGAGTTTCAGATTTCAGTGTCCATAAATAAAGTTTTATTGGCACACAACCACACCCATTCCTTTGTGTATTGCCTATGGCTACTTTAGAGCAAAACAGTGGACTTGGAGTTGCCACAGAGACTCTTTGTCCCTGAAGCCTAAACCTTTCCTATCTGGTCCTGAACAGAAACTTTGCCACCTTCTGCTTTATAGGATCAAAAACCTGACAGAGCTCCAGGGACGTGAATGTGCTGCCCAAGACTCCAAGAGTCTTAGCTCCATTAAACCTGTGGATTTGGGGTTAATATTTTCCCTTCTTTGTTTCCTAGTAATCGGCTACCTGCGACACCCATGTGTCACTGATCAGGAGGCATTTCCTGCGGGAGCACTTCATGACCCTGCGACGTCCAGCCTAGTGAAGCCACTGTGGTGTCCAGCATGGCCACGCTGCTCCTGGGCGCAGTGCTGCTGGTGGCACAGCTCCAGCTAGTGCCTTCGCGCCCCCGGGCCGAGCCAGGGCAGCAGGGGCTTGTGCAGAAAGCAGCCACCCTCCAGGATGAGGCCCTGGATGGCGCGCCCCCCAATGGCTCAGCCCAGCAACTGCCACAGACAATCATCATTGGCGTGCGCAAGGGAGGCACCCGTGCGCTGCTGGAGATGCTCAGCCTGCACCCCGATGTGGCAGCTGCAGAGAACGAGGTGCACTTCTTCGACTGGGAAGAACACTACAGCCAAGGCCTGGGCTGGTACCTCAGCCAGATGCCCCTGTCCGCCCCGCACCAGCTCACCGTGGAAAAGACCCCCGCATACTTCACGTCACCTAAAGTGCCTGAGCGAGTCCACAGCATGAACCCGGCCATCCGGCTGCTGCTCATCCTGCGGGACCCGTCGGAGCGTGTGCTGTCGGACTACACGCAAGTGCTGTACAACCACGTGCAGAAGCGCAAGCCCTACCCATCCATCGAGGAGTTCCTGGTGCGAGACGGCCGGCTCAACGTGGACTACAAGGCGCTCAACCGCAGTCTCTATCACGTGCACATGCGCAACTGGCTGCACTTCTTCCCGCTGCGCCACATCCACATCGTGGACGGCGACCGCCTAATCAGGGACCCTTTCCCTGAGATTCAAAAGGTCGAGAGGTTTCTGAAGCTGTCGCCGCAGATCAATGCCTCGAACTTCTACTTTAACAAAACCAAGGGCTTTTACTGCCTGCGGGACAGCGGCCGGGACCGCTGCTTACATGAGTCCAAAGGCCGGGCGCACCCTCAAGTGGACCCTAAACTCCTCAATAAATTGCACGAATATTTTCACGAGCCAAATAAGAAGTTCTTTGAGCTTGTGGGCAGAACATTTGACTGGCACTGATTTGTCGTAAGCTAGGCTCAGAGCCTTTCCTACTGTAAGTTCTGGGGTACATCTAGGGGGGAATAATTTTAAAAGGGCATTTAAGCTATAATTTATTTGTAAAATCCATAAATTACTTCTGTACAGTATTAGATTCACAATTGCCATATATACTAGTTATATTTTTCTACTTGTTAAATTGAGGGCATTTTGTATTGTTTTTCATGGTTGTTAACATTGTGTAATATGTCTCTATATGAAGGAACAAAAAGATTTCACTGCAAAAAAGAAAAAGAAAAAAAAGAAACAAATTCTGGAGATGTTGTCTTTTTTCAAATATAATTAATTTGCCCCTGACTCAAATTAGCTGTCTATGTTGAACTCATTGGAGAATCCATTTTCCTGTTACTAAAAACAAAAAACAAAACAAAAAAAATCATGGTTGTTATGTTCATCTTTCCCTCCCTCTTCTCTTGCGTTTTTTTTTTTTTTAATTTTCATGTCTTGCTGTGGTCATCCGACTTATTTTTTACTTGCATTGTAAGATGTATCTTCACTGAGACACCCTATTATTCCTGAGGGAGGCGGTTTCACCCCTTCTCAACTTCAGCAGGTCCCTGAGTGTGGATTGTAACCTCATGTAAACCCAAGGTAGGCAAAGCAGTGGTAAGGCTGGAGAAACAATTGATTCTAACTAGTAAGAAGCTCCCTGGGGTACACCTGTGCCCCAGAGAGCACATGCATGTATTCCTGATCTCAGCGATGGGAGAAACCTGCAATAAAGGCAGACAACTCCTACAATAAAGGGGTTTAAAGCATCGGCCCTCAGAATGACCTTGGGACTGTGTCTACTACCCCAGGTGGCAGTGGGTCTCCATGGAGCAAATTAGAATGGAAAGGAGGGATTATGAAATTTCTGTGTGTCCGCATCTCACAGATTCTGTGAAAAGCTGACTAAAGAGAAGCCTTTTTGCTTTGGTTTGTCTATGTCTTGAAACCTCAATATGCCTTTTTACACATAAATGCCATATGCAGGCCTATTGCAGCTCTTTTTTAAACTTTATCGTTGATACTATTGCAAACATCCCATCCCCCTCTTTGCCACCTCCACCCAGTACCCGCGCTCCTCTGGCCATCAGCATGATGCTGTCGGGTCCTCTGCCTCCGAACATCTGGGTTGTTGGAGGAGCCCCGGTTTTCTCACGCTGCCTTCCCTCAGTCAGCCTTTCACAGGGTTAAATCAATTGGACTTTTTTCTTATGAAAGTAAAACATATTCATTACGGTAGAATGAAAAATACAAACAAGCAAAATAAAGCCATTTCCTGACAGAGTTTATACTTATGGCAGAGGAGTGAAATGGACATTATTGATTGTTCTCTACATACAGAAACTCATTGAAATTTTTCCCCAAGCAACCTCAGGAAGTAGGAATCATTATGGCAAGTTCAAAAAGGAGGAAATAGGCGTGAAGATAAGGAACGTGCCCAGGTTCACACTGACTGTAAGTAAGCCAGGGTTGGAGTCCACATACAGCTAAAGCACACATTTTGTTTCTTTCTACACAATTCTTTCTGAACCCAAAATAAAAGGCCTAGGCTCAGAGACAGTTCCTTTTCACTTCACCAGACACACTCCCGCCCTGGCGCCAAAGGTCCATCCCAAGAGGCGTGCTGGGTCGGAGGGCGGGGGCGAGGAGGGGCCTTCGTTCTCAGCAGTGCTCACAGGGAAGTGAGTCACGTTGGTTCTGTTTCAGCACCTGCAGCCCAGCCTGACTTGAGCATGGCCTGCACCCCACCTGCCTGGAGAGCAGAGAGAAGACCTTCCTCTTTAGAAGCCATCAAGGTTGTCACTAAAAAACAGCTCCCCAGAGGGTGTGGCAGGAATCCTTGGAGCAGGGTGCCCCTTATGCTGCGGTGGGCATGGTGCTTCCCTCTGCTGCACCGGAGCTTGCTTTTACCCCCACTTAGGAGCTGAAGAAATAAGAGGCCCAGAAAGGTTAAATTGAGTTGCCAAGCTGCCCAGGAACTTGGTGACCAAGTGGAGACCCCAGTGTGAGGTTTCTGACTCCCAAAAGGGGTGGCCTTTGCAAAAGGCTTGTGCCCTCACAGGGTTGCTATGCTGGAGGCAGGGAGTATTGGGACAAAAGGTAGCAGGTGGGAATAGAGGAGGGACCAAGCCCCAGGGGCATGGCACAGTTGATGGAGGGGGTGGTCCAGTCTAAAACAATTGGTGGATGGAAATTCAATAATCATTGATTTGGGGATGCAGGGTCCTGACTAAGGATGTGTTCACGGAGGTCTGCCATGAGCAAGGGTTTTGGGTTCCAGTGGCTACGTCTATTCAGAAGGTACAGGAGTAAGAAACCCTCACTCCAGACCTGGCACAGGCACTTAGATTTCATGTGAACCTGGTCAAATTCAGAGGATTCCCTGTGGTTGACCTTTGCGTGCCTTCCTACGGGCCCAAATGCCATGACTCAGGAAACAGATTGGCACCCGGTTCCTCCCCAAACACACCCAATACCAATTACATTAACAAAGAGAGAGATGCCAAGTGGACAGAGTGAGTTTCCTGCCTGAACCAGTCCAGGCCCAGGGCAACCTGGGGGCTTCTGGGTGGCATCCACTGGGAAAGGCAGCTGAGAGCAGCTGTGTGGAAGCTCAGCTATTATATTGAGAATATTCATGGCACTTGATGCTTCTGAGTCAAGACAGCCCCCGTCCCTCCCTTCCCTGAGAAATCAGATAGTGATTTCATGACCTTGTTAACAATGGTTATGAAAATCTGCAAATTCAGCAGAAATGACGCTTAGCCCCTGAGCATGGGGTGCTGCTGTCTCTATCCCAGGAGGCCAAAAGGAGGAATAGGAAGAAGAAACTCATGACGAGGGTGCCTGCTACTTACTTACAGGGGAATCAGAGGTCACAACCAAGAGTATAGATGTTCATTAACATTGTATTTTTCTTTCAAGCCCCTACTCTGTGTTTAACTTGTTATTAAGCCCTTAGGGGTATAAAAGAAAATGCAACAATAAGAACTAACAGTTATTAACAGTTCTCAGTTTAAATTAAAAAAAAAAAAAAAAAAACATGGAGGGGCCATGAAGTCAGGGGAAATGACACTGTGAACTGGCCAGGGCTTTCTGATTTAATTTACACACAAATAGCGCCAGGACAGCAGAGGGGAGGAAACAGGTGTAGAAAGGGACCTACCTTGATTGCTTTCAGAGGAAGAGGACTGTCACTCACACTACAGGAACTGTTACCCCAGAGAGGGGGGATGTTGACACTAGGGATCATAAACAGAGGCGGAGAGGTGACAGAGACATCGATCACAATGCCATCACTCAGGAGCAGTAACAGATGAACAGTCTTCCTAAGGGCCACATGGCACAGCTATGACCCAGATCACTTAGAGCTGACGGGCCACAGAGTGCTTGTCTTCCCCACGGGAAAGCTTCTCAGAGGATGTGCCAGGGAGCCAGGGCACAGAGAGCGGTGGATGTAACCAGAGCAGGGCATTCTGGACGAGGGCAGTTCGAGGCATCAAAACCAGTGCTGGGAAGGTTGAGGAGGTAGGGGACCTGCGGGCCAGAGACTTGTCTACTGGGCATGCAAACAGGTAGAAACTACTCATCAGACAATTGTGGGCTTGACATCTGCTTTCCAAGTAGTGGCAGCTTTCTTGGCAGGGACCTGTGCATCTCTGTCTCCTGTGCGGATGTGTCTGTCACATAAAAATAACTATCACTTATTGCACACCAGCTATGTGCTTGGTGCTTTAAATATGTTGCTTCTAATCCCCATGACAGTTCTAAATAGGACATGCCATAGTACTAATTTTACAGAGGCAGAAACTCAAAATCTGAGATTAAAGGTTTTCACCACAATGGCAGAGCCATTGATTGTTATTACTGGACTGTAGTCTGCAACATCCTTCCCTGCTCCAATAAAGTCTGCACAGCCATGGGTAAGGGGAGGAAGAAGTGTGGCATGAGCATCTGTCTGTTGGGCAGAGCCCATAAGGGAAATGATGGGCAACAGGATGTGGGGATACACAGAAAAGGCTAAACTAGATCAGACCTTCAAGCAAAAGCCTGGCTGGCACCGAATACAACTGGTGCCTGACAAAGCACACTCCTTCTTCGCACAAGTTCATTGAGGAAGCCCAGACTTGAGCTAGAGACCAGAGCAACACAACTGAGCTCTCCACATGGCCAGCAAGGAGGACCAAACTACAGACACTCTGACTGAGTTGCCTTACAGAAGTATTTTGATCTAGGAAATGGCCTTGGCTCAACACTTTGAGATCAAGATCCATTTTCTCCCAATTCCCAGTTAGGTAACCCTAGAGGAAAAGCAGTTAGAGCCAGGAGACCTGGGCGTGAACCCCACCTCTGCTGATTATTAATCATTGACCAAGTGGCCTTAAGTTCGTGTTCTCAAACCCTCAATTTGCCTGTCAGTCTTAGTGGGCTGATATTTACTTAACTCTGTTTGGGGGAAAATTAAATAAGTTCAAGGAGGTAGAAACTATAAATGTATTGGGTATGTGACGTAGTGATTAAAAGAGTCTGGGACCTTGGCAGACAAGCTTAAACTGGTTTGAACCAGAGAGCAGGAACCTACTGCCTTTGTCTCCCCATCCAGTTCCAGTGCTGGGAATGCAGCCACTGCTGGGAGTGTCCCTTCCAGATCCCATTTACCACCAGAAGAAGGGAGGGGCCCCCAGTCCACCACCAGAAGAGCTTATGGCTAATGGTTCACCCTGTACTGTTTTCTGGGGAATTTCCTTTTGTTGCCAGGGCTGTCTTACTGGGGGGTGCCTGGGAAGTTATGCCCGCCCTGTTCTCCACTTTCCTTGGAATTGCCTGTGGCTAATAACCAACTGAGGGGAGATGGAGGGTTGGGCTGCACGGTAGCAGACCCACCTTCTTGTCTCTGGGCAGGAAAACTTCTGAGATACAACCCTCGATTCAGAGCTCCTCTCCTGTATCCTATGTCCCTAGTACCTTACCCATATCTTCTAAAACCCGCTTCCCAGCAAATGACTTGCCCAAGAATATAGAAATCCACCTTTCAGGCTTTGCTTCTAGGGCATCCAGTCTAAAATAGTCAACCTAGAAAGCTGTTTTATTCTCCCTGAATTGCAGAGATGAGCACTCAGAACTTTCTCCCTGATACTTTTTACACTACACATTTGTTGTGTAATTACTATCTAACTCCCCACTGGCCACTTTGCTCCCCAGGTAGAAACCAGTGGTCCATAGTTCTTTGCATGGAAACGATACCAGCTGATAGTGTTGTATGAAGTCATATTCCTCACCTACCAGTGTTTTTGCTGTGGTGGGAAAAATTATAAAAGCAAGGTACATTGGTTTCTAGTTACTTGTGGGTGTGTAAGAATCCACCCCAAAACTTAGTGATTTAATGTAACCATCTAGTGTCTCCCATGGTTCTGTGGGGGGCTGGGAGCAGCTGGGCGGGCCTTGTTTGGGCACTCACCTGGTTGGAGCCAAATGGTGGCGAGGACCGAGGTTGTGTGGGAGTTGGACTGGGGCGGGTGTCCGAGACAGTTGCTTTAATCACATGTTTGGTACCTCGGTTGGGGTGACTGAAGCACCTGGGGGCTGCCTGGGCAACACCCCCCCCCACGTGGACAACTTGGGCTTCCTCACAGCATGGCAGACTTAGGGTCACTGATGGGACTTTGGATATGCAACTGGCTTTCCCAGAAGGAATGTTCCAGAAGACCAAAGGAGAAGTTGCCAGTGTTGGACAGTGAGTCTCCTGACACCGTCAGTTGTTTCAGCGCAGCCAGCCCAGACTCAGCACGGGAAGGGACCCCCGGCGGAGCTGAATAATAGGCGGTGCAGTTCCTGGGGGCCCTCTTTAGGGACTACATCCTATTCTTGGTTGTTGCTTGACAATAAAATGGACAGAACACCCAGCTAATGGATCTTCGGTCACACTTGAAGAGGAGATTAATACAGGTGTCCGCTCTCGGGAGTCCATGAGACTAATGTGAGCTATCATTATTGTAAGTCATTGGGCCTGCTATGCAACTTCAAGTAGTTTGACCTAAGGCATTTGACTATATTCAGCCCCATCATTTGATCCCATGTGATGCTGAGTACGTGACTTTGCAAACATCTTTTGTTCCATAAGTAGAATATAGGCACAGACACTGCGTTGCTTCTCCTGTGTTTTCTTATAGCCCCTCCAAACTGTGTGAGAAAAACATACTCTTAGAAAAAGAGCTGTGGCCCGGGGTCACCTTGGTGAACTTTGTCTTGTGTGGGCACCCTCCCTGGCAGACCTGCGAGAGCTCTGGGATAATTCGTCAAACGTGAAAGAATGCTGCTGAGGCATTTAACACTGCATATTAAAAGCTGAGCACAGAGTTCAAAAAAGAACGCATGGCAGATTCCATTTCCGCTTTCTGTAATTTGGAAGTTCTATCTTTAGTAGCAATTTACATTTTCCACACAATTAAAGACTGTACCTAGTTCTAATTTACACTTCAAGTATCCAATTCAGCTGTAATTTACATTTTTTTTCTCTGTTTATCTGCATCCTAGTAAGAAAGCTGGAGTTTGAATCTTGACATTATCTCTTAAAATGTGGGTAACTCTGGACATCTTTGATTAACCATTTCAGAGGGTCAGTTGGCTCATTTGTTAAATGGGACTAAGACCTTGTTTAAGGAAGCATTGCACGTCTTACAGGCTGTGAGCACATGGCCACACGGCCAGGCCAGAAGGTCACACAACACATGTGCATTCATCGTTTTTTAAACGCACCTTCTGTGGACACTTCCACGGGGTCTGTGAATAGAAACTCACTACTGGCTATCACTGTTCATTGTGAATGTCAAGGCCAACACATTCCAAGTCAAGTCCATGAGATTTTGTGCGTGTGTGCCTGCAAACATAAAAAATCCGAACCATCGACAAACACAGTTTTTGAGGCAATTATCTGGATGATACAGATCTTTGTGTTTTTCTGAAATATTCAAATAATGAAGAAAAAGAAAAAAGTTTGAGTTGTCCCTTTGTTCCTTTCTTCTCTACACATGACAGATGCAGATTAAAGGTAATTTGAATAGAAAAAATTTTTTTCCTAATCACTTGCAAATGTTCTTGTTTGGGTAAAGAAGGCTCCTAACTGTTTTCCAAGGACATAAAGTGACTATTTTTCAATTAGCTGTCATTGCTCTCATTTTAACAAAATTACTCCTTTAAAATTCAGTTTCTCCCTCCTCTCGGTGTACAATGTCCTACTTAGTTGCTCTCCTCTCCCCAGGGATTGTAGCAACTTTGCAAAAAGAAAACTATAAAGAGTTTTCAAATTCAAGAGATATTTTAGGCATGCCCATCTTTATTTGTCAAAATTCAAACTTATTTTTAGTCACAGTCGCTGAAAGGTGGAAGCAACTCCAGCATCCTCCCACAGATGCCTGAATAAACAAACAATGGCCCATCCATACAAGAAAGTGTTCTTCAGCCGTGGGCAGAAACGCCATTCCGACACGGGCTGCAAGGTGGTGGGGCCTCAGGAACGCTGTGCCGACTGAAACAAACCAGACACGCAGGATGACTGCTACATGATGCCAATTTCATGGCGTATCTAGAACGAGGGAATCATAGAGACAGAAGGTAAATGAGAGGTTGTCGGGGCTGCAGAGGGAGAGAGTGATGAAGAGCACTGTGTAATAAATGCACAGCTTCGGAGGGATGGGCCTGCACAGCCAGGCTTGTCCTCACTCAGTTCCCTTACTCACCACGTCATTTTGCCCTGTCTTCCTGCATCTTGGTTTGTGTTTCTTGGCCTGCACCCTGAAATCCTAGTGCGTGTGCTCCTGGATGTTCTTGCAATATGTGCGCGAAGCCTCTGATGTATGTAAAATGGGGACAAGTGGCTCAGACACAGTCCCCGTCCTGGAGGAGCCCACAGCCAAATGGAGGAGACAAAGGCTCAGCCTGCAAGCTCGGACACAGTGGTGAACAGAGACAGGACGGACGAGGAGGCCTGGCAGTCACCTGGCTTGGGTGAGGTGTCACAGGTCAGGGGACGTTTGACCCAAGCGTGCCTCCATCCCACCATGGCCCACAGCCCCGATCCTCCAGTAGAGTCTTAAATACACAAAGCTTTCTCAATGATGGCTGTATATGGAGCCCATCACCCAAGGGGCTTGTTAAGAAGCGCAACCAGGCTCTATTTCCAGCAGATTCTGTTTCACCAGGGGTGAAGCTGGGTCTCAGGAATCTAAAATTTTTTTGAGGGTCATAGCTGTTTTCTGAAACACAGGATGATCAAACCTTTGTACTGTAATTTGGGTTTAGGGGCTCAAGGCATGAGGCTGCATCCCCACCTGATGGAATCGAGGCAGTGCCCTGTCGTGGCTGAAGACACGGACTAGAGTGAGGCCACTGGGGTCAAATCTCCACCTCTCTTCTTTCTGTCTGTGTGACCAGAGGCAGGCCACATTACTCCCACAGCCTCGTGTCACCAGCATTAAAATGGCAGTGATAAAGCCGCCCCTTCACGGAGCAATCTGGGAACTGAATAATTCAACATATGGTAAACTCCAAGAACTGTGCTTGCTTAATTTTGTGGTTCATAAATGTTAACCACGGTTGCTACCTTGCTTTAACATAGAGCTCTACTCACATATCACCTCCCTAGTAGGGGCTTCCCCTACCCTATGACATCCTATTACTTTCTATTTCTTTTACTCTATTTTTCTTCTATGTGCCAGCCACTGTTCACAGGCGGGGAATGGGACAGTAAATAAAAAGATAAAGTTCTTTCCATCGTGAAGCTTTTCTTCTGCTGTTGGCTTACTGATTTTCCCCACTAGACTCCCACTTTCAGGAGGGTAGTGACATTGTGTCTTCAGTTCACTCCTGAATCCTCAGAGCCTAGGACAGTGCCTGGCCCATGCTATCAATACTTAGTGAGTGAATGCACAGATCGATCAGCTATTTATTTGGTGCACAGGGATTGGCACCAGGGAGAAAGGAAGGGCAAGCTGCAGATCTCTCACCGACAGAGAACTGGTCATGGAATGCCTCTCATTTGTCAGCCTCGTGATTCCCCTTGGTCTGCGCTTTGTCCCTGTGGTCCGCTGTGGGAAGTGAGACTCAGAGACATCAAATAACTTCCTCATGGACACACAGCCAGAGAGGGACAGAGCCTGAATTCTAATCCAAGTCGACTGGACCACCAGTTCCACGATCTGGCTACTGCATCTGTTCAGAGCAGCACACACTGATTCATGACCAGAAGAAATAAGAAAAAATCGGCAGAGACCCCAGTTACATACAAAGTCCCTCTGCACTGTGGGGTCCAGTACACACTCCATGCAAAGCAGATGCTGGGGTCTCTAAACACCCAGGGGTTTAGACACCTGAAACAGTGAACTCACCTGGGGGCTTATAGAAGAAAGACAAGAAGGCTGGGGAGAAGAAGAGAGAAACGAAGCAGGGCATTTAATTGACTTTTTGCTCGCCTCAGTATTTTATCCTTGGCCAGCAGTTGGGCACCTGCTATTGTTGACCACCCTGGAGGGATTTCTCAACCACGTCTTGCGAAGGATTCCTATGCATTCCTCGGTGGAGAGCCAAGATTCCCCTCCCGAACCCCCAGCTGGGAGCCTCCCTCCTGTTCACCATACCCCCAGCCCCGAACCCTTTCCAGAGCCCCAGTTCTCTGGATGGTGTCCAGGTACTCAAACAACCCAATTCTCTCCTCACAGAAATGAAGTAACTTTGTACAAATGGGCAGATGGATTCCCTGGTTTTACCTCCCCTCTGGGGGAGATGATCGCCCAGCAAGACCTCCCTCCCATCTCATCTGTTGTTTATCTAAACATCCTGGGTTTGCAAAGCACCGCGTGGCATTCTAGTTCATCTACTCGCTAGGTTGGGGTTTTAGACAAATATCTTCACCTCTCTGAGCCTCAGACCTTCTTCTCCAAAGAACGCCATGGCACTAGGTGACCTTTAAGTTCTGCGCATGTTCTAAAACATTTTAACTTCTCCTAGGTTAAAAAAAATTGTCTTGTCTTTTTTCCTCCACATCTTTCCTTCTTCTCTCCCTCCCTCCTTTCCTCCATTTTCCTTTTAGTCTTTTTCCTTTTCCTTTCTTCTTCTTTTTTAATGTGCCAAGATTTTAAGTAACAGGCTGTTCTAACTGAAATGAATACCTTACATTTTTTAACTTGTCTGGGCAGAAGCCAGAAAAATAATCTCTTCTGGTCTGTAGCCATTGCGGGACGTTCTTAGAGGAGGAAACTGGAGGAGTGCTTGGCGGCCGTGTTCCCTTTGCCCCGAGAGCTGTCAGTCCACAAGCCTCATTTCGGGGACAGCCCGCCTGCCCCCGCATCCCGCCGGTTTAGGGGGAGGGGTTCAGCGATGTAAACCCATCTTCCACCTCCCACATTACACTGAGTCAGGTTGTCGTGGTCCTGAGTTGGGGCCTGGCCAGGGACTGCTGAGACAACACTGATTTAGTGTGTTTTGAAAACTGAACCTTATCCTTGTAGAAATGGAGATAGTGTGAAGCGGCAGCTGAGGGTGCTGGTTTCAGGAGAGATTTTGTGGAATTCCCAGTGGAGTGGCCATACAGACAGTGGGAGCAAGTGGCTTGGGGACAACTGTGCTGAAATCGCCTTGTCTCTCCATGGATTTTGTGTGAGTGAGAAACGACTTTGGGGTACAAAGCTTTCGGAGTGTTGCTATGGTAGAAACCTCAGGTTGTATGGAGCAATCTAACCTTAACCAGACTAACAACCCACAGGCAGTGACGATGAGTTGATAATTGTGGGCACATGCCATACACCATTGGGAGGCTCAAGAAAGAACTGCAACCGAGAGGATGAGAGAAACCAAGACCCTGCCGCCCATCTAGGACAGGTCAATAGCACTATTGTTTTTGATTAACTGTACATGTCACCTTGCTTGGACACAGAATTGATATTTTCTATGTATTCTTGTCTCCTTGGACCTTAACCATGATTCCTTAGGGGCAGGGAAACTGAGTCCAGGATTTGAGCCCAGGACTGTCTCATGCTATGGCCAGTGTTCTCCCCACCACACAGCACTGACGCTGGGCCCTGTGCCTGCCTGTGCAGCATTTCAATACACGCGCAGTCCTGTCACGTTAGGTACTTGGCTCTCCCTACACGAGAAACAATGGGCCTTTCCTGCTGAAGACCTTGACACATTCGTCGTGAGCAAAACAACAGCGAATACTCGGAGTGCTTCGTGCTTGGCTCCTCTTCCTATGAACAATGCTTGGAGTTTGAAAATACTTCAAGCTTTTCTGCAGAAGCTGTGGGGGCTGGTAGACTTGCAGGGTTTCAAACATGTGTCTTTGGCAATCTTGTCATTCAAACAACCTCAGGTTTTTTTAAATGTCAAACTAGTGATGTGCTATAGACCATCATTAATAAACATGGGTGGCTTTTGGAGGTGAAGAGACATGGCAGTTAATACAGGGCAGGGACTGCAACGGGGAAGGCAGGTGGATGGCATGGGTGCTCCACTTCCGCAGCTGGCTGGCTGGCAGCACATGGAGTTCAAGTTTGCCGGTGGGTTGGGTCTTCACGAGGGAAGTCAGCTCACTTGTTCTTCAATGGCTGCCCATTGACAGCAGGCCAGTTTACTCTCTGGGGTTTGGTTTTTGCAAGCATGGCCCAACTTTACTTTCCTGTCCTCTTTCTCCACTCCCCTGCATTTTGCTACAAAAGTGCTGGACGCACTAGCCTGGATTCCCAAACAGGCCACACTTTTTTATGCCTCTGTGACTTGCTCAAAACATTTTCCTTCTTTTGCTACTTGGCAGTGGCTGATGTGCCTGTCAGAGCTCAGCTGACACACCACCTCCTGGATTTAACTTCCCTGGTTCTCCAAGGTAGAACCTCCACAGCATCCCCAACGCACTTCATAAAAATGCCACCTGTGGGGCAGGCCTTAGCATTCCGTGTCATGGTCACGCCTGGGCCCAAGTCCCCAACCAGACACGAAGCCTGCACCTCACTCAGCACTGTCCTGCATGGTGATGCTAACCATGGTCAGTGACACAACCTTCCTCCCCACAGACCAGTCTCAGCCACCACCCCCCCTTCTACAGGCCACTGCCTGGATCACTCACCAGCCCTTCTGGCCTGCACCCTGTTTCTGTAGGACTGTCCCCAATGGTCCAGTTGCTGACTCATTCCCTTAGTGACTTGACAAATACGTGTATAGTTTTGCCTCTGTATGACAGCCATCAGTGCACGATGAAGAACAAGAAAGAGGAGCTCCCTTGCAGGCATCAGCCCCAGCAGCGCGGTATCTCACACAGTGGGCTGCACTTCGAAACTGGGATATGTGGGTCAGTTGCCATTTCTGCAACAGACTAAGCCTGAGAGCAACCACAATTCCAGAGGGGCTGGAACTGGAACTCAGCAGGACGCGCCTGGTACTACAGACCAGATGCAACCTGGGCATCTCCCTCCGCAGCTCCCATGAAATTTGTTCCTTGTATTTTGAAAAGTGAGAAACTGAGGGGTTGTGGTCAAATTTCAGAAATGGATGAGCAGAGTAAGGAAGCTTTTGTATCAAAGCCCATAATTCTAGGAGCAGGAGAGAAAAAGTGTATCCTCCCAAAAGGTAAAATAATTACTGAGCAAAAATTGGATAATTGCTCAGACTCTCTAGGAATATTTTAAGTTAACTGTAAGGGAAATGAATGACTACTTCACCTATCAAATTATTAACTATATATATACACACACGTATATATACCTATATCTATCTATCTATATATACACACACATATATATAATCTGTATGCACATAAAGTTTAACACTGATAAAGGTTTATCAGTAAGACATGATCATACTTCAAGTTCAAATGGTAAGAACATTCTAGAAAGCAATTTAACAATATGTATCAAGGTCCTTAACAATGACTAATTGTTAGCTAATTCTGCTGCAATAAATCTTTTTAAGGAAACTAGAATACCTGAAGCAGAGACTTATGAACAAAAATTGCATTAAAGTGATTCTGTAATAGTTATATCATAAAAGTGATATCAAAAGAAAAAAAACTGTCTGTTAAGGTATATATGCTATATTTTACACATAAAAATAAAATATGATTTGTGTTAAAATAAAGAGAATGAGAGATCTTGCTTAATATTTTACAAGCATCAGCCCCTCTGGCATTCAGTCAGGAACAAACCCAGGTCTGAGGAAAGCACTCTTTAGTGGTCAGTATTGAAAGTCTGGGTCAGCAATCACTTCTGCAGCTGCTTCAGCGTTAAACAAGTCCACCAACTGTCAGAATGGCTGGAATTGGAACATCAGTAGGGCTGACAGTGATGACAACATCTTGCTGGCCAAGATGTGGTTATGAGGAAATTCTTATACATTTCATGCTACTGATATGGGTGATTATTTATATGTTTTGGCCTCTAGGGCTATTGCTAAGAAGGAAACATAAGGAAGAAAAATGTTAAAAAGGGAAATGACAGTGAGTCTTAACATCCAAAGATAACCTTTAACAGACAAAGATTGTAACAGCGTTTAGAATAATCAAAGCTTATAAACCAATCATGTAGGAACAACCTACAGGACCAGATGACAGGATGTGGTTAGGTCATAATGGCACAAACACTCGGTGGTACATCACGGTGTGTCACAGAGTCTTAACGTAGAACTTTTCCGAGAGCTACATGAAAACGAGACAATGCTTATAATGTTAATTGAATAAGATAGGATTAAAAAAGAGCATATCATTACCATAGTTAAAAAAATGCCTCTATACACTAAGACTATGAATTATTCATAAAACCGTTACCTAGGGGTTTTGCATGGTGAGGTTATATATTTCTGCATTTCCCCTTTCCTCGTTTTCTCCTTTTCTCCACCTCCTGCTCCCCAGCTCCTTTACTGATCATTGACAATAAACGTGTATGAGCATTAAAGATGTACAGTGTGTCTTCAGGGGAGCTTGAGCACAGTCAACTGAGGACAAATTAAAGGCTCTAATACTTCATTCAACACACTCAGAGAGACCGTCTAGTGTCGACAAGGAAGGAATATGTTTTCCTAGGAAGTGGTGAGGACTAAACGTGTAAGTAGATTATTAAAGGACTTGGAGAACTGTCTTGAATGTACAAAGGCAAGTGTACAAAGGATTGTTGAGCTCGGTAAAATACTTAGGGAAAGCACTTTGCTTTTGAATTTGATTTTTCACAGAATGCCTCTCATAATTTTTGTCACAAAAGCTTCGGCTTTGACAGTGGTAGTGTCTAGATATTTAGGTTTCTATTAAGATCCACCTTGTGGATTTAAATGGCTACTATTTGGAGGGATGTGTGGGACCTTGTCTGTCCAACTCCAAGGGATGGAACAAGGGGTCCCCTTGCCTTGATAAGGAAGACCTTTCAATTAGTTAGAAGTGGTCTGTGGCAGTCAGGGTATGAACAAGAAACAGACAGCAAACTGAAATCGGGATAACTCAACATGGACTTACCAATGGAACTAGCTAAAAAGCTGTGACCTGTAGGAGAACCACAGGGATAATGCCATCATCTGGGTTAATACAATGAACCAGATAAGGAAGGCACCAGCATCCATTCACCTGAGAGAAGCAGTGATTGAATCAGGGACCCACCTGTCCTGTGTGACCCTTAGGACAAGACCCAAGGAAATGAATAACCTGACTTCTCTCCTCCCATCCACCCATATCCTATTGGATGTTGGCTAAATCCAACTGAAAGGAGGAATGTAGTCCACAGAGATCAGCCTCATGGAGAAAACTGTAGGGTGGAGATGGATGGAGCGTGGATCAAGAGTCAGGAAGAAGACAGACTGAACACAGCCAGAGAAGGAGCAGCTGGCCTATGACGCAGTGCGTTTTCCATCATGACTATTGGTAAAGGGAGGCTGAACCATTAGTTCTTTGGGAACTCCAGGTAGAGCATGATGTTCGGACCAGATGGCTTAAAATTTTTCTTTTAAATCTGAGACTTTGTAATTTTAAGGTAGCTCCACTGAACTAGAAACATATAAATAACTGAGATAACTGTGATTACGTATTACGGTCACCAGCCAGGAGTCAGGAAAATTGAGCACTTTATCCCTTTTATGGAGCAATAACCTTTTCAAGCATCCACGGTGATTATCTGTGAAAGATTTTTACAAAGCAATAAAACCAATGGCATATTTAATTGAAGTAAGGGTGTTGACGATCAACAAACACAACCTGAGATGAATGTGTAATTAGAGTACTTTACATTTGTCACCCTATGATCAGGTGTAGGAGAAAGACATTTTCATAAGAGCTAATGAGTATTCAGTGTTCACATGTGCCAGGCACTGAGCCATGCACTTTATATTAACTCACTTAATCCTGCCAAGAGTCTTCTGAGCTATACAGCATTTGCAGTATATTCTTGTCTATGCACAGAAGCAGCCAGGGGCGTGCACTGCTCATATCTCTTGCTGTAGGAGGCACCACATGCCTATGGTCCCAGTTGCTGCCCCTTCGCACCCATCACCATGCTTGCTAAAGCCACACTCCCCTTGGGCTACTCCCAGCCCAATAACAGAGCATAGCAGGGCCCTTCCCCCCCATCCCAGTGAGATGCAGGATTCCTCTGATGGGTGGCCACTTAGGAACACCTATCAGCCTGGCCAAGCCTTGCTTGAAAATGGGCTGTGGTCAGATTCTTCCTATTCAACTCTTCTGTCCCCCTTGTCTCCTTTCAAGATATCGGATCCATATACACTTCTGCAGGCTCCCTCGATCTCCCCCAACTTCCTCCCTGCTGTGCACTGTGCCAGTGCCTCCACCTCATTCATATGTTGAAGCTCCAACACCAAGGTGACTACATCTGGAAATAGGACTTTTAGGTGGTAAATAAACTTAAATAAGGTCACAAGGATAAAGCCTTAACCCTATAAAATGGTGGTCTTCTAAAAAAGAGGGAGATTCTCTCTCTTTCTCAACACAGTTAGAAAGCTGCCATCTGAGACCTGGTAAACAGTCTCTCTCTAGAAACCTAAATGCCTAGTAACTTGACCTTGGACTTTCCAGTCTCGAATTTGGAGAAATAAATTTTTGTTCTTTAAGCCACCTACTCTGTGGTATGTTGTTGTGGCGTTTCAAGCTTATAATAATCCACACTCCCAATAAATGTCTTCTTATATGTCTGATCCCATCGTGGCACCTGGCTTTCAATGGACCCAGATGAACTCATGGACCATCAGGAGTTTCAGGTGTCTGCTTAAACTCACAGACACAGAGCATGGCAAAGTGGGGTTTATACCCAGGCAGAGTGACTCAAGGGTCTACCTGCTCATTCACTAAGCTACCCTGCCTCTGGCATCGCTGACTTGCCTAACTTGCTTAGGAACACTGTTTTGGAACAACTATCCTTCCTCACTTAAGCAAAGCATTTATGATTTTCTCTATTTTGCCTGACTGGAAGTCAGACCTCTGTTGCAACTCGAGACTTCACTCCAGCAAAATGTCTCTGGCCCTTTCATTCCTCATGGGGGCACAGAGCTCAGAGGCTGCCTCACTCTCACCTCTCACTCTCCTGAGGCAAGTTGGACAGATGTGAGGGGAATTGGGGTTCGACATCCCCTGGTGTGAAACTTCAGACGAAGTGCTTGCCCTGGGACTTTGCGTAACTGCATAAACAATGGGAATATCCATTCCTAACTCAGGGGTCCCGTGGAGGACCCAGTGAACATTTAAGAGCCTAGGACATCAGCGGATACATAAAGTCTTCTATAAATAATAAGTCCCGCTCCTATTTGGAACCATCTTTTGAGTTCTTTGTGGAAGTTGTTCTTGACTCTGTTGCCCAAAAATGCATAACATACTCTCACTTGTCAGGATGGCCTTTCCTTCTCCTCCCCCATTGTGACATTTCTGGGGGAGGTATCAGGACATTTGACATTGCCTCACACAGTCCTGTGAATGAGAAAACAGTGTGGTTTCCCAGCTTGGTTATCTCATTCCCAGAATTTCTCATGAACTTCATAGTCAAGTCCAGCTAGAGCCTGTGCTACTGTCATACCCTATGTCAGAAGCTGCTTTTTCCAAGATAAACAAAAAATGAGTCAAGGAGGTCCTTTGTTCTTATTACAATCTGATATTCAATAAAGCATACTCTTTTCAACCGTTTCTAATCATTCTTTACTTGAACCCATCCATAAAAGTTAAAAAACAATTTTCAAAGCCATTCTTGAAAAGTGTAAATGAGAAGTGTATACTACCCTCAGAATAGAATAACCTTGAGAGTAACACAGGTGAGGATTCCTGCTGCTAAGGAGGTGCCTTGCCTTGGACAATTTCCTTAACTTCTCTGCATTTGTTTCCTGCAACTGGAGAGTGCGGGTGACTTTCCCTTTCTTGCGGTGAGGATGAAAAGGGGCAAGGATGCCAAGTGCTCCCCTGCAGACAAGCAGAAGCACCTCAACAACTCGCATGAGTCTCATGTGTGTGCGAGCCTGGTGTTTTCATTGGTTGGTCACCCACACCAACTCTGTACTTACCAGACTGGTGAGTGTTCGAAGCTCTTCAGGCTTTTCAAGAACTTATAGGAGAAAATGTTTACTGTTTCACTTCCAATGAAGGTTAAGATGGGCTGTTAGCACTTGGAAGTTCCATTCATGATTTAATCTCATTAGTAGACACTGTTTTAGGCTTGTGTCCTTTTTGGGTGTGTTTTGTTTTAAATAGAAAGAATTATTCTCTCCATCAAATGCAGGTTTGGTGGAAAAATCCAATTTTAGGTCATGCGTAGTATTCCTTTGACTGTTTATATCCTTGCTTATAGTGTCTGTAAAGGTCTTTGCTGGAATATGCTAGAACACCTGGAATGCCCCCCCCTGCATTTTCCCTCAGTTATGACCTGTATTGTGAAATACAGACAGCAGGTACTGTTTCCTATTACTCTGAGTTCTGGAAGGATTATATTATGCTCTGAAGAACAATATACCATATTGAAATAACTTCTTAACAGTGATTTTGTTGAATATGTCATCATTTCTAAAAACGTTTTAATTTTTGTTCTCTAGCTCACTTCTTTTTTATTGAATTTATTGGTGTGACATTGGTTAATAAAATTATACAAGTTCCAGGTGTACAGTTCTACAATACCTCATCTGTATATTGAATTGGGCATTTACCTCCCCAAGTCAAGTCTCCTTCCACCACCATTTATTCTCCCTTTCCCCTCTTCTACCTCCCCCAGCCTCCCTGTGGTAATCACCACACTGTTGTCTGTGTCTATGATGTGTCTATGAGGGTTTTTTTGTTGTTTAATCCCTTCACTTTTTTCACCCAGCCCCCTAACCCCCTCCCCTGTAACAGCTGCCAGTCTCTTCTCTGTACCTATGAGTCTGTTTCTATTTTATTTGTTAGCATATTTTTTTTCATTAGATTCCACATATAAGTGAAATTATATAGTACTTGTCTTTTTCTGACTGGCTTATTTCACTTAGCATAATATTCTCCAGGCCAAGATCTGGAAGCAGCCCAAGTACTCATAACTAGATGAGTGGATAAAAATCACTCGAACATCAGTCGAACATTACACAATGGATGTGCTAATAGCTATTCCACATACTATGGTATTCCATTTTCAACTTCCTTTTCACTTGGGTCTTCCTCCAAAAAATAAACTATAAGGCAAATAAGAAACTTATTTCAGACTCCCAAAAAGAATCCTTAAGTGTAAGCCCCAACTGTGTTCCCAACATCCCAACTCCTGAAGGGACTCCAGGACTTCGTTTCAGAATAAGACTTGTCCCCGTGTCTGAGCCACCTCTGTTGCAGGTGGCAATATGGCAGGACCTCAGCCCCTGACCCCAAAGGAAGTCCAGCTGAGTGGCAACAATCCTGGCATTCTGTCTCCATTTCTTGTTATCTCTTTGAACTTGGGCAAGTTACTTAATGTCTCTGTGTCACAGTTTCCTCATCTGTAAAAAAAAAAAAAAAAAAAAGGAATGATAATACCTATTTCAATAGCTTATTTTGAGGACCAGCCAGGGTGTTACATGTAAAGTACCTAGCACATAATAAACTTTCAAGAAATATAACTTACCACTCTTATTTTTCTCTCTCCTTCCACAGGACCCTGTTTACTGGGTCAAAACCCATGGACTCTGCCCCAAACCTGCTCCCATTCTTGCACAAAGCACAATGGCCTGCAGACTGGATTGGACTTCAGGGGGCCATGCTGAGCCTTACCACTGCTTAGTGAATTTGGAAATTTATTTCACCTGCAACTCACACTTCTCTTTTGTAAAAGGGTTGGTTATTGCACCATCATTAGCAGTGTAAAGATTACATGAGCTAATTCATGTTAAGTGTTTAACAAAATCCTATAGGCAGTATTAATTTTATTAATATACATGCAAATATATATATACACACACATATTTGTGAACAACATGTTAGGTCTGCTTTTTAAGAATCCCACCTTTGTGCCCATTGCGGATGTTCATCCTTGTAGCCACCAACTTGCTAATGCATTCACTAGCACTGGGTTTGGTTTTGTGTGTGATGTTTACAGGCCATTGTTCAGAGAAGCTGAGCCCTCACTTTTCATTGGAGTCTGGAGAAAGCAAGTAGCACCCATCCTGTTCTCATGGATTCCCATAGAACATCGAAGTTCACATGAGGGCACGAAATACATTGAAATGTGGAAAAGTGAAACTCTGCTAAATAAATATTAATGAAGTGAAATTTACTAAGTGAATATCTGTGCTAAGTGCACACACATAAAATAAAACCTCGTTGAACAGGTACAGAATTTAACCACATTATAAAATTCATTAACCAGTGAGTACATTCTTCCAGCAACAAATTAATCAGCTTCCCCTATGTTAAAAATGAATTCATGGCTAAATGGCTTATTTTACTGATCTTTCCTCATTAAATACTATTAATATAGGAACACTGAATGTGGAGGGAAGGCAGGTGTTTTCTCCTTTCCTTTTAACTGCCTTAAGGATGTACAGAGGCTTCAGTAAGACTCCCATGTAAATTGTACAATAGGGAAAGGATACATATTTTTTTGTTTTGCTGTTTTTTTGGTTCCTTTTTAAAAAGATTTTATTTATTTACTTTTAGAGAGAGGGAAAGGGAGGTAGAAAGAGAGGGAGAGAAACATCAATGTGTGGTTGCCTTTTGTGTGCCCCCTACTGGGGACCTGGCCCACAAACCCAGGCATGTGCCCTAACTGGGAATTGAACGGGGGACCCTTTGGCTTACAGACTGGCACTCAGTCCACTGAGCCACACCAGCCAGGGCTCATTTTTAATATTTACTAAGCATCAATGAACACATCTCATTTAATTTTTATAGGAACCCTAGTGAGGATAGGAATAATTAAGTTTTAATTGGCTTGAACAGTGTTACAGGCCACAGGTTGCTCTGAGAGCCAGGACTTGGCCAAGGCCCTCTGGTTCTGAACCCTCAGTGACACCCGGTCCCATAGCAACATTAACAATGGGAACAGGCATGACTGAGGGGCGTCACCCAACTCAAAAAGCAAATCCTTGCTGCGGGCGTTTGCCTGAGTTCACAGACTTGCCGCCCAAACTGCTGCCTGTGACACCATTCAAGGCTGTTTTGTTGTCCTCATCTCATGACCAAGAAGACTGAGTAGCCCAAAGCAATGCACTGATATGAACATGGATTCTTCGCCCTGGAATCACTCTAAGTTAAGGTTAAGGGGGATCCAAAGGCTGTCTCCTTTACCACTAGCTGGACAGAGTTGGGATGGTTTTCCAGAGTAGGAACAAAGCAAGCCTTTATGGAAGGTAAAGGTGATTGTGCATCACAGAAATTCAGAGCTCAGGATCTACGTGTTCACTCCCCTCAATTCATCATAAATAAGGAACTAAAACCCTCATAAGAACTATGTTTTTTATTGGCCCACTTGAATTGCTTGGAACTAAGAATACTTTAATGCCTAAAGCTGAAATAACAACTGTTATTGGTTGAAGTGTGACACCCAAATACATGTGTTAATTCCTATACTTCAGAACATGACCTTATTTGGAGATCAGATCTGTATAAAGATAATCAGGTTAAAGTGAGGTTATTAGGGTAGAACTTGATATGACTGATGTCCTCATAAAAAGTGAAATTTTGACATAGAGACAGACATGTACAGAGGGAAAATGCTGTGAAGAGAAGAAAGGAGAATATGCCAAATTTGTTTTCTAGAGTCATCATAACAAAGCACCACAGGCTGACTGGCTTAAACAACAGCAATTTATGTTTTCACAGTTCTGGAGGCTGGAAGCCTAA
This sequence comes from Anoura caudifer, assembly GCA_004027475.1. NCBI lineage: Eukaryota > Metazoa > Chordata > Mammalia > Chiroptera > Phyllostomidae > Anoura > Anoura caudifer. Next base: position 286,966 of record PVKU01000541.1, read on the forward strand.
GCTCAAGGTGGCAGCAGGGTTCATTTCTTTTGATGTCTCCCTCCTTGACTTATAGATGTCTGTCTTCTCCCTGTGTTCCCACTTGGTCTTCCCTGTGTGTCTGTCTCCTAATGTCCTCTTTGAAATCTATCTGATCAGGGTCAACCATATGGATTCCTCTCTAAAGACCTTATCTCCAATTACAATCACACTCTGAGGTGCTGGGCTTAGGACTTCAACGTATGAGTTTTGATGATCAATTCTCAAAGCAAGTTGTTTATAACCCAAAGAAAATGCCTGTGACAGATACTCTCCTTATAGCCCACAGAAAGAATCAAGCTTGCTGACTCCTTGACATTGGACTTCTAGACTCCAGATCTACAACAAAATTAATTTCTGTTGTTTGTGGTGCTTTGTTAAAGCAGCCACAGAGAAGTAATACAACAGTGTTTACCTGGAAGTGCTTGGATTGAATTTTCAGCCAGCAGGTGTATAGAAATTAGGTTGAATTATAAAAAAATAAAGTTGCCAATTTTTGCACTCAAGTTTGTGTTCTGTAAAAAATTGTTTCTATTGCATGATTATACTTTGTTTCTCTTCAGTTTACTCTATTGGGTTTTGAGCATTTTATAAATTTACCAATTATTGTGGGAGATAATAGCATGCATAACTTTAGTCTGATATGTATCCAGACAAAATGGATGGGAATTCAAAAATTTTTTAAATGCTAAAGCAATTATCAGAAATGCTTTCTTCAAAACAGAACACCTTTCTCCATCCCCTAAACATGTTTCTTACAAGAAAACACAACAACTTCAATCACCTTCCTGTACATCCTCCTGTTCACCCTTCACACCTCAGCCTGAGTGAGATACATTATCCTGCACTTGGGACTCTTAGTGCATCCCTGCTAAGTCTAACTTCTGCACTCCTCACTGTATGCTATGGGTTGAATTATGCCCTCCCAAATCCATATGTTGAAGTCCTAAGCCCTGAACCTTAGTTGGAGATAGGGTTTTACAGGGGAAATCAAGTTAAAATGAGGTCACTGGGGGAGCCTAATCCAGTGTGACTGGATAAAAAGGGAAAATCTGGAGTCAGACAAGCATGGAGGGAGCACTATGTGAAGAGGCACAAGTAGAAGCAGGCCATCTGCCAGCCAAGAGGAGAGGCCTAGAATCCATCCTTCCTTCACAGGTCTCAGAAGGAGTCAACCCTGCCAACACCTTGGTTTTGAACTTTGAAACTCCAGAAATGCAAGACTGAAGATTCGTGTTGTTTAAGCTACTCAGTTTGTGGTACTTAGTTACAATGGCCCTAGCAAAAACTAATAGAGCAAGGCTCGTGCATCTTGCCCCAATCTGCCCATACCTGCCCTAATCCAGTTTCCCCCTCTGCTCCCAAAACATCAGGTTTATCTTACTGTCAGCACTGTCTTGGGTGTCTGACTCTCAGCCACTCCCAGAACAGTGCTTGCCCTGGAGCAGCACTGTTCTTATGGGTCTCAATTGCCAAGAGCACAGGTCAGAGCAAGGAATCTTCAAAAAGCTCATGGAAAGGTCTACTGGCCCTGCCAAGGTCATTCCTCAGAGCGATGTGTGTGCCAATAGCAGCCTAAGTAAGGTCATTCTGATTCTTACAAACTATCAAGAAATAGCTCCAGGAAGAGTGGTCAACATGGTCTGTCTTTGCTATTTTATTTTGTGTTTACTATTGGTTTCTGATAACTCATCAAATCAGAAATCTTTGTAAAAGATAATTACTGGGATTATGTTTTATTTCCAAATGCCACGTGGACTGGAGGAGCTGCCCTTCCTGGTATCTCAGAGACCCTGGAACTTGTGACTTTCTGGAGAACGCTGTTTAAATTACTGTAACTTATGTTTTCTCACCCTGTTTTCTGGTAGCCATGCCTAAGTCAGATGGTAAGAGTGAACATGGCAAGGTGAGTTTGCCCGGTGCTAACCTTCCTGAATTCCAGTGAATTACACTTTCTAGAATGACTAAATGTTTTGAAGTTGGTAAAACTTGGCTCACTTAAGCTCTTACATTTAGAATTATATCATTTTTGCTGGATTCTTTTGTACCAAGAAAACAGATTTTCTAGGTTCTACAAGATTCTTGGAAAATGATGTTCATGTTCACATTCATGTCTCACGGGGTCATCATATGTACTTTTATGCAGCACTAAACGCAGTAGGGCCCCAAGGACAAATTTAGATAAACAGCACCTTACCTCTGATCACTCTGGGCTCCTACCCTTTTGGAATTCCTGGTTTTTGTTTTTGTTTTTTTTTTCATTATTTTCCTAAGAGGCAGTTTATGATAGTGGAGAGATCATGAATATTGAAGTAAACAGAAATAAGAGCACTTTGTCCAATGGACATGGTCTGTTGTGACTGTAAATCATAAGCATAGTGCCTGGCACATGTCAGTTTCTCTTCCTTTTCATCTCCTCCCTGATTGGAAAATATATTGTCAAACTGTGAATAACACAAAACTCAACCCATGCCACCTGCTGGCCTGACTCAGTCCTTTGAGAGTTGTCTGTAAACTTTAGTTGCTGAAATTTCTTGGCAATTAAAGGGTGTGAAAGTGGATGTGTGTCCTTACCCATTCTCAGCCTGCTGGTTGGTGGGTGGTGAGCACTTTGTTTCAGGACAGAGCTGGGATTGAATCCTGCTGGATTGGTTTATCAGGGCCACCATAACAATGTATTACAAACTGGGACCAGAAGTCCAAGGTCAAAGTATCAGCTGGGATGCTTTTCTTCCTTCCAAGAACTGTGAGGAAGAACCTGTTACGTGCCCCACTCTCATTTTCTGGTGTTTTGCTGGCAATCTCTGGCTTCTAGGGCATCACCTGCTCTGTCTCCACCTTCACATGGTGTTGTTTTCTTCTACCGGCCACCACCCTCCTCTCCACCGACTTCAGTCTCCTTCCTCCTGGCAGCAATTGCACAGGCTCATTTCCCTTTGCTCTAACAAAAAGATCTTGTACTCTCATGCCCCCACCTATGACACTTCTCTGTTTGTTAATGAAACTTTTCCAAAGGTTTCCCTAGACTACCTACCTCTATTTCTTTTATCTGCAACATCCCATCCCCCACCCCGCTTTACCCATGGTCTATGCATTTTGGTATTTACATCACAGGAGGGCCCAGCAGTCTCTGACCTTACTCTCATCCTTCTGGTTGAAGGTTCCCTTTCTTAGCCTTCTTGATATCTCTCTCCTGGAGCCTGTCTCCTCCTCGTCCCCTCCTGAGTGAGGCACAAAAGACAACTGCTTCATTCAGCATCTAAGTGCCTGACAGTGTCTGAATTGCAGTGAACCCCTTGGGGGAAGAAACTAATGAACATCTCCATTCTTCCAGGTGGGAGACCTGGATTCCATTCCCTAAGATGCCATGTACTTTTAACGGAGGCAGTGGGCCGTGTTTTGCCTTCAATTCCCCTGGATAGCATCCGCACTCTAAAACTGTCCTTCGGAAACCTCCACAGGCTGTGTAAAAAGCTGCTCCTGACTTTGTGCATGTCCCGAGTCACAAGGAGGCATATTTCATCAGTTCTGGAAGCACTATGGCTAGGAGCTACACTTGGGACTCAGACTGACCAAGGTTTTAATTTCAGCTCTGTCGTGTAGTAGGTGGTGACTTGATCAACCAGAGACCCGTTTCCATATCTATAAATCGGTAAAAATAACAGCCACATAGTAAATACCAACATAATACGCACCTGCCACTATTAAGCTAAATTAAATGAGATTACGTGCAGCCAATTCTGCTATAATATGACATATAAGTTGCTAAAAATCATCACAGTATGCACGACTGGGCTCAAGGGGGAAATGGAGTTGTTGGCACAGCTCTAAAAAACTTAATCACTGCCACATTTCAATGAAAAAGACAGGGACTTAATAAAGCCAGCACAGTTCTACACATAAGTAAGTGGATAAGAAATAAAGTGGTTCAATAAACATGGCCCTTGACCTTGCAAAGGACCTGAGGTTTGTAGCTGGTGAGTGATTATGAACTGGTGGAAGGAGTGACATGAATTTGGATGAAGAGTTGTAATGCGGGATGTGGGTAGGGGAGGGTGGCTTCCGATACACGCAGGGGCCCAAGCAGCTGGAAGACGTGTGAGCTGTTGTGTGTGTGCTTTGTATAGTCTTACTTGCCTCTGTTTAGGTGGATGCAGTATTCTTTGTTTATCTGATGGTGTTTCCTGTGGACAAAATTCAGCTAAGCAAACACAAAATTGGCGTCCAGCTCAAACTGTTCCCTGATGTAGCCATTGTGTCAAAACACATTTGTATTATAAAAATGAGCCTTGTATCAGAACTGACTGTGAGTAAGGTGCTGGCTTCATCTCTGGCCAGCAGTAAACACTCGGTGAATTGTTGCTGTTTTTCCTTTCTATTTTCCTCTCCTAAAATCAGATCTTCTTGAAGGCAGGTGCCGTGTTTGGTCCACCTCAGTGCCCCAGTAACTCACACCCAGTAGCCAATCAATGATTATCCTCAGATGGTAAGAGCAGGCCTGTGCTGCAGCCTCTGGAGAAGGGGGTGCTGTGTCTGACAGGCTCAGTCACAGGTGATGCGCAGTAACCCCAGGAACTGGTGGGCTGCAGGCTGGAACAGACCCACATCCAGCTGACCCGGTGTTGGGCCCTGACTATTGACCCAGCCAGGAGCTGAGCCCTGATGCAGGTGGAAGAGCCATTCTTTCTAACAGTGGGAAGTGGAGGACTCCAGGGGTCAGAGCTGGCCATGCTGTAGATCCCTTAGGACAAATAAGAAATCTCAGGTGACAGTGTCACCAATCTGGTAAGTGAGACTGAGAGCTTGACCTGGTGCAGAACTGGCTCTAAGACCATGGTTTTCCCTTCAAGTCCCTATTTACCAATGCTTATGACAAAATTAGCCAAATCTATAGGGTAAAATCATGACAGAGTGAACTTTCTACCTGGCATTTCACCAGTCATCCTATTTAACCCTCAAAACCATCATGGTATATTAAATCGTTTTCCTTATTTTACAGATGAGAAAAAAATAAGCTCAGAGAAGGAAAGTGACTTGCCGAGGACACACATGGATGAGTACAGGGGGCTCTGCCCTCCTCCCTGAGAGCAGGGCAAGGAGAGCACAGGTGGCCTGTCCTGTGGGGTGGGGCAGGGGAGCATGGATGATGGGGTAAATAATAAACATCAAATGCTGTCCGCCCTTGGCAGATGCCACTACCTGTATCAGAGCAGAAACCCCTTCTGCTCTCTCCCTAATAGAAGCATGAGCAATTTTCGTGGCCCTGCTGACACAATGCGAAATAGCCTCAGTGAGAAAATGAGATATCGGTGTCACAAGACTATTAGAGAAACAAATGGCATCGCACACTTCCTGGCCCCTCCTGGGTATCTTCATCTGTTCTCATTGGCATGAAGCCCTGCACAAGGACCTGGGGCCCCGGCTGCGAAAGTACAGATTTTTTTGAGATGTCGAAGACTTGGCTTTGTAAGGTGAATCATCCATTCACTGATTTAACAGACTTCTATTTGAAGCTGAGTGAAGTTTTCACAAGAGCCTGTGATTCAGAGTTGTGAGCTCCAGTCTGGGCTCTACCTTGAGTAGCTATGAACTTGGGCAGGGGACTTTATCTCTCTGAGCTCCAGGAATCGCTGGGCCTGTTTCCTCATCTATGAAATGGAGACCATCATCACAAATCATCATCACCACCACCATCCTGGTTGTCATCAGTCATTGTTATCATCACCATCATGGTCATAATCATCATCAAGAAAATTTCCCCTTCGTTGGATTGTTCTGCGAATTAATCATTTGAGCACATCAAGCCTGGAAAACAGTGTGCATACTGTAGACAGACACTCAGAGACTGACTTCCCTTCCTTTTCGAGGGGCCCCAGGGCCTGTGCACAGCAATGTAGGAAACACAGTGAGCCCTCCCCTCATGGCAGGCACTCAAACCCATGTTCTGAACCTCCAGCTGCATCTCAGAATAATACCTGTAGAGTGCAAAGAGCCCTTAAAGTTGTAGCTATTTTGCATCCACCAAGGACCGTTCCTTGCCATCTGAATGTGTGCATATTTATTTTCCTCAGTGGGGCAATAGGTACCTGGAAGACAAAGATTACCTATCTGGGAAGAAGGATCAACTGTGGAGTGCTCAAGCACATCTTGTTAATTCACATTCTTGTTAATTACATTGTGTCTAAAACCATCCACCCTCATCATTGTTGCAGTGATTCTGAAGGGGATTTGCCTCTCAGCCAACATCTTTGGGGTCCCTATGCCCTACATTGCCTGGTTTTAGTCTTTTGGTTTTTTTGCCTCAATACTAAAGAGCTCAGTGAATCTGTCCAGGTCCCCAGTGCCGTTTCTGCTGTTAGCTAGAAGCATTGCTACCATCTGATTGTCTAGAGTGCAGCTTGGAGAGTGACATAGCACATCACTTCCCTGAGGGTGTCTATAGAAACAAACTTCAGCTGAGAGATAACTGTGCACCAAACATTGAAATGTACTTGGGATGCAGAGATGACCTGCCCCCAATAAAATACAGTTCACTGAGGAAATAGATACCTCTAATAGACAGTTGCAAGAGCATGTGAGAAGTCCTGTGACAAAGGGAAGGGAAGCAAGAGCTCAGACTCTGTAGAGCTCAGAAGAGGCACTTGGCCCAGCGGAATAAGAGAAAATGGTTCTTGTGTGGGATCCAGGGTGGCTTTCTGAAGGACATAAGGCCTTAACTGATTTTTGTATAATTTAATAGGAATCTACCATCTAATCAAGATGGGAAGATAATTCTGAGGGTAGATGTGGGTGAGAGTTTGTTAAGAAGCATGAAGCCCCAATGATAAGAAAGGGAGTAAAATGGGCTATAATCAGATTTGGGTGAAAAGAGCATGAAGCTCAAGACATCAAGTGTCAGGGTGGGTCTCTGAGCACTTCTCAGGCCATGCTAGGGAACTGGGACCCTTTCCTGCAGATGCGGGAGGACTCAGTGAACAGCAGCGGGGCAAGGCAGAGCAGCAGCAACAGCAGTGTCTATTTACATTTTGCCATGTGCCAATCACTGTGTGAAGTGTTTTCAAAGATGCTGTCATCTTTACTACAACCATATGGGACATATTAGGTAGAACAATGCCCCCAAAGATGTCCATGCCCTAAGACCCACAACTTATAAATAGGTTATCTCACACAGTAAAGGGGACTTGGAGACATGATTACGTTAAAGATCAGGAAATGGGAATATGTTCTGGATTATCCAGGTGGTCCCAATATAATCACAAAGGTCCTTACAAGAGAGAAGCAGGACGGATGGAGTTAGAGAAGTAATGATGGAAGCAGAGTTTGGAGTGATGTGTGGCTACAAGCCAGGAGATGCAGGCAGCCCCGGGAAGCTGGAAAAGGCTACAACATGGATTCTCCTCTGGAGCCCCCAGAAAGAACCACCTCTGCCAGTCCATCTCAGACTTCTGACCTCTCAAACTGCACCATAATAAATGTGAGTTGTTTTAAGCCAGTGAATGTATGGTAATATGTTACAGCAGCAATAGCAAGCTAACACATGGAACAAAGTATAAAAAATTATCTTTATGTTAGTGATGAAGAAAATAAATTTCAGAGGGGTTAGTTTGTCAAAGGTCACAACAGTGAGAAATGGCAGACATAGTGTCATAATTAATCTGCGCAAATCCTTTGTCCAGTACTGCTTATTCTGCTCCAACCAATCAACTTATGCTATGTGAACCAACAATTCCTTGACTAGGTTGAAAATAGGTTCTTGTCAATTTCTCCCACTCCTATTCTTGGCAATACCCTTTTATGCAGTCATCATGCCCACCGGTGTGTGATTCTTTATAAAATAAATGAGAACAAAAAGATCCTTTACTCCTGTCAAAAAACCTAAAGGAGAGTGGAAAGAAACGTAGATTATTAGCATCTCAAGGAGATTAGAGAATCTGAGTTTAAAAATTAGAAAGAAATCTTAACTTTCATGACAGCATAGATGGACCTGAAGAGTATTATGCTAAATGAAATAAGTCAGCCAGAGAAAGACAAATACCATATGATCTCACTCATATGTAGACTCTAATGAACAAAGTAGACTAACAAACGAAACAGAAACAGACTTGTAGATAGAGAGAAAAGACTGAACACTGTCAAGAGGGAAGAGGGTAGTGGACTGGGTGAAAAAATGAAGGGATTAAGCAAAGAAAAAGAACTCATAGACACAGACAATAGTATGGTGATTGAAGGGGGTGGGGGAAGAGAGTAGGGGGGGATAAATGGTGACGGAAAGAGGCTTGACTTGTGGTGGTGAGCACACAATCCAATATACAGATGATGCATTGTAGAACTGTACACCTGAAACCTATATATTTTATTAACCAATATCACCCCAATAAATTCAATAAAAGTTAAAAAATAGATTATGTGATAAGAAAAAGCACATTCTCCATAAACATTTAACCTCTGTCAACACCACAGTCATCCTGGAGCTGAGCAGAGCACACTGCAAACATGGGCTGACCTGACTTCTGAAAGGGAAGAACTTTCGGTGCTGTGATCCTTCTCTGAGAAATAAATGATTGGGGTCCAAGAAAATGAAGGACTGCACCAGACACTGACATTTTAATTGAAATGCCCCCCAAATGATGCCTTTTCAATGACTCTGAGTCCAAGCCTGACCCCATGGCTTGCTTTGGTCACAAAGTCTAGCACATGTGACACTTGAAAAGAGCTTCCACGTCAGGGCTTTCCCTCTCCCCTTTCATAGGATCCTGAAAGTCACAAGTTTAAGCAAGCCTATTAGATGATAAAAGGAACAGAGTCCAATTGTCTTATCACCCTAAGTGATATCACAAGTGAACCTGGGCCACGGTTCACTATCCAGAGCCAGCAGACTACCAGCCAGCTGCTGACATAGTAAATGAGACCCACTCAGTCAGGCAGAATCATCTGGCTAAGCCCAGCCCTAACTGCCAAGCTGCAGAATAAACAACTGAGAAATTATGTTGTTTTAAATAATTACATTTTCATTGTGGATCCAGAGTATACATACGTGTTAAGTATTAGCTCTACTACCCACAAGCTGCATGACTTTAGACAAGTTACCTGACCTCTATGTGCCTCAGTTTCCCCATCTATGATATGGAGTTAATGATAGGTTTATTGTGAGGATTTAAGGAGATTAAATAGTGTGACACATTTTTAATAATATGTGTTAACTATCATGGTATAAAATCATTTACTTGTTCATGATATTATTTTTACAAACAACAAAATCAAATTTGAATAAACTGAGACAAAGAGAAGGATTTATGGTAGTGACACGTGTTCATGGAGGCTAAGACCAGAATGAAGCTAGGCCATAGGAGAAGCTGGAAACACACACTCCTCCACCGTTCTGCATTCTTCTTGCTGCAGACAGGCTTTCTCTTTCCTGTGGTCTGGATGGAACAAACGTGGCCATAGTCAACACTTTCTTGGTTTACTTCTTCTCAATTTAAGGTGGGAACCAAGTTTAGACTGAATATTAATTTAATATCCAATTTCCAGCCAAGCATTCTCATTGGCATGTTCTAGGCCAGGTATTCATTATCAACTTAAGCAACTATGGCCAGGAGGTGGGAGGCAGTGGTGCCAAGTATGCCTCCGAGAGGAGCATCCAGTTGACTAGGGAGGAAAGGAGGTTGTTCACAAGGGGCAGTTCCCAGAAAAGAGGAATATAGTGCAAGCAAAAAAAACAAAAGCAATAGTTGTCTACCCCAGGCTCTGGTAATACTTTCATGGCAAAATCTAAGAAACATCTTTCAGTCTTCGTTTTATTCAATTTCTCATTAGTTGACCCAAATAACCAAATTCACTTGAAATACTGTGTTTCTTTGGAGGCTGAGACATAGTTCCATTTTTATTCTTCCATTGCCCTCTCTATGACCATATTCTGTGCCTCATCCTCCTGCATCTCCCAGTTGAATATTGGAGTTTCTCCAGATTTTTTCTTCCTGGATACTTTTGTCTCTGTATATTTCCTCTAGGTGAGCTCATCCTCTACCAATTTCAAAAGCCATCCACCCACATCCTGACAACACCAGATCTGTACCTAGAGTTCCAGGCTGTCCACTCCACCTCTGCACTTAGATTTTCTCACAAGCACCTCCAACAAAACATGGGCAAAGCAGCTCTCAAGCCTTCCATGTGAACCTGCTCCTGATCTTTTATTCTGCCACTTGGTATTCGGTGCACACCCTCTCCAGAAACAGGCATAATGGAGCATGACTGACTGCATTAGAGCTTCTATTTTATTGAATGCCCATTTACAGTAATTGTAGAAAGATGAAAGGAAATTCCTTGAACTCACAGTAATAATTTAGTTGAAAAGAGCCCACCAAGTGCCAAAAATAGTTTGTTTGGGGTCATTAACGTGGGTTTGTTTCTCCAAAGCTCAGACAACACCCAACAGCCCATGGCCCATTCAACTCCAAGGGAGAGGTGTCAACAAAACACTAAGGGAGTCTCAGGGGCAGGAAGTTCACAGATGTGTCTAAGGCATATTTGAAAATGTCTTCCGGACCCTGCACATAGTGTATGGTCCTTACTAAGAGCACAGTCACCCCGGTGAGGATGCAACAAAGGGTCCCGCAGGCAGCTTCCTGATGGGCACTTGACACGGAGGGAGAGATGAATCAATCCTCCGAAGCCCATCCCTTTCTGTGACTGAGATTTTAATTTACAGAAGACACAAAGGAAAATGCCTCAGCACAGGAAAACCCAACTCATTTTCTAAAAGTGCATACTCTTTTTGTAGATAAATAATTATGTGATTATTGGGGCATGACACGAATTTCTATTAGGGAAAGTAAATATTAGCACTTAAATGACGCAATTTGAATCGTGGGATGAGAGAGTTGGAAGGTTGCCTAAAAATAATCTGGTTCAACCTCTTCATTTTGCATTTGTGGATGTAGGCAACAAAAGGGAGGTACAGGACGAATCTTTGGAAGCAGACAGTTTTGTCACCTTAGACTCCAGAATCACCATGCTAATCTCATCTCTCCTATGAGCTTGTTAGAGCAAGTAAATTTTTTTCTGTACATTTCCTCATATGTCTAGAAATGGAATCCATTCCAAAAACCTACTTTTCCCTTAATTTTGCTTATTTTCCCAAAATGCAAAGTAATTAATAATGAATGCATAGTCATTAAAGAAACTGAGAAAATAGAAGAAGTAGGATGATATTGAAGAATTATGATGGTAATAATAGTAACAATAATAACATTAATAATAATAAATCATTTTAACTCCATTTCTTAAAAATAGCCCTTATCATTATTTGGGTATATATTTTCTTTCATTTCTTTTAAATACATAGGCCCAAAAGCATGGGTTAGGAGTATGGGATTTTGTTTGAGGACAAGTTTCAGATTTCAGTCAGGCCTAGCAGCTCTCTGACCTTGGATGTGCGTTCTGACGTCTATATGGTAGAATCCAAAGTATTAACAGTACTTGTCCAATAGGGTTGGGGGGATTTAAACATCTTAGTCCATTCTGGGCACATGTAAAGATCATAGCTATTGTGTTTTACATACTTTAAAGCTACATTTGAAAATGTAGCCTATATTTGTATCTATAATATATCTTGATATATACATGTCTAACATCTATAGTCATTTGCATGTTCTACTTTAAGTTGTCATTTATGATAAAATTTTCATAACATTCATATGTAAATATCACTTGATGGCTAAAAATAAAGAATATGTGTAATCAACCCTCTTTGTTGACATTTGAAGTCTTTTAAGATCTTTGTAATTGCAAATAATGCTGTGATGAACATGTTTATATCCATTCTCTTTTTAAGGACACATTTCAGAAATGAAACTATCACATCAACTATAATGGATATTTATAAAGCTTATGATGTTCTTTGCTGGATTGCTCTTCCAAAGGTTTACAACAATTTACACAAAAATTAGCAATGCATGAGATTTCTCATCTTTCAGTGCACTTGAAAGCATTCCATACTGACCTGCAAAAAAAAAATCTTTGCAAATCTGATACTGTTTAAGCAATGAGAGAGCATTGTGATAATTCAAATTTTGCATGACTTGGATGGCTGGTGAGTTTGAACTTACCATTGCTTTTTAAACAAATGCATATCTAGTATGGGAAAAATACTCTCTTCTCATTCTCTGCAGGTATCCAGGTACTGTTCTTACTTGTTTGTTCATGTTATTTGTTCATTAATGAAAACAACCCTCTCCTATATTTGCTGCAAATATAATTTCTCAGCAATAAATTCACATCATCTTTTTATATACTGTTCCTTTGTTCATCACTTTGTTTTAATTTATATGTACTCTAATGTGAACATTCTGATAAATTTATCTACTAAATACAAAACTGTTCATATTTAGGAGTTTTATTTCTGGTATGTATATTTTGTTCATCTGTTTGTTTAGGCCTGGGTCAGAATCATACCCTTTTGATATTTGTAGCTTTATATTATTTTAGTAACTAAAAACATTAGTTGTCCACGATGGACTTCTGTTTTAAAACAATTTCCTGCTATTTTATGTACTTTTTGATTATAAGATAAATTTGGATTAATCTTTCCTAGATAAGTGGACAATCTATCATGATTTTGATATGAATTACATTCTATTTTAAAGCTATTTGAAAATAAATAAAAGTTTAGCCTTTAGTCTACTCACCCAGAAATATTCTCTATGTTGATGACTCAAGTATTATTTCATATTTTTCAATAAAATTTTGTAATTTTTCACAAATATCTCTGTATATTTTTTGTTAAAATTACTTCTAAGTATTTTATTACTTTGGCTATGGTTAGTGGGATATATTCTGGTTAATTATTTTTTAAAGGTTTTATTTATTTAATTTTAGAGAGAGGGGAAGGGAGGGAGAAAGAGAGGGAGAGAAACATCAATGTGTGGTTGCCTCTCATGTGGCCCCCACTGGGGACTAGGCCCACAACCCAGGCACGTGCCCTGACTGGGAATCAAATTGGTTAATTATTTTTAAATCCAGGTTTTACTAACTATATTGCCTATCATCCTTTCAGTTTATTGAACTCTCGTTAATTCCAAAAGTTTTTTGGTCGATCTTTAGGTAAAAAGGACCTGTATTATCTTTTGCTGCATAGCAAATTACCCTAAACTGAGTGGCTTTAGACAACAACATTTTGTTATCTCGTATTTTCTGTGGGTCAGGAATCTGCGCAGAGCTTAGATGCATCTTCTGGTTCACGGTCACTCTCAGGGTGCAGTCCAGACTTGGGATAGGACAACATGAGTCATCTTAAGGCTTGTCAATGGGATAAACGTCTTCCAAGCTCACTCGTTTGGCTTTTGGAAAGATTTTGTTCCTTGTGGACTGTTGGGCTGAAGGCCTCAGCTACTTGGAGATTGCCTGTTGAATAATGGCCATGTTGTATTTGTTGCAACTGGACTTCTTCACAGGCAGCTTGCTGCTTGTGAGTAAGAAGAGCAAGAGAGAGAGATGGCCTTTACATTTTCTCATAACCTCATCTAAAAAGTGATATTCTTGCCATGTTCTGTTGGTGACAAGTGTCATCAGCATATGTTCATGACTTAGTCTTTCCTATAAGTCAGTCGGGCAACTACTTGACTAGCTGCCTGCTGAGCCTCCTGAGCCTCCCGGCACCAAAGTACATACAAGAGTCACACACAGTAACTAAGTTATCCACTCAGCTTTTATTGAATGCAGGTTCACTCAAAGTAGAACATCAACACACACAATATCCTACTCTCACTCTAACAATCTAAGAGAAATATCTCACACATGCATATACAGAGCAATCATTGGGGGATAATGAACCTGAGTCCCAGAATCTCAGTCTGCGGGTCCAGGAGACAGCACGGTGGGCACGGGAGTTGTTGCAAGGAAGGATGTCTGGAGCCAGGTGGGCAGCAGTGAAGATCACGTCCTCAGTCCAGCAGGACAGAGCCTCCAGTGGCCAATGCCAATGGAGACCAGTGTGGCGTTAAGCAGCACCAGCGTAGAGCCCAGCTGTCTCAGCCAGAGCCTGGGGCCTGCCTCAGTTACACCCTTGAGAGTGGTGCACTCCACCCTTCTGGGTCCTTTGATAAGTGTCTTGGCACCCCTGATGGCAAGTGGGGAATCTTCCCAGGAGCCTATCTTTGGGTGGTCTCGCTCTGCAGACATGGCAATTCTGATCACATGTGCAGTTATCTTAAGTGTCTCTCCTTGCCGGACATGTCTGCTCTGATTTAAGTAGTTTCCCCCTTGAACCAAAGTGTCATGGCTCACTAACAGCCATTTTGGTTGACATGAGTGGCTCCACTTTGTTTTATACACTTGGTGCTATCTTGATCTGATCAACTACATTTTATTCATCCTGCTTTCTACAAGGGAGTCACTGTGTCAGTTCTAGCCCACACTCACGGGCAGAGGATTGCACATGTAGGGAAAACCATGGGGACAACTGAGCATCAATTCAGAAGCTGCCTACCGCTGTACCTTTTGAATGATTTAACAACTGAACAGTCCAACTATAATTTTAGCTCCAATTAATCTACTGCATCTGCTGCCAGTTAATCAAAGCAGCAGTTCACTCTCAGCAAAGAGCCCAAAGATCAGGCACCTCTATGTGGGAAGTCCACAGCTGACTGTCTGAATATTTGGCTGCTCTTGCACAGCTTCTAGGTTGGGCTGACCACATGTTCTCAGACCACACCAAACCCAGAGGATGGCTAGCCATCAAGTTATCACATTGGCCCAGGCTACTATTCTGTGTGCGTAGCCTTATTCTCTTGTACCCAAAATGGGGGAAATGGAGTCCAGGGAAATTAAAGAATTATGTATAAAATTGCAGTTCTATAAAGTAGAGAATGGTGTTTTCTTCCCTGATCTCCAAACCAGAGCTGAATTATACTTCATTAGTGAAGAATTAAGTTGCTGTGTTTTCATTTCTTTTGAAATAGAGAATGGAAAGTTCAAGGGGTCTCTCCAGCCCTCAGAAGCTTGCAGTCCAGGACTCTCTAAGCAGTGCATGAAATGATACTAATCACTTAAGGGAGTTCTTCTAATCGGAGTGCTTTATTCTGTCTTCAAGGGGAAAGAAATGGAGTCAATGATTCCCTCTTGCAACAATAGACACTTTCTCCTGAATCCAGTTGAAAGGAAGAAATGAAAGAAGTGTTAAGTGAGAATTGACAAGTGCCGGTGCTGGGCTGCCACAGTAAGGTGATAATGAGCCTCCGAGTTTTATCAATGTCTTTTCTTATTATCATATTCACTCTGTCATGTACATACTTCCTGAACCCAACACAGACACTTAACCCCAGCAGTTTTATTTTATTTTTGAGGATTAGGAGTTTGAATCTAGGGGTAATGAGAGTGACTTAAATTCAGTAAGAAAAGATGGTGTAATGGAGGGGCTGCCCCATGGGCTCTGGCATCCAGATCTGACTTGAATCCCGCTATTCCACTCCAAGTTCACTGTCTGTGTAACTTTGGACAACTTTGCCGTTCTGAGTCTGTCCCCATAGCCATCAATGGTAATACCTTGCTCAGAATTCATTTATCCAACACACATTTATTGAGAACTTATTATGTGTCAGGCATTGTTCTTTATTCTAGAAATATGGCAGTAAATAATACAAAACCCTAGTAAAAGAGATACAGGGAAACAGATGCATACATGAATTCAGTAGGGATATGTGATAAATTAGATTAATGCAGTAACCCAGGTGGTCAGGAAAAGCTTCTCTGAGGAACATAATATATGTAATGCAATAAACATGGTGCTTAGCACATAGTAGGTGCTCAAAAATGCAAATTTCAGTTTGTTCCTAGCCTCATCACTCTTTTTATTAGTCAAGACACAGCATATTGAGAGGCATTAGCTGTCTCATCGATCATTTTTACATTGTGTAAAACTCCGCAAAGCTTAGAAGCAGCCTTAAAGGTATCCTAGCCTAACTCTCATACTTTCTAGAGGAGAAAATCAAGGCCTGGAGAGGAGAAGTAACTGACTGAACTGGGGTAAAACCATTTGATTTTAGTCCAGAATACTCCACCTGCTGAGTTAATTTGCATTGATGCATCGGCCTCTGCCCTGGGCAGCTGGAGATATTAAAGTCTTGGCATCTGTGAGAGTAGCTTTTCCAAGTTCGGGAACCAAAGAAACCTTTGCCTGGAAGTCTGACATGTGGCTGAGCTCTCTTGTGTCCTTAGAGTTCTGACAGCTCCCACATCCCACCCTGCTCCAGCCAGAGTAGGCAGGGAGCATCTGGCGAGGGGCAGGCCGTGGAGAGACAAGTCGGGGATGGTGAGGAGAGGCGTGGGAAGCCCTCCTGGCCTCAGCCTTGTCTCCTCTCATCCAGCCTCCTGGCTCAGGCCCGCAAGACAGCATTCTGAAGCTCAGATCTGATCCAGTTGCCCCCCTGCCTGGTGGCTCCTTTTCACCATCCAGATCAAGTCAGTTTCTGTCTGTGGCAAGGTAGCTTTGTGACCTGGCTCCTTTACTCTCACCCGTCCTCCTATCATGGTCTGGAAAATTAGAGCTCGTTGCCATCTCAAAGTACCTGCACCACCTCTGGCCAACCATCCCACTCCTGTGGCCTGGCCAGGTGCCCCCCTCTGTGTCACTTGCTTCCCTTTCACTCCAAGCTTAGCCCCATCCTTGTGCTGTTACACTGCACCCTATGCTGGCCTTTGCCTCTTTCCTCTCTGTTTCTCCCACTAGATCATAAGTTTCCCTGAGGCAGGGGCTCATTTAGTTTACTATGGAACTCCCAAGAGACTTACACTGTGTTTGGCACAGAGTTAGGAACTAAACAAATAATTGTTGAATAAAGGGAGGGATTGGATGGACCCTAATCATGAGGTGTGATCATTAATTTAGGAATCGGAAGAGTCAGGGCAATGCATGATTGAATGACAGTTCTCTAGGTCTTTATTAGTTTTCTCTAGGACTAGACCTTAATCCATGGGCCTCTAGCAAAAACCAGGTTGTACTAGTCTGATACATAGTGTACTTGGACCCTGTATTAGTTTCCTGGAGCTGCTGTAACTGGGTCTGTTTACTTTAGGGAAAGTTCTGGTCATTCCCCATACCCCTTTCTCGTTCTTCAAGTTATATCCTTTCTGTATTAGTTTGCTAGCACTGTCAGAACAAAGTAAGACAAATTGGGTGGCTTAACCAGAAGAGATTTATTCTCACTAGAAGCTAGAAGTCCAAGATCAAGTGGCTGTCAGGTTTGGTGCTTCAGAGCGCTCTGATGGGAAGATCTGTTCCAGCTCTCTCCTTGGTTTATAGATGGCTGTCTTCTTCTTTGGTCTTCACATGTTATCTCCTTGAACCTGTCAGTGTCCAAATTTCTCCTTCACATAAGGACACCAGTAGTATTGGATTAGGGACCCACTCTACTCCACTATTACATCTGCAACGACCCTATTTCCAAACATGTAACAGTCTGTGGTAGTGGGGGTTAGGACTTGAATGTATGAATCTGGGGTGGGGAGAATACAATTTAACCCATAGCAGAATCTGTAGGGAGTTGAATAACACCCCTCCAAAATCCATGCACACCCAGGATCTCAGAATCTGGGCCAATGTGGAATAACGTCTTTGCAGATACAGTTAATTAGGAATCGTGAGACAATAACTTTCCAGTGCATAAGCCCCTAGTTTGTGACACTTTGTTACAGCCACTCTGAGAAAGGAATACAGGCTATCACATGTGCCAATGCTTTAGATCAGAGAAGTTCAACATGGCTTTTGCCAGAGGTCCATGGATCAACGTCCAGTGCTAGTACAAGGGGACACCGAAACTGCATTCCATGGTCATGGCTTAAAGACCATCATACCCAAGAGAATCGAGCAAGTAATGGTGCAAGTGTGGCTTGGGGTTTAGCGTGCTCTTGTGCATATCCTATCCCTACCACTTACAAAATGGATGAACCCAAGGAAGTAAGTGAACCCCTAGGATTCAATTTTGGGCTAAGTGAGGATAATAGCCCCTCCCTCCTACAAGCTAAGTGAGGAAGAAAAGAGCTAATGCATGAAAAGTGCTTAACAAGTACCTGGCTCAAAGTAACAAGGGACAGCAGTGAATTAGGAACCTGTCCAAAGGTAGACTGGCCATAAATGGAGATGTTTTTACAGGTTTCCCTCACTATCCAAAAGTAGGTACTTCCTATGGAACTTCATAAGCCAAAATAGTGTAAAGCAAAGAAGCAAGTTCTTTAAGTCACATCTTGCTAACAGATGCACAAAGTAAATGAAATAAAGCACAGATGGTCACAGCCACAGCTCAAAGTTCTGGTGCTGGATGTTGAGATGCTGAGTGTAGCTCCCCAGGAAAAAGCTCAGTGGGGCCAGTCTCCTTGCTCAGGTGCCACCCCCACTGCAATGCTTGCTGCAAATGAACCACTGAATGCCATCTTCACCTTCTGCCTTTTTTTCTAAAAGCAAGAATCCTCTTCAGATTTCTTCTAGGTAGGGAAACAGGCACTCATGTAGGTCTTTTGTAAAGGCAAGGTTGTGTGAAGTGAACTTTTGAAAGGCAGGGATAGCTTTACAAGAGCTCCCCTTATCCACGGTTTCACTGCTGAAGTTTCAGTTATCCATGGTCAACTGTGACTGGAAGTTTATTAATCGAAAAGCTCCAGAAATAAACCATTCACAAGTTTTAAACTATGTGCGGTTCTGAGTAGTTTGATGAAATTGCACAGCCTTTCTCTTCATCCCATCTGGGATGCAAATCATCCCTTTGTCCAGTGCCCCACACTGCATCTCCTCCCAACCATCAGTCACTGAGTAGTTAGTTGCTGAGGTTACCAAATCCACTCTTGTAGTATCTCAGTGCTCATGTTCAAGTCACTCTTACTTTTCTTGCGAATGGCCCAAAGTGCAAGAGTAGTGATGCTGGCAGTTCAGACATGCCTAAAGTGCTTTCCTCAAGGGAAAAGTTGTGTATGTATAGAAACAAGAACATATATGGGGTACAGTACTATCCACCATTCAGGCATCCACATGTGGTCTTAGAAATTGTCCCCTGTGGATAAGAGGTGACTGCTATACGGGGGTTTGTAGCATGATGCCCACATGGGCCAGTGGGGCTGGGTCACTCTCCTCCATAGGCAGAAGGTCCCTGGGTTTTCTCCAGGCCCATCAGGGTGAGACAAGAGCTCTTCAGACCAGCAGGTGGGTCGGGTTCTCCTAGCTGCATTGGCAGGAGGAGGGGTGGATCTGGGAGTGGGCCAAATCGTCAGGAGGCTGCCACCTTTTCTCCTTCTAGGGAAGGCAGGAGAGAGGCCAGTGCTCTCCTTACCGAACTGGAGCTCTCCACCCTCCACCAACCAACAACAAAGTAAAAACGTCAACTTTTGAAAGATGCAAAAACTAACTCTTTGCCAAATTAGTAGTCCTTTATTTGTCTTTCATTCATGTCCTGAACTGCATGCATGTTATTTAACAGAGGCATGATCAACCCAGAGGCAAGTCCCTTTATCAGAGAGCACTTGGCCTTGGGCAGAATGGGGTGCGACTCCACCGTGTCTGTGCACATCGAGCTCCCCTTGATGTTTAGACCTGGGAGAGTCCAGCAGTTTCCCAGGAAGCCTCTTTCAGTTAGGAAGGTGCTCATTTGTTTACTTCACTTCATTCTTTCTTATCCTCCCCCATTTTTTATCTTATTTTCCTGGAATTTTCTTGGACACTACAATCCCCCTACCCCAATAGGAAGACTTCAGGTAATATAGAAAATTACTTGAGATTCTAAGAGGGTTTGGAAGCAAATTTTGCTTTCTGAGACATTTAGCTGCCTGATAAATTAAAATTTCTTCCACATTCCACAGCCTTTAGCCATTACCACTGCTAGTGAGCTAGCGCTTCAGGGCAAGATGGTAAGAGGTGCCATGAGGTTTCTCACTCGCCCCTGGAAATAATGAGTCACAATGAGAAATTCGTTTTGGGGGAAGTCACAAGGCTCTCTCAAAGGCCCCGAGGTCAGAGTCAAAACACTGTCACCCCTATTGGCTCCATTCCTGTCCGTCTGCCATTCTGTACTGGGGACACCAACAAAAAAAGAGAAGAAGTATCATTCCAGACCTTCCAGGTCTGCAGTCCTTGGAGAGTAGATATCTGCCTCTGCAGCAGCACTGGATGCACCCGAGACCCTCTGTTTCAATCTGGGGCATTGGGGGGGCGGTGCTACCTGCCCATCAGAGTCATACTAATAACCATGACAACCATGCTAAACTTTCCACATTACTGTGTTTGTCAGAGAGTACAAATTGTGTATATATTTTCTTAAACATCATGCAATCTCTGCAGAGTTGATATTATGTGACCATTTTATAGGTAGAGAAACTGAGCTTGTCCAAGGTCACACATCACATGTTAATCAGAGGTCATCCTGGGTCTGTCTGAGTTAAAGGCCTGTGATCCACCAAGCCACTATTTTGCATGAAAGCAGTTGAAGAAAGTGGTTCCACACTCAAATCTGGTGCCGGATGGCTGTGGCCTTTAAATACTCAGCTCTCTAGTCACTTCCAGGGTGACGTTGAACAAGCCATTTAATTGTCTCCCAGTGTCCTCATCTATAAAATGAGGATTCATTTATGCATGCTTTCTACAACAGTTTAATGAGTGCCTACTTTTTGCCAGGTCCTGAAAATATAGAGGCAACAATTCCTGAACTCTAGCTTCTTAGATTTTGAGGAGGGACACAAATAAAGTCATAAATAAACTATATAGCACATTGCAAGGCAGTCTGGGAAGAGGGATCAGAAGAGCACAAGTAGGAAAAAGGAGCAGTAGGATTTTATCGATGCTGTCTGGGAAGGCCCCAGTGAGAGGGTGGCATCTGAACAAAGCCCTGAGGGGTGTGGAGGTCAGTCATGTAGGTATTTGTGGAAATAGCATTCATGCAGAGGGAATGGCAAATGCACGGAGCATACCTGGCATCTTTGAGGGCAGGAGGGGAGGCCAGTGAGGTGGAAGTGAGTGAGCAAGAGCGGGGAGGAATTGAAGACAGATTCAGAGATGGGAGCAAAATTGTCAGAGCCTGACAGTCCTAGGATAACTGTCTTTTTTTAATCATCACTTGATGATATGTTTTTTAACTTGAGAGAGAGAGAGGAAAGAAGAGAGAAAGAGAGAGAAACATTGACGTTGAGAAAGAAACATCCACTGGTTGCCTTCCACACATGCCCTGACCAGGAATTGAATCCACAGTCCTTTGGTATACAGGATTATGATCCAATCAACTGAGCCACCTAGCCAGGGTAGGACAACTGTTTTTTACTCTGAGTAAAATGAGGGACCACTGGAGAGTTTGAAGAATGGCTGAAAGGATGTGGCTTATATTTTCAAAGCATCACTCTGGCTTGTAAATGGAGAATAGACTATGGGTATGAAGCCCAGAAGCATGGAGATTGCAACCATAATCAAAAAAGAGAGGACAGTGGCTTGGATGAAGAGGAGGTGATGGCTGGGGAGCAGGTGTGTAGTGGTCAAATTCTGGATATAATATAATAACTGGATGAACTTTATAGGATGTTGTTGCTGGAGTAAATTATTTGTTATACATAAAGCACTTCCAAAAATGTCCCAAGTGCTAATTGTGTGTTCCCTTGTTGACAGAAACACTATTATTGGTGAAAACACAATGTATAATTTTTCCGTTATAAAAACAATAGTCCTTCCTTCCTTCCCTCCATTTCTTCCTCTCTCCCTTCCTCTCTTTCTTCTTTCTTCCTTTTTCTATCTTATATTTCTTCCTTCCTTCTTTCCCCCCTTCCTTCCTCCCTTCCTTTCTTCCTTCCTCTCTCCCTTCCTTCCTCCCTTTCTGTGTTCATGTATCCATTCAAGGGCAGATTACTATAATGGAGAATCATGTGAAGTCTGGAGTCATAGACTTGGATTTAAAGCCTGTTTGTGACATTTAACAGATGTGTTACCTTGAGCAAGATTAGAGCTCTCAAATTCTCTGAGCCTTGGCTCCTTTCACCTAACGTGGACATATCTACTGAAGGGGGTTGATCTGAAAGCTGAACTAATTTTTGTAAAACCCTTAGTCTAGTGCTTGATGCTGTAAGTTTTCAATAAAAGTTTGTTTGTATCATTCATCCTATTTTCAAATTTGCATTAACAACTAATAAGCATTTATTAAGCATATGTAGAGGGAGCAAGAACATATCAATATTTACATAGTCCCAGACTCCTAATATGGAAGACTGAGGAGATGCAGCCTAGGGAGGCAGCACAGTGTAGTAACAGGTAAGTCATACAGAACAGCACAGGGAAAGATGGTGTATCATCAGAACATTATCGAGTGGAACCTATTCCAGCCCATGAATTCAAGAAAGGCTTCACACAGGAAGTGATGTTTAAACTCAACTCTGAGAGATTAGTACAAATTAGCCAGGAAAGTTGGATGTCATTAGGGGAGGCTTCCCAGTGATGCATAGGCAAAGGGAACAACAGGAGCAGAGACCTTGAGGCACAACACAGCAAGACCCAGCCGCAAACTCTTAGCTGTTCTAGAGATCAGCAGAGAATCCTTCTGATGATTATGTGTGTGTTAAACTGGTGAAATGAATTAAACATTTGGAAATTGTGCTGATTAATCTTTTTTCATGATTATTCTATTTGTATAGAACAGATTTTCAAAAGGAAATCATGACTACAGCACCTGTTAGCTAATGTCCAAATAATGATGTCGGTTACAGGGAAAGAAAAACAAATTTACCACCCTCCCCCCAAAACATCTTCTCCCCCCATTTCTGACCTCGCCCCTGCCATTTTTGCTAACAGCACCCTATTACTCAGTGGTGAGACTCAGTCTTTCTGCCAGTTCCTCTCCATGTCGTTCACTCCCCTTGACTTCCTCTCCCACCAGAGCACACACACCTTCATTTAATTAGACACAGATTGTGTCGATTCCACCCCCATGACATCACGTATCTGCTCCCTGCCATGATCCATGTTCACGATATCACTTGATGGATTGCTGCAAGAACCTCACAACTCATTCTCTGGCCCCTGCCGCTCCTAGGACAGGTCAGTGGCCAGAAGACCATTGCTGTCAAATTCATTTTCAAGGGAGAGGTTGATAAATTTTCTCTGGAAGTGGTCATAGAGTAAACATTTTATGTTTTGTAGGTCAAAGTGTTTGTGTTGCCATTTAGTGCAAAAGCAACCATAGAGGATATATAAATGAACAAGTGTGTCCATGTTCCAATAACTCTTGTTCTAAAGCAAAACTTGTAGTATGACCCTACAGCTGCCTCCCATACCTTCCAGAGTAATGTCTTTAGCCTTAAATTAGACACACAAAATACCTCATCATCTATTGCAGCAGTTTTCAACTGTACAGCATGTTGATGTGCTGCAAGAATTTTTAAAACATGCAGTACCTAACTATTTAGTCAGGAGCACTGACCTCTTCTCTCTCCGTTTGTCAAATAAAAAAAATTACAATGCCCAACAGAAAAATAACCATCAGTGTGAGTGCCCTGTCTTGAACCATAAGTATATAGATCACATAACAGAGCTGCATCTTATTGGTCACATCGCAAAATAAGGTTGCATCTGATTGGTTAATTCTTTACCAGAAATCCTTATATACAAGTATAGATGTCTGACATTTTAAGAAGTCACTTTGGAGCAAAAAGTGTAGGCAACTACTATTATAATTATTTTGGGTAAATCAATCAAAATTATATGTATTGTTTTGTCAGATTGGCAAAAAAATAAAATGCATTGTTTGGTGTGCTGCAGAATTTTAGTAATTAATTTATGTGTGCCAATGAGATGAAAAGGTTGACAATCACTGTTCTACTGTTTTAATCACTTCTTCTGATGCCTTCGCACACCACCTCCTATAGCCTCTAACTTCCTGCCCAACTAGTCTTTATTTTCTGAACATCCTCATATTTTTCTGTCTAATTGGGTGCTCCTTCTCAAAATTGGCTTGTTAAAATCTTGCTGCTCTCCCTGAACCATCTCTGACACTGGTTCTATCTCTCAAGGGTATTTGGAAGTTTATCCCAGAGGGTCAAGAAGAAATTGGCATTGATGTTCCTGCTGGCAGACTTCATCAGAGAAGAACCATTGTTTACCTTGGCTGAGACACTTATACCCCTGCTGTTGCCTGAAAATGTTTTGACACTCCTGCTCTTGGGAAGTGGGGCCTTGGACAGCTTGTCTTCAATCTGGGAGGGCTCTGTGATTCCTGTGACCATAAAACATAGCAATGTGAGTCTGTGTCAGTTTCAGGCTTAAGACACTGGCATCTTCTACTTTCTGTCTCTTGGAACACTCTCTCTGGGAGCCCAAACCAGCTATACAAAGAATTTGACTACTCAAAGACCATCTGCTCTACCAGAAACGCCAGATGTTGGCGCTCGAGTCAACAGTTGTAACTGAGCCCTGCCATGCCAACTAAGATCAGATGCAGACCAGATAAATGAATAAAGTCATCTTGGACACCCCCCTCCACTGTCCAACACTAACCCATCCACCAGCCAGATATCTCTGAATGACCACTCTCAGTACTACACGGAGCAGGAGAATTGAACAACCAAGCCCTGTTCAAGTTCCTCACTCACAATATCATAAGATAAAACAAAGTGGTTGTTTTCTAGGCCATTACATTTAGGGCTGGTTTGTAACACAGCAGTACATGAGCAGAACACAGGTTTCTAGATCAATCACCTGTTTTCTTCAAGTCTTTTCTAAGCCAAGACATTTTCCACATTTCCATTTATTTTGCAGCTGCTCTTCTTCCTGCTCAGATGCTCTCTAATTATTATTTCCTCATATTCTTTACCTTTTTGCCTAGTAAAATTTTTATGTTATTTTTACAGATCCATGTGTAATATCACTCATCTTACAAAGCCCTTCATGATTTCTCCAGGCAGCTATTCACAGATTCTTTGAAGTTCTCCCAGAACATGGCTTATGAGTTCATAATGGTAATGCTTGCCTTGTTTTCTGAGTTTTCTTTCAGTGTGTCTACCTTTCCTAGTGGGCTATGGTCTCCTCATAGGGGGAGGCCAGGCCTTATTCTTCTATATGGCTCTGTTCTTGGTATGTTTATTGGCAATTAGTAACTACCTCATAAACTTCTATTGGATGAATGAATCCAAGAACTGAGATGTGCCCTCTGGCATTAAACTAAAGATATTGAGGGAAAGCTGCTCATTCACTGACAGATTTGATTCAACTTTCTTATTCCTCCTCCAAAGGAAAAAAATAAGTAAGTTTAGCTGGTTTCCAATATGAGTTAAGTCAAGAATGAAGATTGAGGTTAGGCTTTGCTCTGATAACAAGTAAATCCTAAATCTCAGTGGTTTAAGTTGGCAAAGCTGTGTTCCTCACTCATGTGACAACCAATGCTGAGTAGGTGGCCTCCAATGATGACTTGAAAATTCAGGCTTCCACTCTTCAACTCTGCCAATGTTAGGGGTGTTTTCTTCCTTCTAGGCAAGCAGATTGGCGAAAGGGACTATAGAGAACACACATCACTGTTAACTGCTTGAGATGAGTTACACATCACTTGTGCTCACATTCCAATTTGCAAGCACTTGATCACCTGATCTTCACCTAACTATAAAGAGGACTGCAAAACGTAGTCTTTCCATGCAACCAGAGAGAGGGAAGGGTATGGTGAATACATGTTCTCTCCGTTACAAAGACTGTATTAATTAGCTTTGGACAAGTAAAAATCTCAAAACCTAATGACTTGAAACAATCATTTATTTTTGTCTTATAGCTGTGTATGCCAGTTGAGTGATTTCTCTGGTCTGGGATTCACCAGCTGGAATTTGGCAGTCTAGAACAGTGGTCCTTAAATTGGGAATGACTTATACCCATCACCACCTCCAGAGGACATTTGGAAACATCTTTTTCCCAGATAAATACATATTATGTCTTTATCTATCTACCTACTTATTTATTTATTTATTTATTTGAAAAAAGGGAGAGGAGGGAGAAAGAAAAGGAGAGAAACATTGATATGAGAGAGAAACATTGGTCAGTTGCCTCTTGCACATGCCCCTGCATACCAGGTATGTGCCATGACCAGGAATCGAACCAATGACCTCTCACTTTGTGGCACAATGCTAAAAGAAATGAGCCAAGCCAACCACAACTACATTTGAAAACATCTTAATACATTTTGGTTGTCATAACGAAGGGATTTTATTGGATAAAGCCAGGGGTGCTGCTAAATATTCTTCAATGCATAGACTAGCCCCTGCAACAGAGAATTATCTGATCCAAAATGTTAGTAGTGGTGAGGTTGAAAAACCCTGGTCTAGGATGACCTAACTCAGATGCTGTAGGATGTTAAGTCTAAGGAGCACTCTTCTGTGATGGCTCATGTCTCTTCTATGTGACCTTCTAACTTCCAATAAGATGGCAAAGGCTTCTTGACATGGCACTCACAGGGTTCCACAAGCAGCAAGAGAGAGCATGTTCCAATATGCAAGCTCTTTGGATCTGCCCCTTGGTTCCATTTTTTTATGTCTCATTGGCCAAAGCCTTTTATCTCTTGAGGGGAAGAGCTAAAAATGTGGCCAGGTTCACAATCTAAAACAAAGATCTTGTGTGAAATTTGGGGATGGCTATAATCTTCACTGCCAAACTCTATTTAATATATACTTGCAGTAATCCAATGCATTGTAATAGAGTGTGGTTGTGAACTCCTATTTGCACAGTATACTCACAGTAATGTGTGATGGCTCAGACTATGGGTTCTGGTGTCCAACTGCCTGAGTTCACGTCCCGGCTCTCTCACTGCCTGAAACACAGACTATGTTTCATAATTTCTCTGTACTTCCATTTTCTTATCATTAAACCAGGAATAAAAATAGTAAATCCTAATAAGGTTTTAGGGAAATGCAATGAGATAACACATGAAAAGTGATCATGCATTCTTTAAAACCCTGTAAGAGCTTGATAAATAGCACCTAACTACTGGTTGGCAGTGCTATTTCTCTGGCATAGGAAGGGGACACACATGAGTTCTAAGTCCTTTGTCAGGGTGACAAGTCTTTGTTTTTGCTTTTTTTCCTTCTCTTTCCCAAATAACAGATGAAGAAGTAACAAAAGAAACTCTTTATTTTTAGCTTATCATCATGCAAGTGCTGAGTCAACACAATGGACTTGTTTAAGTCCTCTGCAATTTGGAGAAAAGAAGATTAAAAGGTACGGTCAGTGCCTTCAAGTGGAAGGGGATTAGGTGGGTGTACTGTCAGTCTGGATGACAGAATAGCTCTGTTACATGGGAGTTATGAGAAATCTAAGTTTTAGTGAATTAAAGAAAAACAATTTATTGAATGTAAGGAAATACCATAAGGTGTCAAACAATGGATAGGCTGCTCTTGTGTCTTAAGGTGGTTTCCCAGGAGCAGCCCCTGATATGACAATGTGCATAAAAATGAAACACAGAGAAGTGGAAAGGAGGTTGAGACAGGAAAGGAGATCGAGGTGTCTAACTCAGTACGGGTACCAGCCTTGGTGGCTTTGCTTCAATCCCAAAGGGGAGCCTTGGAACCAGTGAAGGTCACATGCCTGAGTTCCCGCATGTGGGGCCAAGGAGGCTGAGTGTTTATTCTCCTGCATTTACGATTGTAAGGCCTGGAGGGGGCATGCATCTGCAGGTACCTCTGGCTCTTTGTGCTTTTGTGCTGCAGGTAGAGAGGACTCCTGTCACCCCCGGGCAGCCTTTCAGTTGGCACTGCCAGGAGCAGAGGCACATGAGAAGCCAGTGGACACAAAAATGGCCAAAGGGATCTGAGGAAATATGGTTGATCACTGGCAGTAGCTGCTAAGCTTTGTAGGGACACCCCACTTCCTGGGAGAGTCAAGCAGACAGTGACCACTCAAGATGTCTTTCAAGAATGATTTTGACTCTGAGGGTCATTTAACAAAGCCTTTCTTTGGGATAATACATTACTGTCGCTTGGTTTCCTTTGGCTACCTATAAAAACAACATGACTAGAGAAAATTTTCCAAAAATGGATAAGCTTCATCTCCAGGGAGACTATTTTGGTCAGGCCCTCCTGGTGGTTACTCAGTGGATGGTGGCTTTAGACAGACTTGGATTTTTGTTCCCACTCTACACTCTTTGCCTGAAGAACCTTAGCAGATCACCTCACATCCTCATTCTTCGGTTGCTTCAGCTATACACAATGGAGACAGCAATACCTACCCTCGGGTCTAATAACAAGATTTCTATACCTGGTTTACAACAGATGTTCATATGAGTACTGCATACACTCCTTCACTCCCAATTCGAGAGAGCAGGAAGCAAGGAAGAAAGATGAAGTTGCATCTCAAGTCACTTGGGGAGAATGGGGATCGTTCCCTGGCACAATTTTTAATATATCATTTCACATGGAAAATAAAATACAGCCAGATAGATTGTAGAAAAAAAAATAGATCAAAACTCAGCACCCCTGTGTGTTATGGTTGCTTTTGGCATCTATATCATCCGCTTCCTTGCTATAGGCCCTTAAGAATGTACTATGCTGTCTATGCCTCAGTTCTCTCTGCTACAAAATATAGCATTGAGCTTCATGGACATAATATCCCTCTGGCTCCAACTGCCTATGATTCAAGGAGGCAAAGCTGGGAAGAGAGGAGTTAAAGCCTAGAAGTCTAGGTGGAGTCATAAGAAGGGGTTGTGGTTACTTAAGAGGCAAAGTAAAGAAATGAAACCTGACTGTCAATGGAACTTGTATTCTCCTGATTGCTGCTGAGATTTAAAATGTGTTTCTGTTTGAGGTTACTTTCTGTTCTGAAGTTTAGAGATCTGGAAATGATGAATATAATAATTCTTAGGAAACTTACCTCAGAGGCACTGAGGGCATGAGGGAGGCAAAGCATTCGCAGATCGGGGAGAATCCTGGGCTGTGCACCGACCCACCCATGAGCACAAAGTGGTTGGGGAAGGGGAGAGGGGGGCTACTGTGCCACAGTCTAAGAGCTCTTTCAAAAACTCCTAAATCACTCTGTTAGGTATCCCTTACTAAGTAATCTGTTTCAGAAAGTTCTTTTCTTTTTTCTCTCTTTTTTTTTTCTCTTCCAGGGTTGCAAAGTCTCACAATTTCATTATGCTAGGGAGCTTGGTACTGCCTCTTTTGAAGAGATTTGTCTGCCTGGCAAGTAGCCAGAATTACCTTCCTTTCTAGGCCTTGATAAGTGTCTCTTAGTGAAGGAAAAATAATTTGTACAACTAGTACAGTCGGTCAGAGGCAGGACTCTAGGCCTGCGCAAAGCTCGGCTCCAGCCCACCATGCCAATTAGCCCTTATCGAGTGCAACAGAGAGAGCATGGTGGCAAGAACAGGAAAGCACTCCCAGCAAAATGAAAAATAAAAAAAGTTACTGGACCAGTGTTATCAACTCAGAGCTAGCTCTGCAGTGATTTTCATACAATTACGCCATGGTTGGATTGCCTCACCATATGGCAGGGCATTGATCATTTTGCAGTGATGCTAATTTAATATGTAGTGTGGATTTTGCTTGTTTTGTTAATAAAATTTTCTCCCTGTGTTCTGATTCTATCATGGAATGTTATATTCTATCATGAACATTGATGGGGGTTTTAATAAAAATTATTGATATTTGTAGACTAAATCTCTCACAAACTCCCACGTGGTTTGAACTTGCGTAGGACACTTGGAAAAGCCCTGGCTGGCTTACTGAGTCACGTTTGCAGAAAGACTGACTGAATCTGAGAAGTTCCTAATTTGGCCCAAGGTCTAACCCACGGTAACCGGCAGGTCAGGGTGCAATCCACATTTTCTCAGTAAGATATTGTTTCCAGGCCCAGACACTCATCTTTCTTTAATAAATTATGTTACAGGGGTTTGATTGTGACATATTCGAGACCTCTCCCAACCTGTTGGGAAAAGGTAGCTATAATTGGAATGTCCCCCTTCTCACGTTGTAAGACCTGGAGGGCAAATCACGTACCCTGGAGACCTCTGGGTCAGCTCAGGCAGACAGGACTAAACCCTCAGTGACACACAGGAAAGGTTAAAACGGCCCTCTGAGATGTCCTTGTTCTGAAATTGTTTTCTCCAGGAATTCTCAGTTTCTCTGCAAGCATCTCAGAGCCCCCTGCAGGGGGCCTCTCCCAGGAGAGAGTTTGGGGTTTCCTCTCCTCTGCCTCAAGCAAAGCCCTTCCACTGTCTCCTGGTTTCCTATGTTGGATTTTCAAGAACATTTGCCTTTGGTATTCCCAACATGGGAGAATATTTGAAATAACTGATCTAATCCAGTGCACTCCCTCTCTGCAGTTGGGCAAAGATTGCCCCAGAGCACCTGTGGGTCCAGGTGCAGTCTGCATCCTGCAGGAAGCTGGGCTACAACCTGGCTCCAGACTCCCAGTTGATGGTGGTGTTAACAGATGAACACAGAGACCCAGTATCTCCATACTGCTAACATCTGCACTTGCATTAGCCCTCCACTGCACACTGTGTTTGAGGCTGAAGGTGTCAGGTTGCTGGAAAAGACATCATTTATAGAGGAGTAAGAACTTTGGAGCATTGGGGAGAAATGCCTAACTACCTGCTAACTCTCAAAGGACTTTTTGGTCCCTAACATTTTATAATTAATTCATTCCAAACCATTGTCCTATGGTTAAGGTCCATGCTCTCTGTCTTTTTCCCACTGTCTGCTATCACCTCTTAATGGGTCTCTCTGCCTTCTGTCTTGCCTACACCAAATTCATCTTACATGCATTTACCAAAAAACATCTCTCTAACATGCAAGTCTGTCCGTGTTACTTTCCTGTTTGGAACCTGCTTCTTCTTTGACGCAATGACATCCTCACATCTTAGTTGCCCTACAGAAAGGCTCTCCCTCCATTACACATATCAATTCCTTCTCTGCATTCATCTCCCAATGCCATTCTCATTGATCTACAAGTTCCAACCATTAGCAATGTATTTTTCTCTCCCCAAACTCATTGCTGCTTTACACATGGGCCCCTGGCATGTGCTGTCCCTCCTGTGTGGGACACGCTTATGGCACTTCTATAGCTGGGAAACTCAAGTTTCAAGATCTATCGTAAGAATTGCCTGTAGAGGGAACACATCCCCTTTTTTCCTGCCTTACCCATCATGCATTAGGTAAATGTTCTCTAACACACATTTACCAAGAAATTGTCAGTTTCCAGTGACATGTAGTCCCTGTGACTACATCTTCTGTTGGGGATCCTTTCTAGAACAAGACCTGTATTATACATTCTCAGTCCCCATAATGCCTAACACAGGACTTGGTGCACATAGGTGCTCAGTAAACACCTGTACAACTTAAAAGTTTCTATTTCTGACCCCGTGTGTTAGTTAAGCTTCTTTAGTTGCAGGAAATAAAAACAAGCTCATACAAATTCAAACCCAAAGGGGGACTCACTGGGGACATGCATGGGTAATTTATCGCGTAATATTCTAAAGTACAAGCTCAGTGTGGCTTCATGGGGGTTAGAATGCTAGGGTAATGGAGTTCCTTCCTCCGTATGTCTGAGGGCTCAAGCTCTCTCATCCCTTGCTTCTTTCTGAAGGTCTAATGAATCTTTTCTTCTTTTTCTCTGAGGATAAATTTTCTCTGCTTCCAAACATATGTGGAGGAAAATGATCACAGCAGACTTAGCTCAGGGTTTCATCCCAGCTGGTCCTAAAGCTTCCGAGTGCTGATTTCAAAGAGGGAGCATGTGACTCTACTTTTCTAACGGAGCATTGTCAGGGGGTCAGGCATGGCTGTGCAGACTAACGTGGAAGCTGCACTCACCCATGCGGTTGAGTCTGTTAAAGAAGAGGGACCATGGACTGCACAGGTATCTCAAAAGTATCCTTGTAAATACGCCATGCGCATCAAGCTTAGGCATGCTGGGGTCAGACCAGCACTTCCCATACTGTTTTCAGCCACACGCTAGTTCCACGAGGCTACGCAGTTGATATGAGAAAAACAGAATGCTCTAATCCAGTCAGCTTTAAAAACTATTTATTTAAAGAGGTTACTTAAATAGGTTTACTTAAATGTTAAATGGGTTAAAAACTATTTACTTAGATAGGCCTCTCAGTAACTTTAGCAGGCAAAAGTGATTTGTGAAACAATAAAAGAGGATATTATTTGTTGCAGTTTCTAAACTTCTTTGTCTAAAGAAATACTCTCCCCACCCCCAAGAAATATCTTTTAGTACTTCTATATCTTTTAGAAGATACAGAAATATTTTCTATAGAATATTTGGAGAACACTGGCTTAATCCAGTGTTAATGATCTCACCCCGTTGGTAGAAATAGATACTAATCATCACGTCATCCTGCATGAACTTTTAGCAGTGGCGTTCCCTGGAGTGTATTTAGGAGTCTTTGAGGGGCCAAAAATTTCTCCTCCTCTCTTCCCTCCTCCCAGTGCAGGAAATTAATTTCTCCAGTGACCATCCCTCAGGTGGAATTTCTTCCTCTCCATTCAGCTTCAGGCCTGATGAAGTGTCTGCCATGGTTCTAACAGACTTCACTAAGGATGAGAGTATTAGTTCTCCTTGAGCAGTTGTTTCAGCAAATAGATCTGAGCTGGGAAAACAGAAGCAATGGTTGTCTACAGGGAGGAGCACAAGGCATTTACATGATGTTCCCAATATTGGTTCCGGTCCATTCATCATGTGCTTATTAAGTCCTTGCTTGACTTTAGGCCCCAGACTGGGCATTGTTGATACCAAGATAAATAAGACCAGATCCTAACCCGGAGCAGCTCAAATTTTAGTGGAAGAGACTGACATGTTGGGAGATAATTTCTGAATGTGGTGAAGGCCTTTGTATTAGAAGGAAGTAAATGACAAAGAGCTAACATAGAAGTGGGAAAGATTTATTCTAGGGGAAGCCACAGAAAACACTCTCCAGAAAAAATGACAGCTAGTCTTTGTTTTGATAAAAAGCTAAGTGTTCCCAGTGAAGATAAGGAAGGAAACCTTTTTATGCATTAATAATAAGAAGAAAGGGTCAAGTACTATACCCTGGGTTACACTAACAAGTAAGCAGTTGACAGGGATTGAATGCAGGCCAGGAGACTAAGAAGAAATATCCAGAAACTTGGCAGAAGTAAGAAGCTACGTCCAGGTAAATAGGTGGAAGAAAATTTCAAGCAACAAAAACGCAGTCATATCAAATGCTGTTGTGGAATACCCAACAGGATGTCAAAACCATTGGTCAAAGATTAATATTTTAGTCTTTGGCTTGAGTACATTGGGGCTTCAAAGGCAGCATTTTGGATTTCTATCAACTATTTTCATTATGTGCACCCACTCTGTGAAAACCTTAAATTGACCCATGATAAGATAACACAGACTGTTATTACCAAATACATGCAAACTTCAGTTAATGTAAATATTTCTAAACATTAAAATAAAGGGAGGCAAGGGGTGAAAATCAAAGGGGTACTTGGTGGGTTATAGGTTTGTAAACATTTGTATCTGATCAAAAATGCACTGGGAATAGAAGACATAATTTTTATACTGCATTCTACTATTAAGCAACTGTGTAAACTTAGTAAAGTCATGTCATTCTCTAGAGCTGAGTTACTTACAAATGAGGAGGTTCAAGAACAAGGTCTTCACAGTTCTTCCTCAAATCTCAAGTCCCTGTGGTGCTCATGTGGAGTCACAGGGACCTACACCTCAGTGCTGCACCCTTTTGCCCTGCATCACCACTCAAAGAGAAAGTAGAATTTCAGACACAGGCCGGAGATACCCTGGGATAAGATTAAACCTAGTTAGGCTTAATCTTATGGCAGGAGAAGGTAGAGGAGACAGGAGGTTGTTTCTCCTTATAGACACAGAGAGATAACCCTAGCTCTGACCTGAATCACTGTGTGTCTTTGGGCAAGTTTCTTCATCTTCATGTTTTATTTCCCTATTACTGCATACCAGATTGTCCCCTCAAATGTTGTGGCTTAGAGCAATAAACAGGTATTTCCCCCACCATATCTATGGGTCAGGAATTGAGGATCAGCTTGGCTGAATTGTTCTGATCCACATTTTTCTGAAGGTTGTCAGATTTTGGCTAGGGCTGCAGGGAGGTTTGACTGGAACTAGGGTACACTTCTAATGTACCCCATGGCTTTGTCACATGGCTGGCAACAGGTGCTGGTTATGAAGGGGGACTTCTGGGGGTTTTTTTGTTTGTTGGTTTCTTTGCTTTGGGTTTGGTTTTTTTTTTTTCCACAAGCCTCTCCAAAGAATTGTTTAAATACATCCTCAGAACAAGGTGGCTAGCTTTCCCAAGAATGAGCAGTTTGAAAGACTCAGGCAGAAGTAGTCATCTCTTCCAGCACCCAGCCCCAGAAGTTGCACACCATTACACATGACGTATCCCATTGGTCACATGGGTCAGGGTTGATTCGGTGTGGGAGGGGACTACACAAGGGCATGAGTCTCAGCAGGAAAAGCTCATTGGAAGTCCCCATGGAGATGGCTATTTTACTCTGTGCACTTTACTTTCTCGTGGCACAAAGTAGATGATGCTTAGTTCATCTCATACATGTAGCCCAGCTATGCCAACTCCGCCAATGTTAGCATTTTCCATCTCTTCTTCCATCTTTCAAAGCCAAATTGAATAAGTGGCACTGTAGAGAGAAGAAAAAAAAGCATTTTGGGAAAATGGAGAAGGAATTCCCTTCTGGTTGGGGATGGCTTCATGGAGTCGGTGGCCCCGGAACTGAACCTTTGGGGAAGTAGGATTTAATGGGAAATATTAGATGGTGTGGGGTGGCGGGGAAAAGTCATTCTAAATAGGAGGTCTGGCATGAATAGACTCAGAGTAAAAGGATATAAAATTGTTTAGGGAAGTAGAATTCTCCTGGAATGAGGCTGTGTGCAGGTTAATTTCTCTGTAGCACATGCCAAGCCAGGCAGAAGGGGCCACAGAAGGGCATGGCCAGAGACACAACTTGAAGAACCCACAATGCAGGCAGGTTCCCAAACACCAAAGGCGGGATTGGCGGCAGCAGACCTTGTTTTCTGAGCTGATGTTTCTTTTGGGGGATGGAATGTTTAGTAAACGCTTTCCCAAAATTCAGTCATTTGTGTGAAAGTTTTATAACTTTTCTCATAAACAAACATGTAGTAAGCAGTGTCTAAGTTGTCTCCTACTAGTCTCCATTTCCTGGTAACTCCCTTCTTCTTGAATGATGAGCTGCTACTGAAGAGGATGTACATCGAATTGCAAGATGGCCTAATGTAATGGAACTGAAATCTCAGCCAATCAATAGTGCAAACTTGATACCTGCGAACAGTCTTGTGAGAGAGGCTGGGAGTTGAGCCTGTCCCAGCAGAGTCTCAAGGGGATAGCAGTCCCTTCCAGTTGGCAACTTGATTCCAGCTGTATGAGACATTACGGTCTCAGAAAAACCCAGATTCCTGACCCACAGAGACTGTGAGAAAACAAATACTTCTTGTTTTAAGCTGCTAAAATTGTGATAATTTGCTCCACAGCAATAGAAAACTAATACACATGTGTTAGCCATACAGTGGCTTACTTAAAACATCTGTCTTTAAATCAAATTACTTATCTCCATAAATGTATTTATCTAAACATAAAACCTTGTATTTCAAGGGAAAGGGAGTGCTCTTAGTTTCCATACACAGAAGGTTAAAATTATTCTATTTGCTATACACCCTGAGGAAAACTGGCTGATTGAAAGGATGGAGGTTGGTCAGAGAGACCCTAGTTTAAATTCCGTGCTCATGTCTTGTTAGCTATGTGATATTAGGAAGTTTCTTCATCTGCACAAGAGGAAATTTATCTAAATATTTTAATAATTTTTTTAGAATTAAAGAGACAATTACTAGGAAAGTACCTGATGATAATGATGATGATGATGATGATGATGATAATTGCCATTTTTTGTCTCTAACCATGCACCAAGCACTGTGCTAAACAATTTCATATTCCCTCAAACATTGTGAATAATTATAAACATTTTGCCATCAAGAAGCTCTTCAGGAGAGGTTTAATAATTTATTTGAGGTCAAACAGCTAGTATAATGGCAGAATAAGATTCCAAATGCAAATTATTTTCATTACAAAGCACCTACTGTTCATCATAATAGATTACAAACTTCACACAGCCAATGTTGATTCTCTCTTCTTGCTTAGGAATGAACTTTTTCAGTTTTTAAAGTAATGTCAAAGTAACAGCAAATGCTTCTTTTCTCAGCCTGCTTCAGCTCCATCTCTCAGATCCTCCACTATTTTCTATCCACACAGCGGTCAGGACCCCATTTTTCTAGGTTCACAGCAGCACGTCAGGCATCACCCAGGGTCAATTGGAGCTGCCTGTAGTAATGATAAAATCCATGCCTTCAATTTCTTAATTAACTAAATACAATGAAGTTTGTAAATTGATCAAAGCAGGGTCTCATGTAGAATTAATTAGGAAATTGTGGGGAAGGACTTGATGATTAATTCAGATCTAATAAATCTAATGGGAACTTAATGGAAGCCCAAAATAAGACTCAGTTGTATTAAAAAAATTAAATAGAATGTGATATCCACTCCAGCCTGTTTTTATTGGGGGGAGGGAGCATGCAGCATTCCAGGAGCTATTGTAAGGGGGCTCCCTCAGACTTTCTGGGGCAACACTGAATTTTGAAAACTGTCAAGTTACAGTGCCATGGGTGGGCAGGTGGGGGCTCTTATAAACTCCTTTGGCACCCTTCCCTGGCAGGGGCCTCCAAACAACACTGCTAACACTATTATTTTACAGAAGCAGGGCCATGTCCCCTTATCTTACAGGAAGTATAAATAAAAGCACTTTTAGATTACTTAGCAACATTTTTGACCTGTTACAAACCAATATGCAAAACGAGAATGTGTAATATGGTTCAAAAAAAGTCCTATGCTTCTCTACCGCAAGCTCACCTGTTCAGAAATTCTGCAGCCAGCAGTCTGTTTAAGCCGAGTGTTCATTAGTTTCATTCATTCGGGAAGCATCCACACACATTCATTCCATCCAGGGCAGTGCACCTGGTGCTGGTGGAAGAACAATGGATAAGCTGCTTGTCTTTGCTGCCAAAGCACAAAGGTGAGTGGAGGATATGGGCATAGCCAAGCCAATTCAGGAAAGTGAGTGTGATATGTGGAACAGAGACTGCATGTGGAGCAGCATCAGCGCATGGACAAATGTGGTCACTTCTGCCCAGGCATCTAATGCCTGAGCTGAGCTGTGAAGGTGCCGAGACTGTCACCAGGCAAACCTGAAGGAGTGCTGTGAACCTGGAGGACTCAGAGACATGGCTACCTCCAGCACACTAAGGGCACTGTGTGTGGTTCACGATGGCTGGAGTACTTCATTCTAATTGTTCAGTAATAGCACTTTCTTGGCATTGGCTCAGCCAGCATCTCTGTGATAGTGAATTAAAAATACAATTAGTAAAAATATATATACAATTGTCTATTTTACGTTGTTTTCATATACACAAATTTAAAAGGAGACTTTATATAATTATGTGGGAAACAGAGATTAATTAAAACCAGTTTGAGCTATAATTGTCTGCACATTGCTGGAGAAGGGAGGCTTAGAGTTTGCATTAATGGGGTGAGGGAAAGGATACACTTGGGTCAAGCTCCTGGCCTATGTGCTATACATCCAATCTTCTGACCATCATGTCAGGAAGGTCACATTATCCTCGGGTTACAGGTGGGAAATCAAGACCGAGAGAGTGGTGGTGAAATTCACACACCTGATGCCTAACCAGCTTGGTATGACTCAAATTCATGTTCCTTCTTTTCCCCCTCACTTTGTTTTATTATTATTTGAGTTTGCTTTAATGATTCCAAGGTGTAGTGCTAGCTAGATTCAAATGCTAACATCTAAAAATGTATTAAAGATTCTTTTTAGGTAATTTAGCTAACTATATACTTCAATAATATGACTGTCAATAAATGAAATCATAGTATGTGAAACTTTTAAGAATGTCTGATTTTCACAATCTTAGATTGTTTTTGGAAAAAACAACCAATTAATTCAAAGCATGAAACTAACCTCACTTATACTTACCCGTCAAAATTGGAAACTACCAATATTTATAATAGGGAAAATTGAATAACTATGCTATCCTTTATTATGGAGTATTAAGAAGCAAATTAAAATATTACACTCAAAGACTATAAAACATACACAGAAAAAAATCAGAAAGAATTTACTCTGAATGCATTTTAAGATTTTCTATAACAGACAATAATTTTTTACCAGAAAATTGTGTTTTATTATTACTTTTAATTGAGCAGATCTAATGCAAAGACTGTGTGTAGATTTTACATCCCTGCACCTGTGGACTAGGGACCATTTGCTTTAAGAACAAAGTACAATAAATATCCCTAAATAGTAATATCAGCTCATGATTCATTATCCTTCTGATTAATACAGCAAGGTGAATAAATTCCAGGATATTTGTGGCAACAGCTTCAAAGCAGACTCCGAAATGAGTCCCGAAGCCAGCAATTACTCCAAGGCACCTCCCCTGCAGCAGGGCTCTCTACCTTCAGTTTTGTCATTTTTTCCTTGCCCTTTGCAGTGTGTCATTTTGTGCATGGGCTTGTGCTGGTCCCCATCTGCTGTGATTCACCCCATTCTAATTATGCAGCACACATCCTGTCTCCACAAACCAGAGTTTTATCAGTTTTTTTATATATAATTAATCAGGGCCTCCCAGGTGAAAGATGCAAATGCAACATTTTAAAAATAATATTATTGCTGAAAGTCACCTGCACAGGCCTAGATGCATCTGGTATTCATGGGGATTTGGGACTGAGGGAGAACTCATGTATTTTAAGAATTCTGGTTCCCTGGAAGACTGTTTGGCCCAAGGCAAGAATAGTAGTGGCCTGAG
This sequence comes from Anoura caudifer, assembly GCA_004027475.1. Taxonomy (NCBI): domain Eukaryota; kingdom Metazoa; phylum Chordata; class Mammalia; order Chiroptera; family Phyllostomidae; genus Anoura; species Anoura caudifer. Next base: position 325,874 of record PVKU01000541.1, read on the forward strand.
AGGCAGGATCCCTGACATCTCCCCACAGCCCTGCCTTTTACTGACTGTGACACTTTGGGCCTGTCACTAAATCCCTTGAAAATTAATGTTCTCTTAAGATGAGAGGTAATCTCAGATCTTCCTCCCGGTTCTGTGAGCCTGACCCTTCCTTCTACTGAGTCACTTTCCTTTCCAATTCAACAGAGTCATTAATTTGTTCAACAGATATTATTGAAGCACTTATTTGTATAAAAACCAGTTTTGAGAAATAAAATCCATTTGTAGCTTTTCTACTAACGAGTAAGTTAGGCCTGACAACTTATTTCTCTGTTTCCACTTTCCTTACTTAGTAATGTGTGTATTACATCTACCAGGTGTTGGGCACTCTCCTGATCACTTTACAAAGATTAATTTATGCTCTCCATTTTACAGATATGGGAAATTAGGCTCAGGAAGTTTCTATAACTAATGTTGTGGGCTGAATTTGCCTCCCCCCCATTCCTATGTTAAAGCTCTAACCCCCAGGACCTCAGAATGTAATTATGCTTAGAGGTAGGCTCTTCAAAGTAGTGAACAAGGTAAATTAAGGCTGTCAGGGGAGACCCTAATTCCAGCTTAACAATAACCCACAACCTTCAGACCAACTATGGCCCTAATTCCATACAACTGGTGTCCTTAAAAGAACTGGATATATGGACATTCAAAGACATGTCAAGGATGTGTACACTCTGAGAAAGGACCATGTGAGGACTCAAGGAGAAAGCAGACATCTACAAGGGAAGGAGGTCTGCCAACCCCTTGGTCTTGGACTTCCAGCTTCCAGAACTGTGAGAAGATAAATTTCTACTGTTGAAGCTGCCCTAGCAGACTAATAAGGCTGCCTGAAGTCTCATAGTAAGTGGTGGATCTTGGTCCAGAGTCTATGCCTTGAACCACAATGCTCTGCTCTTTCAAAGACATAAATAAGACTTGCTTTATCAGACCAAATATGAGGTAGTAAAAAGAGCCTACTTTTCAGCATGGAGTACTTTCAGGAACTAATTCACTTCTGCCTGGACAGTCATTGGCTGTGTGACCTTGGACAAGGAAAAAGCTGTCTGGTCTTCAGCGTTCCCCTGTGTAAACAGATGATAATGCCCACCTCATTTAATGACTGAGAAGGCAAAAGAAAGGAGCAGTGACACTGTCCTAGGAGGAGTTGCAGGGGTGGGGGTCAGAGGAGGAGCTCCATGTGTGATGTTCTCAAAGGTTCCTGGAGGGAGGGAAAGGCTGCTTGTCTTCTGGTTTGAGAGCTGGGAAGGGAGTTGGGCCACAGTTAGCAGACCTGGGTGATTCCAGCCTGGGCACTTGGGAAGCAAACACTCACCAGGATTTCCTGTCTCAAGGGCCACCTTGTACTTTCTGCCTTTGAAGATACTGGCTTCTCATCAACAATAAAATTCAAACTTGCCAGAGTTGTGATCCACTTGCTAAGGCAATTGTTCAGGTTAGAATTTAAGGATTCAGATGGGTTCTGCTTGATGTGGCTCCTCAAAACTAGCTCCAGCTCACTTTAAAGCAATTTTTATTAAACACGTACGAGGACAGGTAGGTATATGCAAACACCCTTGCACAGAGCCCTCTGCAAACACAGATGTGGGGTCCTGATATAGCAGCCTGGGTGTCAGGGAAGGTTAGAACCAGGGCTCTAATGCAGACCCTTTGAACCAAGCCTTCTGCTCTTCATGTGTCCTCTTCAGTCCCCAATATTAGCGAGCTCTTGAAGGTCAGTGACTGTGACGTTTAATACTCGTATAGCACATAGGAGAGCAGCTGGCTCCTGGGAAGTGATTGATAAGGTTAGCGTCACAGCCATCATCATCACTAACATGACTCATCTATATTTCATTCTTGATACCCAGCACACAGTTCACCAGAAGCCCGCTGCTGGCAGCTGTTCAGCAGCTATAGAATGAGATCAGGGCTCATTTCCATTTAATTTCTGGGCTCTGGGTGAACTGTCGTTGGGGCCATGTATTACTATTGAGATACCTGACTATCAGAATCTGCGTGGCTGCTTTTCAGGAATTCTCCTTTCTGTTCATATCCTCACCAGCAACCCATCTCACAGCTGGGCATCCCTGCCGGGGGCATGGCCCCTAAACGGCAGCTTCCCCACTCCCAGGAAGCAGTTCCTTTTCCTGGCATGCCTGCAGGCAGTCTTCTGGTCCATGAAGAGATGTCACCAAGCCCTCCATTTCTACCTGAAACACACCTACAAGCCATTGTTTTAGACACGGGGTATAGAGGAAGTTAATAGGGGATGCCTATCCATCCTCTTGTGATCTAACATCTTTCAGGTGTGTAGTATTATTCCAGTATCTGGATGCCCTCAGATTTTTCAACTGCGAAATATGGATGCTCACACCATTCTGCCACTTAATCATGGTGATCAAACTATAACAAAAAGAACAGCTCTGAGTTGCAGGCCAGGTCCGCATTTGATGGCATGTGAGAGGCAGCTGATCAATGTCTCTCTCTCTCTCTCTCACACCAATGTTTCTCTCCCTCTCTCTCTCCCTTGTCCTCTCTCTAAAAATAAATTAATAAAATCTTTAATAAAAAGAAAGAACAGCTCTGCTGACTGCATGCTCAGGCACTCTGCTAAACTCTACAGGGATTCTCTCTTTGAATCCTACCAGATGGGTCTTGTTAATACACCCATTTACAAATGAGGCAACTGAGTCATCAAGTAACTTTCCTGAGATCACAGAAGTACTATGTGTTGGCAATTATCTCTAGTTTTGTTCCTCAGAGAGTCACAGGACAAAAACAAAATCCCAGTTCCTTGGTGCATCCAGGGTCCTGCATGACCCAGGCTGTGCTTATCCATCTGACCTTGGCTCTCACTCTTTCTCCCCAGTGTTTGGAGGTATGATGTCCCCATGGCCTGGAAAGCTGTTTCACTGATCCTCTCCCTCCACTTTTACCTCCAGCCTGATTACTCAATGTTCAGGGACTGAAGTAGCTTAGTTTGACTTTTCCTGGGATGTCTATGTGGTGCTGATGCATAGAATCCCATCTCCAACAATGCTCTTGACAATAGATTCTCATCCATGTCCTTCACAGCCTTCCACTAGACTCAGGGGTGTCCAACCTGCAGCCCACAGACCACAGGTGTCCCAGGATGGCTGTGAATGAGGCCCAATACAAAATCATAAATTTACTTAAAACATTATGAGATTTTTTGTGTGATTATGGGTCATAATATGTTTAATGTGTGGACCAAGATAGCTTTTCTTCTTCCAGTGTGGCGCAGAGACACCAAAAGGTTAGACGCCCCTGCTAGAGAGTGAGCTCCATGAGGGCAGGGTTCAAATCTGTTTTGCCATTTTACCACCAGAGCCTAGCAAAGTGCTTGACCCTAATGGACATTTGCCAATGGGTGAATGAATGAATCCACTGTTGCTGCTCTGCCTTGATCCCTGGATTCTGGGGTTTGACCTCACTTGAGTCATGTGACAATACTGGTCATGTTATGCTTGTATGTGGTACTTTTATGGAGGTCAGGAACCTTATTCAACCTATTGGTTTCCTGCCATGATGTCACAAAACTGGTAATTGATGAATAAATGCTCACAACTGAATCAGAGAACATTAGATTTGAAGGAATTATTCATGATCATTGAATATAAATGTATTTCTGTTCACATATGGTGGAAAGGAGACACCAGTTTGTTGAATTGATTGAATTTATTTGTTTATAAGGCTTTGGTACACACACACAGACACACACACACTCCATGTGCAGGGGGGGGGGATGCCAAAAAGATTGCAATCTATGCTCTCACCCATTTCCGAGTTTGAATTCTTACTCTGTCACTAAGTCATTTTATTGTCTAGCCTAATTTCTTTAACTTCATTGAATCTCAATGTTCTCATCTCAAAAAGTGGGCTCATAATAAGTAACTCACAAGGATGCTGTGGATATTACATATTGATAACATCAATTAAGAGGCATTAGGAGCAGGACAGGCAAGGCTTGGTCCCTTTGGTAGCCTGCCTAGGCTCCCACCCCTGCTCTGCCCCTCACTGACTGAGGACCTTGGACAAGTTACTTAACCTCTATCTGCCTCAACTTTTGCATCCATAACATGGTGATTGTTATACTCATACCTACTTCAAATGACTGTGATAAAAATGAAAGTTCTAATTATCAAAAGTGTACTCTCTCTCTCCCCCTCCATCTCAGGAAAAAAGAAAAGACATGTCCTTCCATTTCAGAGTCTCAGCAGACATTGGCTGCCACTAGGAAAAGGAAGAGATGGCTGGACCATTTTAGACATAAGCCTGGCCTTTTGGGTTTTTTGATCACTGAGCAGAGGATTTATCATGAAATGGCACAGCCACCTCAGAGACTGACCTATCCCAGGAGGGGCCCTGTCATTTTTCTGCCCCACACTATGTTTATGGGCCTAGGAAACAAGAGGTGACAGATGTGCTCTCTCTGAGAGACCTGCCCTGAAGGAGTCACAGTGCATGGCCAACACTGTGGGGAGACCATGTGCTATTTTATTTGTGATTGTCATTGCTGAGTGTGTTTCTCACTTAGCATGAGGGGAGATGTTCACAGAAGAGCCCTTGTGGATCTTGAGAGATTGGCCATGTGGAGTCAGTGATGCAGGGCCAGGGGGTAATAGTGTCTTTAAGCTGCTTTGTTCACGTTGCTCAGCCAGATGCCTACTCAGGGCCAGATGCACAGAAACCCCGGGGGGCGGGGGGTGGTCCTAAGTGCGCATCAACCTTCCCAAGAGTTCTTCCTCTTCTTGGGAGCCTCTTCTGTGCATGCATGTAGTCACACTATGATTCATTCAGCAGACATTTGTGGGTAACTGCTACGTGCCAGGCACTGTGCTGCCATAGTTGTAAAAAGTGAGCCAGCATCTCGGGCACCATACAGCCTATGGGACAAGACCCAAGCAACATGAGAAGAGCAGTTAATAGATTCAGCCTGGGTAATCAGCAGGGGAAGGCTTCCTGGAGAAGGTGGAATGGGATGGTACTGGGTGCCACCTCCCAATCTAGATGCCGGATGTCATGGTATCACAGCATAAGGTAACAAAATTCAGTCAGTGCCTAATGTAAACTATGGACATTGGGTAATGACATGTCAGCGTATGTTCATCCGTTGTAACAAGTGGACCACTCTGGTGGAGGGTATTGATAATGGTGGGGGCACACATCGGTGGCAAAACAGGGGATAGGGGAAATTTCTGTATCTTCCCCTCAATTTTGCTATGAACCTAAATCCTGGCTAAAAATAGTCTTTATAGGAAAAAAAAGAGACACAAAAAGAAAACAAAATCCAGAGTGCTCAGTTATTTTGAATTTAAAAAAATAAAAGTTTTAATAGGAGTATGTATACTTCTACTAAAAGTAAATCATTGTTTATTTGAAATCCAAATTTGATCGAATATCCTATATTTTATCTGGAAACCCCTCCTGGGTCCATGTACTAATTTCTTTATTTCTTCATTATATTGTCTTGAAAAGGTACACCAGTTTCCTCATCTATGATGTTAAAGTTGCTGTGAGTTGATAAATATAAAACTTAGCACCACCCCTGACACACAGCAGGCATTCAAGAAAAATTGAGCACTATTATTATTATTCATTCTACACATATTTTTGAGAGCCTAATATCTGCCTCATCTCTTAAGTGGAGGTATGCTGTTTCCTTGAAAAATTATTGCAGGGATTCAATGAGGCATTGGATATAAAGTGCCTGATGCAATGTCTGTTCAGTAGAGACTGGCTGTCAGCCTTATCAGCATGTGAGTCCAGCTGGCCTCCCCCCATCTCATTGAACCCAGCTCCATCCGGTCTTCTTACATCCATATAACCCAGGACGAGGGTGTGACAAGGCAGGCACTCACCTTGGTAACAAAATTTAATCAGTGCCAAGAAACAGAGTAATAAAATAAATAACATCTTTGTATGTTATTTTAATGTATTTAATAAAATACTAAGCATCCAAATTAATGCCAAAAATGCATGCTGAGCAAAACACTTTAAAAAAAAAAAAAGGCAGACAGGATCAGACCCTACACTTGCAGAAACCAGTCTCATTGACTAACCCCTATTCCTAGACTTGCTTACATGTTACTTTAATGAAGTGGTTGGAACTTTTCTTCTTGAAAGAAATCATCAAGGAAAAAAATCTTCCATTGCTGGTGGTAGAAATTATGTAAAAAATAATTCTGAAGGACTGATGGTCTTTTGCTAGAGTATAATATGGCATCAAATCTAGTTCTTTTGGGAGAAAACTTCTGAGGCACAAATGTTTTAAGTGTATGTGAGAAATGGTACTTGCTATAGTGATATTACCAAGCTGGGGACATTGCTGAAGGTCTTAGAGCTTATTTTTGAGAATTGTGAATATGAATAGTACTTCTTGCTTTGCACTTCTCCCTACACATCAAATCTGGGGGGCAAGAAAGGCTGTGTGTAGTCTTCCCTCATGGCCATGATCTTCCAAGAGCCTACTAGTGCCCAACACCAAACCCACCATGGACAGGTGGTCAAGGAATGGCAGAGTGAAAAATTTAGTCCTGGATTCTCTCATTCTGTTTTCTTTTCTTTAACATTTAATGGTGGCCTAATACAATTTGAAACACATATTTGTGTATGTTACTACTTTTGTATTTTCTTTACTATTTCATGAGGGTCTAATAGGACAGAGTCACGATTCTACACACCCACAGGTCTTGTGTAATAAAACTTATCAAGTTTTCCCAATTCTATGTAATCAATCCTATTAATCTCATTTTGCAGAGGAGGACACAGGTTCAAAGAGATCAACTGATCACACAGGTCACATAGCTGGCATGTAGCAGAGCTAGGTACCAAATGCAACCTGGCCAGACCCATGCTTTACCATGACATCCCATGCCAGCACCCTCAGTCCTGAGATGAATGGGAATTGGCTTAAAATAAATCAACAGTGTGTGGCATGTCTGACCATGTCTAGCTCATCCTTCATGATGCAGCTCAAGTACTCCTTCTTTCATGATGTCTTCTAGACCACCATCTGTTTAGAATGTCGTTTGCCTTCTCTATAATCAGAATTCACTGATGGTCTGTAATTAGGGACTTAATTAGAGTCATCTGCTTTATTGTAACTTGTTTTTTCTTGGTTAGCTTTATATCATCAATAAGATCTTTAGTACCTCAAGGACCAATCTATGTCACATCCTCAAAACACATTTTCATGTCTCCCAAATCCCAAATTTTATAATCAGCCCATAAGGTAGAGATTTCATATATCAAGAGTTCTCCTTGTCTAGTGTCTTCAATTAATAAATGTGGACAAGAAGACACAAAAAAATAAATAAGCAAGACCACATAACTAGCTCATTCATTCATAGGCATTATTTACTGAGTATCTATTATGTGACAAGAACAATGGCAGGAAAAGAGGAAGAATGAAAATAAATGAATGAATAGACAATAATTTCTGAGAGTAACAAACACTGTCTGGGATAAAAAGCACAACAGAGATAAGTGACAGAGCATAGTGGGGGTTTCTGAGTTGTGTAGAGTCATTAGAGACTCTAACCAAGTAATTGAACCAAGTAATTGTAGCGAGAAGACCTGAGTGAGGAGAACTAGGATTATATGGAATTTGGGTGTGGGGGGTACATTTTACACAGCAAATGCAAGATCCATGGTGTGGACAAGGCTGTCATGCTCAAGGGAGAGAAGGAAGGCAGGAGTCTGGAGGGCAGGCCAATTAGAATTTGACACCAGTATTAGGGAAAGCATTTGAGGGTTTTAGGCAGGGAAGCCACAGGATCTAACTTACATTTTACAACACTCCTCTGGCTGCCATGTAAAAAAAGGGGTTGGAGAGAAGTAAGAATAAAACAGAGATCAACTGGGAAAGCAGTTTTTATTCTTTATTGATGTATAATTGAGGTACAAGAAATTGATACTTAATGTATGCAAACTGAATAATTTGGACACATTTATACACCCATGAAATCATCACCACGTTATCAAGGCAATAGATAATATTCATCACCTCCGAAAACTTCCCTTGTGCTTCTTTTGTTTTTATGCACGTGTTAGGAATACTTAAAATGAGATCTACCTACTTAAAATTTTAAGTGCACAGTACAGTATTGTTAAACATAGGTGCTACATTGAATAGCAGATCTCTAGAATGTATGCATCTTGCATAACTGAAACTACATGGATTAAATAATAACTCCCAATTTTCCCCCACCCCTTCTCCAGCCACTGATAAATCATTCATTCTCTGCTTCTGTGAGTGTCGCTCATATGTGGGATAGAAAATAAAAAGCAACATGTGAACAAAAAACAAATGAAATAAACCTCATGGATACAGACAACAGAAGGGTACTCACCAGAGGGGAAGGGGTTAGAGGGAAGACAAAGAGAGCCCAGGGGGTCAAGTACAAGGTGATGGAAACTGGACTTTGGGTAACAAGAACACAATGGAGCATACAGAAGTTATATTACAAAGTTGTACACCTGTTATTAACCAATATTACCCAATAAATTTAATTTAACAAAAAGACATGAGAGTGGCCTTGGGACACATTTCTCCAGCTCCTACCCTTCAGTGCCCTTTGGCACAGTGTTTAGAGGTCAGCCCAACAGTAAAGGAGGCAGAACAGACAGGGGCCACAGTGGCCCTATGCGTATTAGCTCAAGGTTATTGGTATGCTCCCATCATTCTCCAAAGAACTGTTTATTGTTTTCCCATATTCCCTGGCCATCTTTTGCATTAAAGGATGAATGAGTACGCATGCACAGGGAGGTCCCCTGCTGCTCACAGACACCCACACTCCAGGCAGAGCTCCAGTAAACTTGAAAGAGGCAGTACCAGCTAATATCATTGCAGATCCCTTTAAGAAACATATTTTTATAGCTTCCTGACCTGCATCCCTTTGCTTGACCCTCAGTATTAATTCTGAGTTTGCTTAATCACCAGTGAGCACAGTGAGAACAGGATCCTGATGTTCTGGGTCAAGACAAAGCTCTGTGGAGAGGGATGGGAAGTGCAGAGTCTGTCCTCTGTTTGCTCCAGGGATCTTAAAGCCAGGAAGAGGCTTCCAAGGAAGAAAGTTTCCACTCAGAATGGCATGGCAGAAAGGGAAGATGAGGAGGAAGTCAAACGCCCAGATAACATTAGAGGGAAAGTATGAGACTATGCTCAGAGCATCTTACTTGGTCCACACAGCAGCCTGGCCAGGCTGCTTCTCCCAGCCCCATCTTACCAATGTGGCAGGGAAGCTCTGAGATATGAAGCTGTCTCTCCTGGTCATGCAGACTGCAGAAGCAAGGGCAGGCACTGAACTGAAGCCTTCCTATTCCATGGCTCTGTCCTAGGCGGCGGCTGTGACAGAAAGAGAATGTACAGGAATGTGAAGCAATGGGCCTTCCATGTAGACACATGGGTGGGGGAGATGTCCCCTGAAATCCCTGCTTTCCAAACAGAGAGGGAGGCACTCAGTGGGTGAAAGAGAATGAAGCCTTTGGTTTCCCTGCTGTGCATGTAGCTGAGGGTTGGTGAGGTCTTCTGGAGGCATGGGAATCTTCAACTGACAGCCAGACACTTCTGGGTACCTTATTAACTGATTTCCATTTCTCTAACTCCAACTTCTTGCAGGTAATCCTTTCCTAATCCTTCCTGATAGGAACTGTATTAATCAAGACTCTTCTGATTGTAAGTGACAGAACCATCTTAAGTAAAACTGTGGATTTTATTGGTCCATGAAAGAAACATCCAGGAGGTTGACCCAGCTTCACATACACCTGGATGCAGGTACTCAGTGTTGTCGTGCGGAAGCAGACATGTTCTCCCTTCTAGCCTTGGGTCCCTAGACACTAGATTCTCTCTCAGGCAGACCATTTTAAAGAGTACCATGGCTGCTGTGTCTCCAACTTTTCCTTCTCATTGAGCCCAGCAAGAAGAGAATGTCTGTTCTTTAACAATACCAGCAAGCTTTGGGATGTCTCTGATGTGCATGGCTCTGTTGTATGTCCATTGTTAATATAATCAATATAGCAAAGCATGAGGGACAGAGAGCATGCTGACAGGCCAGTCTTGAAGCACAAGCCCACACCTGAACCACAGGTACACACCTGGACCTCAGGCCCACACCTTGACCCTGGCCCACACCTGGGCCCCAGGTCCACATACCTGGACCTCAGGCCCACACAGAATCACAAGCCTAGTCCTGAATCACAAGCCCATATCTGAAGCAGCAACATAGGGAAGGACTGGACAAACCCCATCCCCCTGGATGGACAGTGTGTGGTGGAGAAAGAGAGACTGACCTGGGTGAAAAACAAGAGTCAATGTCAAAAGGTGGAGGAAGGGATCTGGAAGAGGAACAGAAAATGAACTGATGCAATTGGGGCCCCCAGTAGGAATCATGTCAAATCTGAGACCTTTCTAAATCTCTGCTATTCACAGACAGGCCTGTGGACCAGCAGCATCAGCATCACTGGGAGGTTGTTATTGATGCAGAATCTCAGCCCTCACCAAGAGCCATTGGATCAGAGGCTGCGTTTCATCAAGATCCCTCTGAGAGCTGTGTGCACATTAAAGTTTGACAAGCACTAATCTCAACTTTGTCAAGTATTATTATGCCATTGACGAATGGTCCTTAGGTAGGAGAAAGTTCAGCTTGGGAATGAGGAGAACTTGCTTCTGGAAGCCTGGCTCTACCACTGAGCTCAGGACCTCTGGGCCCTTTTTCCTTTCTGTCCTTTGTTTCCATTTTCTCATCAGAAAAGTTGATGAGTGTGGGAGCATAGACCTCCAAGATTTCTGCTGGCTTCTGACCTTTTGAAATTCTGGATTCAGTAAATCTCGAAAGGGAAGTTAATTTGGGGATAATAAAAACCATAGTAAAGGGTTTTCTGTAGCTATTGAAAAAGAAGGATGCATTCAGAAGTTATCTTTGGAACCCAGAATTTTGATTTTCCAACTTACAAACCAAGCTAGAGTTCCACTGATGGTTTGAAACCCTCAAATTCCATGCAAAAGGTTAAAAATGTTATGCTAGATGCTATGGTTCTGAGGAGAAGTTCTACACAAACTCAGAGAAGAGGATGTAGCCAAGCAAGAATCCAGGCATCCATCCTGGAGGAGGCGAGTCATAAAGTAAGCCTTGAAAATCATGTAGGATTGAGTTCTGGAAAGTCTAGAGAAAGCTCTTTAAAAATCAAGCCTACCTCTCCTCACTCTATTAATTGCTTTCAGAACATAAAAGAACTTAAATAACAAGAGCTCCAATTAAATAATAGCAGCTAGGACTTCCTGTGGTAATTAGGGAGATGGATCGCCGGTAATTAATGCGGAGCCCCCAGAAGCCGCCTTCACCCTTTGGCAATCAGCTCTCAGCTGTTCACTCTTCCACGGAACACTGAGGATTTCTAGTTGCCTTTTATGTTCTCTGTGTTATTAATACCCCAAATACCTCTGTGTAAAACATTAATTGTCTGCCTGCCAGCTCATACCTGAATCTCAATACTCGGTCTGTTGAAACCAAATCCATCATCACACTTTCCTGGGGAGCTGACCTCAAGGGTGGAGCTTGAACAGAATCCTGGATGCGTTGGATGCAGGCCCCTTGGCCCACATGGAACTGTTGTCAAAACAGCCATCGCCCTCAAGAAAAAAATACATTTTAAAACAGAAAGCAGACAAAAGCAGGGCTTTATTTCACTTGCAGGTCTACTTGTGCGTGAGCAAGCGAGCATCCTGGGGAGCAAATTAGAGAGATAATGACTTTGGTAAAACTGGACTTGAAATGGCAGTTGGAAGGGGAACGCTGCTAATAGCTTGTCACTGCCTTTGTTGAAGGAGCTGAGCAAAGACAGAAGAGGGAAGAAGCCAGCGTGTTCACTGCCTGGCTGGGTGTACAGCCCTGCATTGTACCAAAGTGGTTCTTAAGGACTCAGGTGAATTTTCCCTGGATGAGCTAACCCAGTGCCATGACCTGCAGCTTCATTTATAAATGAATGACCCCCAGACCTAGAACTCCAGCCTTCACCCCTTGTTGTAACTCCCCACTCCTCTATCTGAGCATCTATTGGCTTTTCCAGTTCACTCTTGTACTTTAAGAGCCCGGCAGCAAAGAGATGGCATGTATCAATCAAACAAATGCCTTCCATTGTCTGCAATTCTGGAGCTATTACATAAAAGCAATTGATGAACCATGGTCAGCCACCCAAGAGGCAGAGCCTGATGGAAAATAAGGAAGAGTCATTGGCAGGGTCAAATGGAATACACTGAAGACAGCTGGCTTGTGGGTGTTCCAAACCTACCAAGCCCCAAACAGAACTCAAGGTAGATCTCTCCCTACTCGTCCCCAAACCATTGCCTATTCTGGTCTTGCCCCTCATAGGAAAGATACCACCAGCACCCAGTTTGCCCAGACCTCAAATCCAGGAGCTGCCCTGAATCCTTCCCCTTCCCTTTGTCCAACTAACATTCTTCCAGCAAATGCTATACCTGGATTTTCCAAACACGTTCTGTATGTATTGCCCCAATCTCACTGTTTCCATTCTGAAACAAGTCGCTTTGATCTCTGTAGTAGATTATTGTAGTTGTCTCCTAGTTGGTCCCCTTGCTTCCACTTCTCTAAAGTCCATTTCTGACTCTCAGAATTAAATCCAAACTCCTTGTTCATCCCTACAAAGGTCTATGTCATGGTCCCTACCTATCTTTCCACCATTTCTTATCGCCCTAGCAACCCTCTTCCAACTATACTGGTTACGCCCTGCCTTTCAAGTAGGTCAATTAAATTCCTGCATCAGGACTTTGCACCAACTATTCTTTTTGCTTGGAAAACCCTTTCTGGAAACAGCAAGCATCCTTGTGTTGGGCTTTGAATATCAAATTAAATGTCACCTTCTCAGAGGTATTTTTAGACCACACAATCTAAAGTTGGCTCTATAACCCCCTCTATCCTGTCATCCTGATTTTATTTGTTATATATTTATTCATGTGTTTGTTTACTTAGTTTTTTAAGTGTTGTCTGACTTTCTCACTATAATGCAAAACCTAGGTCAGTGGCCTTTTTTCTCTCATTTGTCTAGGAGAATAATAGGAGCTCAGAAGGATATTTCTGGCTGAACACTTGGGAGCTGTTAACATTAATATAATTTTTAAAATATCCAGAATAAAGGCAAAGTAGAAACAAGGGAAAAATTTTAACTTTTGGATACAGATTATCTGAATTTAAATTTGGGCTATGAGAAACTATAGAGAAATTACCATGTTTTTACTCCTCAGCCTTTTCACTTATTAAGTGGGGATTATAATATTACATATTTCATTGGTTTTTGTGAGGATTAAATTAAAGAAGGCATGTAAAGTTCCCAGCAAATTGTATGACAAGGAAGGTATACACTGTCAATAATAGCTGTAGTTTTGTTTGAAACAAAAATTACTGGTGTTGTTAGGGTAGGAAAACAATTTACATAGAAAAACTGAAAATATTATGTATTTCAATTTTCTTGACAAGTAAACTCAATTAAGGATTATGTTTCACTCACTGCTACAGAATCAGAGTCTCTGATATGTAATAGATATTCAGTTTTTGCAAATGAATGATTGATGAACAAATGAGTAGTTTAATAGTGTGACAAGCAGTGTAATAGAATGGAAAGAAGGTTTGTAATCCAAACCAAATTAATGTGTTTACTAAAAAAAAAAAAGCTTTAATGAACACTAACTGCGTGCTGGTCATTATTCTAGGTAATGTGGAAACAGCAATGAACTGCACAAGCATAACTCCATGAGGCTTATGTTGAGAAAAACAATTCAGGGAAATGAGACCAGGTTTGCTGGTGGGCTGTGATTTAAAATAAGTATTAGCGATGGAATCGCTGAAAAGGAGATGTTTAAGAAAAGACCTGCAGGAAGTGTGGGAACCAGCAGGAAGTGAGGAAACCAGCTGGACAAGTGTCTGGGGAGCAATGTTTTTGCTGGAGAGTGCAGACCAAGTTGGTTGTTGGCACCAAGTTAATGCCAACAGGAATTCCCAATTTGGGGCACAGCGAAAACAGGAACTTTATGCAGTGCAAACAGCTCACTTGTGATACCTCATGGTCGTGAGAACAGTTTGGCTGGGGAACAGCTCAATAGTGTTACAGCTCAATTATAAAGCAGCATGGCTAAGTGGCTATGGAAGAGCACGGCTGTGAGGCGACCCTCAGGTGAGACCCCTCTCCCGGTAGGCAGCTCTGCTTTGCTCTGGCTGGCTCCACTTGCTCCAGCTGGTTCCACCCTGCCCTGTTCTGCTCACCAGTCTACTTTCCTCCAGTAAGACATCTTCAGTACTTCAGCTCCAGCTGGGGAAAATCAGTCTTCCATCTTCTGTAGAAAGAAAAAGTGCACCTTCAGAGTCAGAGTGAAGCTGACTTATGTAGAAGGAAGGCCTCACCTCTGGTCCCTGGTTGCCTTATCTTCATGAGAACAAGAACTTCTGGCTGTTTGATTGGTCCAAAGGCATTTTCCTGGTTGGTCAAAATGGAGTCTTTCTGACTGGTTGGTAAAGATGTTGATGGGGATATAGCTGCACAGCTCTGATTGGATGGGGAAAATCTCAGAACTGTTGGTTGAATTACAATTGAAGGTCCCCCTTTATAAGGGCTGGCTCAGATGGCAGGACACAGTGCAGGAGACATACAGTTCAGTTCAGACTTTTCCCGTGAAGTGCACCTTGTGAAAGATGCTCTGTTTAGAAGTGGTTGCTAAGCTCCATGTTTTCCTTATTTGTTTTGTTTTGTTTTGTTTTGTTTTAATTTGAGCCCAGTTAGCTACCAGGAGCCCTTCTTGGTAGGTGTCTCCCTTCTCAGGGTCCACCAGAGAAAGCCTATGCAAAGGCCTGAGGTCAAGTTGCGCAAACAAGAGCCTACTAGTTGGGCTGGTGGAACAAGCAAGACAGTGGTAGGGAATGAGGACAGAAAGGTCAATTGGAGCAAAGAATATGGGACCACCAAAACCATCATAAGGATGCTGGCTTCTACTGCAGGCAAGAAACGAATCCATGGTGTGGGTGACTGATGGAATGATAGAATCTGACTGCCTTTAACAGGAGCACTCTGTTGCTCTGATAAAAACTGACTACGGAGTAAAAGGATGGAGGCAGAGACAGCAAGGAGGAAGAACTGGGCCATGATGAGAGCAAGGACAGTGGAGAATGTGGTCAGATTCATAATTTTCTGGCAGATGGGATAAGAAATAGTTAAGTCCAAGATGATGCAGGGGTGAAAACACACACTTAGTTTTGTAGCCATCTTTAAGCGATCTCATTGGGTCATGTGCCCATGACCACTTTTCCTTTCAAAACGCTATCACTGGATTTTGGTTGCTATAAAACTTTTGTGAACCTAATTCTCCAGGAGAGAATCAGAATGAATATAACACAACTCCAAGGGGTCTTAGTTCAGCACGTATTGACAGAATAGCTGTACTTCTCACAGTTTGTTCCTTGTAACATCTTCCCCACAAAATTTTAACTAATGCTACTTAAAACGTCGAATAACATTTAGTAAAAACAAAAATAAATAACAACTATAAGCCAAAGAAAGAGGCTTCAAAAAAAACCAACGCTGCCAACAACTTGATCTCAGATTTCTATCCTCCAACACCATGAGGACATAAACTTCTCTTGCTTGAGCCACTTGGTCTGTAGTATTTTGTTATGCAGCCCTGGGAAACCAACACACAGAGTGTTTGCCCCATTCACAGAACCTTTCTAAGACGGTGCACTAAGAGGATCGCAAGACCACTCAGATATATCAGGGGCAATGGGAAAGTGACTATTTAAGGAGGAAATCTCTGGAAGTGAATCTTTAGATGCTAAAGGTATAAAGCTATCAAGAAGCAGAAAATAAAAGCATATGAAGAGGGAAACATAACATGTCTCATAAAATGCACTCAAAGAGGCTGGTCTTCTTACTCTGGGACAAAAATAGGAGGAGGATTTCAGACTAAAGCAAGGAGACCACACCCCACTGAGGATGCACCACAGATTCTGAGACAACCATAGATGATCCTAAGCCGTGATCCAACTATTTTGACTTTCTCTGTGTAGCTGCTAGGATTAGGATGAAAAACAAATTGGAATTTGGAGAGAATGAAAAATTACGGAATTCATTTTCATTTGATAACCTAGTACTTAATATGCTTGTGACACACTCTGCCCTGTTAATTGCATTTCATTTTGACAGTCTCTTGAGATATGACTGCTAGCACAATTCTAAGGAAGTGCATGCGTGTATGTGCTGTGGGGATGATGGGTAATATACCATCAAAGGCTACAATTTATGAAAATAATTCATGGTGAAATTTTCAGAAGGGAGCTCCATTATAGGTATTTCTTGAAAAAAAATGTTTAAATGAATTTTTTGCTATTTCTGTTATTCCATTCAGTTGACTCACTACTCTTTAAGGGTTTCCCATAATTTACCAAGAAGAAGAATTAAATACTCTTCCCAAAGTGTTTTTTTCTAAAGGTTACTGGCATGGGCTTCAGAGATAATTAATTTCTTCCCTGCAGACTTGTCCTCAACACCTGATGAGGTCTTACAAAAAGAAATTCCATGTCTCATACCAACATTTCAGACTAAGCACTAAACAGATCACAAAATAGAAACAAATTCACAACTAGCAGGAGGTTTCGACGAAGGATCTGGCTAAAAATTGCACATACCGAATTCCTTTAAAACAAACCTGAACCACTAGATGGGAGCTGGTTTCCAATGGAACCACCCAAGTGACAAGGGGATTGGACCTTTCAGACTCATCTCCTGCCATTAGATAGGGGAGAGGGGCTGAAGGTGGAATTGATCATCACCAATGGGCAATGATTTTAGTCATTGTGTCTTTGTAGTAAAGCCTCCATAAAACCCAGAACGACAGGGGTCAGATTGTTTCTGGGTGGTGGACACATGGAGATCCTCAGAGGATAGTGGGCCTCCAGGGCAGAGAAGCTCTGTGCTCCTCACCACATTTCCTGCTGTGAGAAGAACATCTCATCTCTTCCATCTAGTGCAGGGGTGTTGAACTCATTTTCACCGGGGACCACATCAGCCTCACAGTTGCCTTCACAGGGCCGAATGTAATTTTTGGACTGTATAAATGTAACTACTCCTTAATAGTTAAGTGAGAGCTTGGTGCTGTTGCCAGGTAGAAACAAGGTGCCAGGCCAGATAAAACAAGGTGGAGGGCCGGATTTGGCACACGGGCCTTGTGTTTGCCACCTGTGCTCTGGTGCTTGATGAGCTGTATTTTTTTCATAATAAACCTGTAAATAGTAAGTAGACTCTTTCCCTGAGTTCTGTGAGCCACTCTAACAAATATTTAACTGCAGGAAGGGGTCATGAAAACCTCTGATTTATGGCTGGTTGGTCAGAAGCACCTCGACTTGGAGTTGGTGTCTGGAGTTGCAGAGAGGGCCGTCCTGGGGGACTGAGCTCTGACCTTAATTCCCTGGTAGCCTCAGAATTGAGTCAAGCTGCAGGACATCCAGATGGTGACTGGAGACTGAGAGAATTTCTTGGTGAGGAAAACCCCAACGGCAGTTGTCAGAAGCAAAGTACTGTGAGTAGCAGAGTAGAAGTGGAGAAAAAACACAGAGAGAGTTTTCCTTTTTCATGTAATGCCAGGTGTTCAGCTCATACTTTGGATTTAAACAAGAACGATAACAGTAAAGCAAATCAAGAAACCAAGCTATGTTTCAGTCCTAGAGGAGGAGGCTATTTGAGAAGAAATGTAACCAAAGCCCAATACAGAACAATTATGGATAAAATTTCCATATGCAAAATACTGTAAAGGCTGTGTACTGGCTTATCCAAAACAGCACACTTGAAACTATATGATCTTATTAGCCAATACTACCCCAATAAATTTAATTTAAAAAGAAAAATGAGTGAAACCTATGTGGGTGAGGGAGACTGATGTTTGAAGTTGGGGCTGGCTGTAACCTTTCATCTCTCATGGTCAGACGCCAATACAGAATGTTAAGGGCCAAAAATCAAATCACAGAAAGCCTGTTCTACTACAACATATACCCCAGTGGGAACCGGGTTTTACACATTTGCGGTGCATGTGTGTGGAGATCTGGTGGCTTCATGAATGATTTCTTTCAGGGGCTATTTAGAAGCTATCAAAGGCAAGTTTCTCAGAATTTAAGAAGAGAGCATTAGCATCATATAAAGATTATAAGAAAAATGAATATGGAGAGTTTTACAGCAAGGCCTTCCTTTGGAGCAAACAATGACATTTTAGTGGCTTTAAGTTTCATTATAATTTTCATTAACTTAAGGGATATAAGGCACTGAGGAAATATTGGTGAAAAAGCTGCATCTCTGTGTGTTAGGAAAAGAAAAGATTGATGATGAAGTCTACAACCTGGGAAAGATTTTTAATTTTGATGAAACTGGTCTCTTTTAGAAGCAGGTGCCCTTGAGTGTGGACGTTTTGGGGGAGAGAGCTTGAGCCTCAGGGTATGAGGCTGCTGAGGATCTAGGAATGCTGGGCTGGGCATAACTGCTACTGGGGATTTGGTTGTGTGACTCTCTTTATTAAGCTCATTATTGTTTTATTGATGGTCTGCACTTTGACAACCATGGGACTGGGGTGGTCTGCCCTTAACCCTAGTTTTCTCATCAACCTCTCTTTCTCTCTGTTGCTCGCTCACGCTTTCTCTCTCTCTCTCTCTCTCTCTCTCTCTCTCTCTCTCTCTCTCTCTTTCTCTCTGCTTTTGTGGCAATACCTTTGACATTTTAGTAGAAATGGCTGTGCTTAAAAATACAGAGATAAATGCCAGAAGAAACAGCTAAATACATGAAATTATGGCCTTTGGAGAGCAGCACTTGAGGGAAGGGAAGCATGAACAGAGCAGTATTTTCTTCTCCTTATAAGCCTACTCTGTGCAACATGGATAAAAATAAACTTCAGCCACATCAATACTAAAAGACTTCAGCAAAGTTATATGTCTAAATAAGATAAGAGAGTAGTTATATGTTAAGCAAGTTAACACATTAGTTAAGCAATTAGTTAAGAAATGTTAAGCCATCTAACAGATTAGTTATGTATTGAGCAAGTTACAGGTCTAGAAATATAACACACTAGATAGGCTGACATGTTCTGATCACATGCCACTCATATATACTGGATAGGTCATAACAAGCAACTTTTGAACATATAGTTGAGTGGTTAAAAAATTAAACCAAGGACTAAAAATACATAAAGAATAAAAAAACAAGGAGTCAGTTACTGTGAAAAGAAAAAGATAGACAGACAGAGAGAAACAGACAGAGAGAGCCCTTGACATTGGAGAGTGTTTTAAAAGCTTGTCTATCTTTGCCTGGACACAACATGGAAACAAACAACTAAAACAAATCTCTTTTGAGATTCTGTTAGCACAGCTCTCATGCAGGTTGGGGGGTTAAACTTGTACTATTTTTTAAGCTAATAAATTAAACTAAAATGTGTTCCTGGCCTGATATGCTGGAGCGCTGGACTAAAGCAAACATGAAACACATCCTTTACTAGGCTACTCAGGGTATCCACATATACCACTCAACTGAGTGTGACTCACAGACTAAAATTACAAAACCCGCAAAGGAACAGTCCTATATTTAGTCATTCAATACCTATTTCTCGATATCAGTTGTAAGTCAGACATTGGTCTAGGCACTGTGGAAGGACCAGAGGGAAAAAAAAGCAAAAGCTCCCAGAGAAGGAACATTCAGGTTGAGGAAACTGAGTTCAAACCTACCAAGGCTCCAGCAGATTTAGATTCCCCCAACTTCAAACAAGGGAGCAATGGAATAGCCTATAGATTATAAACATTGCTAAAATCACTAAAATTAACACCAGGGTGATATAATAAAATAAATAAATGCAAACCAAAATGAAAAATATAGCCACTGAAATAAGAAATAAAATAAAATAACAACCAAAACTCAAACCATGGTTTAAACGGCTGTTTCCACAGAGCTGAAGAATTAATGAATTGACATAAATCTGAAAAAGTGTTCTGGATACACCAAAGACAAAATGAAGAGAAGAATATGAAAGGTTGCCATGCGGCAAGACCATGAAAAGATCCACTTACTGTAGAAAGAACCAGAGGGAGGCAATATTGAAAATCCATGGGGTGTTGATTATTTTTCAGAATTAATAAATGTTTATGTTAGGAACAAACTTTGACTTTTTTTCTGAGTTGATAAATCTATATCATTCCATGCATCCTCACACCATTACAATATTTGTATTCTATTATTATTTTTTGTTGTATCACTTTTTTCTTGCTCCCTCTCTTCCTTCCTTCATTTCTTCCTTTCTTTCTCTCTTCTTTCCTTCTTACCAAGTTCTTGAGTACCTGCCACCCACAGGTACTATGAAGAGGGCAATGCTGAGCTTTGAAGGGTTGTACCATCCAGTGCACAGAACTGCCATGGCCCTCAGTGGGTTCTGGAGAGCAGAGTTGAGAAAAGGGCTGGTCCTTGGACACATGCAGATATAAGTTCAAGTCCAGGATCTTATAAGGAGTCTGTGAACATAATTTCTTTATCATCAAAGTAAGATAATAAAGTCTATCAGTGCCAGTAAGAATTCAGACAGGAGATGGATTCCCCACTAGGGAACTCAACGGAGAGAAGTTAATAGAAAGAAGTGTTAACTAGGTGTTAAGCAAGTAAAATTCACAAAGGGGAAGAATAAGTTGTGGAGATGGACGGACAAAGGGAAAGGGTTAGAATTATGGATGTGCAACTTGCTGTATGCTCTGGCTGAGGGCACCATCTTGGGCTGGCATTCTCAGGGCTCAAGAAAGGGCCTGAGACTCCAAGGCCAGGGCCTCTTTCTGTGTGTGTAAGGGAGCAGAGAGGGGAGGACACTATGAAGCAGCTTTTTTAGTATGTTTGGGAAACTAGAGACTAGAAAATCAGAACCAACTGCTGCTACTAGAAGAAACTGTTGTAACAAACTACGTCTATCAAAGTGAAGACATTTTGTTAGGGTGAGGCTGACTGTAAGGGGGAACCCAATGATGGAGCACATCTCTCCTTTTGTCTTCTCATCTGCTTTAGCACCTCCCCTTGGCAGAGCCCCACAGCCTGCCCCTGGCATAAGGAGGTGTGTCTTACAGAGTCTCAGTCCCATTGTCCAGAGCATGAAGTCATAGACCAGCAGGATTTCCAAGGCAAGAGCTTACTCACAGGCTGATTCAACCAGTGGCTAACTCAGCATCCACGCAAACAGACATGTATTTACATTATATAGGATGACAGGAAGAGTGTTATAATTCTCCTAAGAAGGTGTTATTCTTTTTTGTACAAAGAAAGATGTTTCCATCTGCTCCCCAGAATGAGGAGGTAGGAAGTCCTACTGGTCATTGTATCCATGTCTGGGGGAGAGTCACAGCTAACACTCTCTGGACTATGTTAATTATTTTGCAAATTTAGTCATGATCTCATCTGAATATTTTCTTACCTGAAGAGTCCATTGTAGATAGAGAGAGAGACTTCTGGCTAAGATGGAGGCATAGGTAGGTACACTGTACCTCCTCACATAACCAAAAGAAGGACAACAACAAATTTTAAAACAAAAAACAACAGAACTGACAGAAAATTGAACTGTTTGGAAGTCCGATAACCAATCTGTTAAAAAAGAAACATTCATCCAAACCTTTAGGAGGGGCAGAGACAAGCAGCTGGGGTGGAGAGGACTTACAGCAAGGTGGCAGCTGGCTGACCAGATGAGGTGGCATGTGGAGGACTGGGGTAGGTGAGACAGCAGCTGGCAGATGGAGCAGTCCCACATTTGTATGCAGATAAACCCAGAGGAACAACTGGGGAGTGAGACAGACCGCACAACCCAGGGTTCCACCATGGGGAAATAAAGCCTCAAAACCTCTGACTGACAAAACCTGTGGCAGTTAAGGTGTCGGGAGAAACTCCCAGACTCACAGGAGATATTGTTGGAGAGAACCACAGGGTCCTAGAACATACACAAACCCACCAACCCAGAAATCAGCACCAAAAGGGCACAATTTGCATGTGGGTAGCAGAGGAACTGACTGAAAGCCTGCCAAGAGCTGAGCAAGAGACACTGCTCCCTCTCAGACCCCTCCCCACATTCAGCACCACAAAACAGTGACATGGGTTGCCCCTCCCTGGTGAACACCTAAGGCTCCTCCCCTTACTATATGTCAGGTGTGCTGAGACAAAAAATATGGCCCAAATGAAATGAGTAAGAGATGGCCAACCTATCAAATGCACAGTTCAAAACACTGGTAATCAGAATACTCACAGAAATAGTTGAATGGTCACAAAATAGAGAAAAAAGTGAAGGCTATGAAAAGTGAAATAAAGGAAAAGGTACAGGGAACCAACAGTGATGGGAAGGGAACCAGGACTCAAATCAATGTTTGGACTAGAAGGAAGAAATGAACATCCAACCAGAAGAGAATGATTCACAAAATGAGGAGAGGCTTATGAACCTTTGGGACAACTTTAAACATTCCAACGTCTGAATCATAGGGGTGACAAAAGAATAGGAATATCAAGAAACGGAAAACTTATTTGAACAAATAATGAAGGAGAACTTCCCCAATCTAGTAAAGGAAATAGACTTCCAGGAAGCCTAGGAAGCTCAGAGAGTCCCAAAGAAATTGGGCCCAAGGAGGAACACACCAAGGCACATCATAATTACATTACCCAAGATTAAAGAGAAGGAGAGAATCTTGAAAGCAACAGGAGAAAAGGACACAGTTACTACAAAGGAGTTCCCATCAGACAATCAGCTTATTTCTCAAAATAAATCTTGCAGGCAAGAAGCGACTGGAAAGAAGTATTTAAAGTCATGAAAGGCAAGGACCTACATCCAAGATTACTCTATCCAGTAAAGCTATCATTTAGAATGGAAGGGCAGATAAAGTGCTTCCCAGATAAGTTCAAGTTCTAGGAGTTCATCATTACCAAACCCATATTATATGAAATGTTAAAGGGACTTATCTAAGAAAAAGGAGATGATAAAAAATATGAACAGTAAAATGACAACTAACTCACAACTATAAACAACCGAACCTAAAAACAAAAAACAAACACAAACTAAGCAAACAACTTGAACAGAAACAGAATCACAGAGATCAAAGGAGGGTTATCAGTGAGGAGGGGGAGGGGGAGTGGGGGAAAAGGTAAAAGGAATAAGTAGCATAAATGGGAGGTACAAAATAGACAGGGGGAGGTTAAGAA
Organism: Anoura caudifer; assembly: GCA_004027475.1. Taxonomy (NCBI): domain Eukaryota; kingdom Metazoa; phylum Chordata; class Mammalia; order Chiroptera; family Phyllostomidae; genus Anoura; species Anoura caudifer. The sequence goes on from PVKU01000541.1 coordinate 349,148, forward strand.
AAGTATAGGAAATGTAGAAACCAAAGAACTTATATATACAACTCATGGACATGAACTAAGGGGGAGTGGAAGGCCTGTGTGGGGGGTGCAAAGTGGAGGGGAATAAGGAGGGGAAAATGGGACCACTGTAATAGCATATTCAATAAAATATATATTTTAAAAACAGTCCATTATATTAGCTTCCAATGAGATTGGTTAAATAAATATATAATGATAAATTTAACCCCCAATAAAATGCGTATAAAATGATAAGGTAAAGGAGAAGAGAGCAGAAAAATTAGGTTAGGTATGTATACACTTAAATTTGTAGACACACTCACATACACATACCAGCAAAGAACAACATATACTTAGCTTCTAAAACCTTTATTTCTGTAACTGGTTACAAAGTCATGGTTAACATTTATAACTTTTTTCTTTTTCACTCATTCGGAGTTTCCCTTAACCTCAGCCAGGACCTTGACTGATCAGCATTTTTTAACTTGCAGAGTGATCCAGACCTTCGTTCCTGAGGGGTCGGAATCCTCATGGCGCTGCCCCAATTTCGTAGTTCTCCCTGTAGTGTTCCGCTCTGTTTACCACGGGGCATGGGAGCAGGAAGAGGGGCTCCTGGGAGTTAATTCCTCCCGGTTCTAGACATGGCTCTTCACTGCCACTTCTCCTTGATGACAGGGATCAGTCATCTCTGCCAGTAGGTTCACCCCAGGCTTCCTAACCTGCCTTGGCAGAGCAGGGTCAGGACGAGTGGAGATGAGCCTGGACACCAAGTGTCTGGTGGCAGCAGGGTCTCTGCAAATGTGAGATCCTCCCCTGAGCGCTCCATTAGAGGACACTTGTTTATTTTACTGAGGGTTATTGTCAGGGGCTCTTCTGAAGAGGTCCCCAATAAATATATCTCTTTTTATTTTTGCCTGAGTTCTGGACAGTTTGAGGAATAATAATTTTTTAAACAGAGACTACATGATCCTCTTTATTAACTATTGACACCAAGCTGAAGGACGACGGATCTCTGAGGGAGAGTTGGTCTTGCCTGCTGACTGAGCCCCAGGATGCAGCAGCAGGTTTGCCCATCTGGTCCCTGCAGCCCAGGGAGCAGCTGAGCCAGGTGAGACTGGCAGCATGGGCTGCCGAAGGGGCCATGTGCTCCTGGGCAGCTGGCTCCCAAGATAAGAGTAGAGGTTGGAGCCAGGCATGGCCCACTGATTCTTCCCAAATTTCCCAGGTAGGTAATTTAGTCAGCTCCCCGCTTCTCTTTACCCAGGAGAGCAGGGAGAGGAAAGGCTGGAGGCAGGGATGGTATTTGCAAGGACACTGGGGAGGCCCAGCTTCCACAAGTCCAGCAACTATCAATCAACGTTTAGGATGGGCCAGATTTGTTCCCTGCCCCTGAATGTGCAAGAGTGAATGCAATCCATCCAACTTTTTCAGTAAGACATGGCCGGTGGGCCTTCCTCAGGAAAGGGGAACAGGAAACACCAAACGAAGGAGAGGATGCCACATCCGGGGCGCTCCAGAGTCAGAAATCCTGCTGAACGGGAGTGTTAGTGCCTTTCAGTACTGTGCTATCCAAGGTCAGATGAATTGTCTGTTCAATACTGTTTTCTGAAAACTTCATACATTATGTACACAACATTCTGTTGGGATAGAGTCCAACTCTGGGCAGGATTAAAATAAAGCATAGATTCAATTATATTTTTAGTCACTTGATGGGAAAAATTACATATAGTTTTATGTGTCTGTACCCAAAAAGAGTTTGGATACATCCTGTGTTAGGAACAAAATAAATACAAATTATTCTGTCATTCTTTCTTTAAAGCCCCAGATCCCTGTATTTCTGCCAGGTTTGAGGGTGCTTTTCATTTCAGTAATGAATACACAATGGCACCACTTCTTAGAAATCCTACACGGAAGACAGCGAAGACAGCGTTATCACCCCAGCTATCCATTTCTGCAAACAACCTCCTCTCACCTGTCCCCTCCCTTCCTCTCATCTCAAACGTTGCCCATCCTGTCTTCCCAGGGTGCCAAGGTTGGAGAGCTACCCTCTTCTCACACAATTGGAGGGTCTGTTTTAGTGACAATTGTGCTGTGTCCTCTGAAGGAGGCCATCTGTTCACTTGGCGGATGTGAGTGTCTCATTACCTGTCAAGATTTCGAAGTTGGCTCCTGTTAATGGACTAGAATCCACACCTTTTGATTCTTCAGCTAAGGTCCTGTTGCTGCCAGAATCTGCTTCAGAGGAGATGGTTTCACAGGCTCTCAGGGGCCCCTTGGAGCTGGTTGGCCAGGTTTGGGTTGCTTAGACGGTGGGTGTTCGGCTTCTGTCCCCATCAGCAGTCAATTCATTCCTCACTGGCTCCATGCAGGGAAAGAGCTGTTAATCACAGAATGTTGACACCATTTCCCAATTATTTGCTGTTTTTCAAATAGTGCAGAGGGTGAAATAATGAAAGAAACAGTGTGAGTTCAAATTACCAAATACTCTGCTAAATAGGCTCATTATATGCAACGCAAATTAACTTTGCCATAGACCACTAATGCCAGATTAGTTAGTAATGTAAAGAGATTCACCTAGCTGGCCAGAACACAGTAGTCCAGATTGAAATAAGGAAAAGAAAATAATTATAAACTGTCCAATACCCTTATTTATTGTTGTCAATCCAACCATTTCCCTTTCTTGCCCAAACTGAGAAAACACATTATGAAGTAACAAGATCACTGTTCATAGTTCCACCAGCACAAACCAGCTGAAGGCCAGTTTGCCAGGAATTAGCATTAATTGGGAAAAGATCCAGGTGAGGGGATGAGCATTTATTGGAAACCAATTATGTATCAGTTATTTTTTAAGAGCCTTCTTTTGATTATTCCTTTTTTAATCTCCATAAACACCTAATGAGGCAAAGGCTAGAAGTTGCATTTTATCAATGAGGAAGGGCATGTTTGCAGACTTTAACTACTAAGTCCAAGGTCACCAGCCTAGAAAATTGCTAAGAGTGTAGATTTCCAGTGCTCTCTTCACACACACAAAGGGTAACTATGAGAGGAGAGGAACAAGTTAATTGACATGACTGGAGGAATCATTTCACTATGTATATGTATATCAAAACATCATGTCATACACCTTAAATATATAATGATTTGTTTTAAAATAATATAATAACAAATAACAAAGTTACCCAAAGAGATAGAAACCAAACCTAGCTTGGCCTGAGTGTATAGTCATCCCATTCTGACGTACATGTGAAACATACACATGCACATACAACAAGCATTGTAGTCTTTTAAGAGTGATAATTCATTCAATACATGTTAAGCTCCTACTATGTGTGGCACACTCTACAAGTCCTGGAGATAGAGCCCTAACAAAATCCCTGCCTTCATAGAGCCTCCTTTCCAGTGAGGGAGCCAACATCGAGCAATAACCATAGAGATATAATGAAAGGCTTCCAGTTTCTGGTCTGACATGTAGAGAACTTGGAAATCTTAACTCCTGTCCTCATAACAATGAAACAGGCTAAGTCCATTGAAAATCAACAACTCTTCTTAGATCCAACAGATAATCAAGCTAGCAGGGAAATTACTTCCCTCCCCCAAACTAGAGAGACCAGCCAATACAAGGAGCAGAAGCTGCTGCTCTAGCCTGGTGGGAACCCTTACTGTAATTAAGGGGTTGCTGGGGACTCAGTTTCAGAGAAAACATCCTTGGCTGGGGGAACACGTCTATGAGATTTTACTCCAGGAGAAGGGACATGGTAAATCACAGTCCCCTCTGGCCTTCTTGTCTCACCTACAGGGAGAGGGTAGCTATGAAGCATGGGCAAGGGCACAGCCTTAGGACACAGGCTCACTGAAGGCCTGACACCAAATCATAGGACCATAAAATGCTCCACATCTTCCCACCCCATCAACAACATTCCTGTACAAATCCCAGTGGATTATAGCTGATGTATGATTAAAATCCCATAGCCCCAACTATCTCTAAAATGCACCCCAAAGTCAACCATCCCCCCTTTCCTTTCCCACTGTTAGGACTTTAGTGCAGATTCTCAACATCCCTTCCCTGAACTAATGAAATACCTTCCTAGAAGGTCTTCCTTACCCCAGCCCCTCCAGTCTGTTCTCTGCATTACCTCACAGGAACCCCTCTAAAGAGTGGAGCAGACCACTGTTTGTGGTTCCCTCCGTGTGTCTCTGTGTGTAGCCTAGTGGCTGAGCGCAGACTCTGCAATCACAATGCCCTGTTCAAATCTTGGTTCCACTTCTCCACAGCTGTGACTTAAACCCAGGGAATGGTACCCCAACTATCAGTGTCAAAACTCTGCACCTCTACTAGGGAGAAGTAATAGCACTAATGTAGCATCTTCACACTGCACTTCTGCTCACTCATTTATTGCCTCCTGCATGCCAGGCAGTGTTTCAGGTGCTAGAGATGAGACAATGGTTCTTTAAACCAATGAGACCATCTGGAATAGGATAGAGAATATGGAAGGGATGAACTTGTCATTCATACAAGGAGAGATAAGGAGACACATTGGGTACAGGAGGCAGGGGAGTGACAGCCCAACAGAGCCATGGGTTACAGCAAAGCTCCTGCTGAGTCTTGACACCAAGCCCATTGAGAGCACATGTTCTCACCAGTCCAAACATTGAATAGAGGCTTAGAATCAAGACTTATTATAATTTAAAGGAAAAGCTAATAAATATGACATTATTGTAGACCTGAAATTGTATAATAATGAGATACTTATAGGCCGCTGTGCAAATTGTGTGATTTGAACCAATGAGTGAATTCCTTTGGCTGCAGGAGAGAGTGCAAAGATTTTTGGGGAAGGAAGGGAGGGCACAAGTTCCAACAGGTGGGTTGGAATGCTGGTGTGCCAGAATCCATTCCGAGCATTCAACCGCCCCCAGGAGATGTTCTGTGACCAGCCACACTTTATAGCTGCTGTCTTGGCTCAGTCCCCAGACCTGGTGTAAACAATCTGAACTTGACATTTAACATTAGGTCTAAACTGGACGGATAAATGAAGCCATTCTACAGACTGGATAGGCCACCTGGAACAAATACAATATCCATTGATGGGCAGGGCTCTCCTTGTAAAGTCTTGCGCAGGGACTGTAGACTTCTCAAAGTGCAACATCGAGCTGGTGGGGGAAAGAAAGTCATTGTGTCTCAGAGATGAGAAATGCCAAGGCCAGCCTGTGCATATTGAATTGTTAGCCAGCACTATTTGATTTTGATTACCAGAAGTCAAATTGCCAAATCACACTGTTTGAGGCAGTTCCCCACATGGAGATGCCTTCCTTAGAAGCACTCTCGCAATCTCAGACCCAGGGTATGTGAGATTGTTCCAAAATTTCTGCCATTCATTGAAAAGCTGTGTCAGAGGGAGAGGGAGATTAGTGGTGGGAAAGAGCTTTGAAGCTAGAGTTTGAAGCTCAGAGTGCTGAGTTCAAGTCCTGCCCTAGACTCTAGTACTTTCTTAGTTAACAATGTGTGTAGTTGCTAAGGTGCTTATGAAAAGCAAATAGAATATGGCAGGCCCAGAGAATTTGTCAACTGAAAAGAATAGATATTGGATAAGTTATTCCTTTGTAAATGGCATTGATGATATCATTTAACTTCTTTAAACAATGTAAATGAAATAACTCACACAGCACTTACTACTGACAGAAAATATATTATGTTCTAAAAGTTCTACACATTCTAACTTATTCCCATATGAATCCTATATAGTACGAGTTTTTATTATCCCCATTTTACAGAAGAGGAAACTGAGGCACAGAGGAGTGGAGTAACTCATCCTAGGTCACATAGTCTGTAAGGAGTGAAATGAAAATTATAATTAATTTGGTCCTAGAGTTCTTAGTTTTGGCACAGGGCTATGCTGCTGGTCTGAATTTGGTTTCTTAAGTGTTCTCCTACCTTACTGTGCTTGCCATTCCTTACTGAGGTGCTCATTCCACTCAGCTTTCTCCCAAAGACCATTTATTTCAAGGTTATGGCTGTGCAGCAGAGGTCCAGGCCCAATGTGCCATTGTGGTGGTGATGATAAGGCATAAATGTTTTCCAAATTGCTGAGAGGTGGGGAAGGATCCAATCTAAATGGACACAAGTTATGGGCTAACAAGGGCCATGTGGGGGCTGCCACCAAGCACGTGCCAATAGTGAAATGGGTTCCAGAAAGTCAAGGGACTTTGTGGAACACACTCCTCCATCTTGTTTGTGCTCCCAAAGTTTTTCTCAGCCCTGAAGTTTATTGTGAATACAGTGCAGAATGATTTTCAACAGGGACTGTGGTGTCAGAGAAACAAGCCACATGCAGGACAGGTTTGGGGAAGGGACGGGGTGGTAAGCACATGCTCCCTGTGGCAGGGCACAGGGAAGCTTCCTCAAACTTAGCAATCATGACCTCACACGAGGCAGAACAGTTGCCTGGATGTTGGAACAACCTTCAGTGTAGAAGGTTCAAAAGGAAACGGGAGGTGAGAAAGTTGAGAAAACATGAATTGGTCTTTCCATTAACTTAGCACAAGAAGAACATAGGTTCTTCTGTCTCCCTCCCTTCCTTCTTTCTTTATTTCCTTTAGTTTTAGACATAAAAGGGCCATTGGAGTACATTTCTAGTCTCAGAAGAAAAAGGCCACAGAGATGGAGAAGTTTAAGTAAAGAGATAATTGATGAGACTATCTGATTTGAAGAAGCTTCTCTCTTCCGTGGGGGATGGCATCAGTGCCGAATCTCCAGTGGGCATTTTAGATGCAGAGTAAAGGGGTCGTCAGGCAGATGAGAAGTCTCCCGGGATGCAGCAAACAGCCCAAGACAAGGCAAGAGAACAGCTGATCAGAGAATAAATAAGACCTAATGGTGCAGATGAATAGTGATGATGGTCAAAGAGACACTGGGGTGAACATTTCTCCAGGCTAATGGGCTTGAATTTTATCATTAAGATGCAGTGAATCAGTGAGTTTTAATAACAAGAATGTTAGGATCAGTTCTTTGCCTTAAGGCATTGATTGACAACAATGGGGACAAAGGTCAGCCCAATGCCACCAGTACATACTGAATGCCCTCCCTGCATTCTGTCAGCTGGACTGGGAACCTAGAGTATGTGCCTAGTTCTGATTTTTAAAATGCGTATTTCTGTGTGCTGTGTTTCTGGCAATTGCCCCAACAGTGTTCCCTAAAGGTATTCGTGGACCTTGTTTTTATGTCTTTTAATTCGGTAAATTGTCCTGTGAGATGGACAGATTGACTCATGTGGTGTCTTTCTTTTTGATGTTCCTTTGCTATTTATTTCTTTGGGTAACTGTCCTGCAGAAATTCTAATTAACATACAATTAAATACGAAAGCAATCAACCCAGGACGATGCCTCCTGTAATTTGCTGCAATCTTGCCCAGGCCCTGCATCCTTTTTACTATTTGATAATTCAAGCCTAGGTAGCACAACATTCAATTATGAGCAGTCTCAATATTGAAGGAGTACCTGGATACAATGCAAAATCAAACCAATTAGGGCGGTCTTGTTTTCTTTGCAACCTACAAAAATGGCACCTCAGCAGGAGGCAAAATACACACATCGACCCACGGAGGACCCAGGTAGTCACGAATGAAGGCAACCTGGCTAAGCAACATTGGAAATAATCAGGGAAGCTTTTTGTCTCAGATTTCTTTGCTTTGCTGTTAAAACATTTACTTAGGGGAGAAATGCTGTATTTCCAGACCAGGTTAGTGCAACAAACAGAGTTCCCAGGGCAACACAAGTCGTGTGGTAAAAGAGGCAACCAGGAGCCATTGTGGAAGCTTGCTCTGTGCCAAGCACCTTAGGAATCATGCCGATAATTCTCATGATAACCCTGCCAGTGGGTCTAGTATCCTCATTGTAGACTCGAACCCCAAAGACTCAGAAAGTTTACTAGAAACCTACTGTGGTGGATGGGTCAAGAAGGAAAGGGATATTTTAGACTTTCTGGTGAAGGACATTCAGAGTGGGGAAAGGCGTATTGCAACATGATATGATGTTTCCTGAACCATCAAATAACTGCTTCAACACAAACAGAATAAAACAAAACTGGGCTCAACCTGCCCATCCTGCAGGGCCAGCAGGAGATAGGACCTGAATTCCTTGGGTCAGAGTTTACCAAGTACAGAGAGCACTTCTGTAGAACTCCAGGCCCAGAAGTTTAAGCAGAATCTCTTGAGGTTCCCATGATGTTCAAGTTTATCCAAATGGTGCATGGCTGAGAAGAGACTGAGAAATACTGCGTTACACCACATGTCCTTGTACACAGTTATCCATCAACTTAAGATTCATCAAAACATGTACCAATTTTCTCTTTATTGAACAACTACTACATGCCTGGCATTGTACCAGATACTACAGTGTAATGGTAGACAAATCAGAGTTTCTGCCTCCATTGTTTTCTATTTGGGAACAGATAATAAGTAATAAACAATAATAACAGAGAATGAGTGCTATGAAAAAATATATAAAGCAAGGAAAGGGGATAAAAATGAAATTGAGAATGAGGAAAGGCATTCTCTAAGGTAGAAGGAATGGGCTGCCATAAGATGCTCAAGGTAGACATACCTTGAATATTGACATACCTTCAAATATTGAACAAGCAATATTTGAGCCAAGACCTAAGTGAAGCAATGAGAAAGCCCTGCAGAGAAAGCCTGTGACAGGCATGCTCCCACATACCACGTGGCCCAGGAATGGAAAAGAGACCATGTGGCTGGTGGTCAGTAAGGGATGCAGCCAGAGCGAGGCAATGCAAGGTCCTGTGGATCCTGTTGAGGCCTTTGAATAACAAACACACAGATAAATAACAGTCATAGTGAACATCTATGTTCCTGACAATGTTGCGCCATTTCTGTAGAAATTGTTATGAAATTCTCCCAGCAGTCCTGCTCCATGGGTAAGATATCAGAATTTGTTCAAGGTCTCGTAGCTGGTGAACAAGGAGCTAGGGTCTGAAAGCAGGCAGTGGGGCTCCCGGGTCTGTCCTCGCAATCACCATACATCAATGCCATTCTAAACAATGTTTACAGTAATCAAAACAGGGTCCCTGGAAAGTGAGAGACTGAGGAGCTACTTCACTCTGCAGGGCTCAAGGCTTTGCAGGTTGGTCATATGTACTTTGTCCATCTGCATGCTCTTCAGGCTGCTAAGATGAATTTACTAATTACTGGGCTAGTGCCAATCAATAATGGCCTTTTACAGAAGTGCATAAGCTGTTGAGTCTTATTATTTCAACAAGTCCTTAATGGAGGGAGGGAGGAAGGGAGGGAGTAGGATCAATCCTGAGTCAGACAGTTTCCCAGCAGGACTGGGTACTGATCCCAATGAGACCAGTCATTGTTGTCCAAAAGATTGACACAGTGTGGGACACATAACCTTGTCATGTGCCATGTCTCCAGGCCAGAAGGAAAGAAGTACAGAAAATCAGGTAGAGGAACAAGTGAACTCAGAAATACTGCCTCAGGGGACCTGGGTTTTGATCCTGTCTTCATCACTAACTTGCTATAATTTCAGAGGTGTGATATCTTCATACATTTCAGTTCTCACCAACCAGACGGAGATAAGACCTACCTCAATGGATTTAGGGGAGAAGTAAAGGATGCTACAAGACATGACCATTGCTCCTGTGATTGGCCCAGGAGCTGAAAGGTGACATTCTCACTATTCCTGGGGCAAAAATGGGACAGGAGTGACCCATGACTGGGGACCAATTCTAAGGACCTGAAACAGAGAAGTATTGGTTAGTATGGGAAGGGCATGAGTCCAATTGTAGGGGAAATTATAGGTTCACATAATGGAAATTCTAAGCACACATGGCATCAATCCAAAATGTCTCAGATGATGTCAGGACTGGTAGACCCAGTGTGGACATATAAGGAGGGCCGGGAGAATATCGGGGCAGAAATAGAACATGGAACTATTCACAGTATCGCTGCTCATTTTGAGGCCAGAGGGAGTGCCTGGCAGAAGTAATGGGGCTTTCCTTCAGTTTCCACGTCTCTGAGTGAGGTGTTCATTCACGTATTTATTCATTTCTTTCCTAATTTTCTCACTTTATTTTCTTTCATTTACTCAACAACAGTGGTTGTATGCCTACCTATTGTGTGCTAGTGCTTTTTCTAGCTACTAGGGTTGGAGCAAAGAACAAACCAGTCCTGGTCCCTACTCTCACCCACAATGGGTGACCTTAAAGGAATAGATGATAAGCACATGAACAGAAAAATTAAAAATTGTTCTAATAGGTAACAGAAAATAAAATGGGGGAATTGTTCAATGACTGGCAGGGAGTGGCTTTGGAGAGTGTGGTCAGAGAAGCCTTCTTTTCTTCCCTCATTTTATTTTGCAGATTTTAAAAATTCAGTGAGAAAGAGTAGAACACATGTCAACCCCTCATGTAGATTCACAAACTGCTCACATTTTGTCACACTTGCGTTTTCTTTGCTGAACCATCTAAAATTAAACTGCAGACATCATGACACTTTATCCCTAAATAGTTTAACTTAGCTTGTAGAAGCAAAGCACTTCTTCTATGTACTTCAGTATGGTTTATCACAACTAAGAAATTTAACGCATTCAACAATATCAGGTCGTAATAGATGTTAGGTTTTATGGGCCTCATGCTTTATGGGTTAGGATTTTTCAATTGAGGATATTGTTACATTCTTGTGTAACAAAAGAAAAGGCAAATTACCAAAAAATTTATATTGATGAAGTTCAAATGTAGTAATAATTGGGTATAATTTTGTTTTGCACTATATAAGGTCTCCTAATGAGAATGGAATTTGGGGATGCGGGAGGGGTAATAGTCCACCTAATTGGGACTCAAAGTTTATGTTCCCTGTCACCAAATCGATTGCAAACATTCATCTATTACTGCTGATCTGTGATAAGGTCTTACATATTTCATCTTTTTAAACGTTTTTACTAGTTTGGTACTGACAAATATTGATATCAGTCTACAGGCTTACATTTGAGCATATTTACCATTTGAAAGGCAGTTATAGAATTTTGTTACGTTCTTTTCTACATCTGCCTTTTAACATGTTATTACATTACAGATTAATCACTTTCAGTTAAAGGTTGGGGGAATCTCCTCAATTAAACATTTAAATAGGTTTTAAATCTGATAATTTCCTTTACATTTGGATCGGGGTCTGAAAAACACTGTTGGAACTGTAGTTAGAGCTCAAAAAATCTGTCTGCAAGTTTGTATGGGAGGAGATCTTGCCTCTTCCTTTAATTTCTGATAACACCAGCAGTCATACAGCGGGTCAACATTTCTTGTGATTTAATGACATTAAGCATCATTGAAATTACTTTATCAGGGTCTAAGTTTTGCACATCACTGTTTCACCTAGAAATTTTGTGTTGAATTCACTATGCAACATTTTCAAGGCTATTGCAAAATTTAATGTCTAAATTTATTTGAAGTTGTATATTAATGGTTGATGGTGCATATTTTGATCAGAAACATTTTAATCTTTTCCCAGCATTCAAACAATTATGACAGAACTTTAAGCCAATGAACGGCTGGGTGGTAAGTTCAGGATATTCAGTTTTTATTGCTACTAAAAAATCACAGAACACGAAAAATCACAGAACTAATAATCACCAGAACAAATAAAATACCCCACTAAGTTTGATTTTTAGAATGTCCTTCACCTTGGCTTCATTTGATACTTATTCATGATTTTGATTATGCATTTTTGAACAGAATATCATAGAATCAATGCTTTGTTCTTCTTAAAATTAATATATAACATTGTAGAAGTTATTTTGAGACTATTCCCTATTTTCATTAAACTATTTTGATTTATATATTATGTGCATATTTTATCAGCATGTCCTCATAGTTTGCTAGTTCATTCAATGAGTTATAATCCTTTACTATTATTACCATTTTGAATGCTCATTTTTTTTCAAAATGTGGCCAGTGAGAACCCCATCAACCTGTTTTCTCTGTCTTTTAACATGAGCCTATCACTCTCAGATTCCTTTTCTACTTTCCTTGGTCCAACCATGAAATCAGATATTTCCCAATAAGCAAGGGTTGCTGTTTTAGGAAATGCTAATTAAAGACTAAGATCTGGATAGTCGGTATCCACCCAGAGTCTGAGCTAATGATCCCAGGTCCTCATAATGGACGGAGCTAAAGGATATATCTTTGTTTATTCGCACACACATTGACATCTATTTTTCTGCTTATATTTAAAAGCACAAGTTCAATACAAAAACTCCAATCCCAATGCAAACCCACAGGGTTCAGTGTAGTTTTCTCTTTTCTTGTTTGCACTTCCCTTCTCCATTAGAGGGAAACCTATCTCCCATTATCCTTAAAGCATTTATGTATTTGATCATTTTTCCTGTATGTAGCTGATATTATGGCCATGACCCTTACCTGGCATGGAGTTAATGACATGATCAAAACTTCACAGAGTACCTACTATGTTCCACCCAAGTTGCTAGACATTCAGGAAGTAATGCCAAATAAAAGCAGCACAGAAATAATCACACAAGTCTGTTAAAAATAATCACACAAATGAAGGTGTAGTTGGAATTTATACCTATTGGGAAAATAAAGTTTAATTTATGAATGAAGGTGTAGTTGGAACTGGAAAACATGCTTGGAAGATGTAAAGCTCGTGGTGCCACCAGAGTTTATAAAAATGGCAACTAACCTTGCTCTGAGAGCAGGTGTCCTGAAGAAGTGAGGTTTTGAGTGAGAGCTGAGGAAAGCCTGACTGGATCTCTGTGAGCAGGAGCAGTGGGGTGTGAGAAGTCTAAGCAAAGCAGCAGCCCTGGCTGGTGTAGCTCAGTGGATTGAGCTCGGGCCTGTGAACCAAAGGATCACAGTTCGATTCCCAGTCAGGGCACATGCCTGGGTTGCAGACCAGTTCCCAGAGAGGGACACACGAGAGGCAACCATACATTGATATTTCTCTCCCTCTCTCCCTCTCTCCTTCCCTTCCCCTCTAAAGATAAATAAATAAAATGTTAAAAAAATTCTTTAAAAGATAAAAAAAGCAGCAGCCAGCTAGTGGAGAATATTTTATCATATGGGGGTTGGGGCACAAGAGTCAAATGGGGAGGTCACGATCAAATTTTCATTTTCTAAAGGTTCCCTGTGATTATAAGCCAGAGAGGTAAGCTTTGTATGCCTGTTCAGGAGCAATTGCAAAAACCCAGATACAAGAGGAAGACCACTTGTACCAAGGAGATCATTGCAATGCTCAATAAATATTGGCATGCATGATGAGTAGACCCATAACGCCTTCCCCCGATCACATCACTTTCCTTCTAGCACATTCCAACACACTTCTCATGATGACTTCGGTGTAATTCCTCCAGGACTCTTTCTGTGTGCACCCACATACTGTCCTACACAGCGGGCTAGACCACTGCAGCCCTGTGCCCAATCCCCAGCTCCACATTTTGCAATAACGTTGACCACAAGGTGTAGAAACTGTATTTCTTTGTCTTTGTTCACCACCACACTCTGTCTTCTTCAAGGTCAGACAACACATACCCAGATCTAGCTCAGATGGACACAGGTTTATTTTGGAGATGAAGGATTCTCTGTGACTCTTATAAGGGCAAAGGGTATTTCAGTCTGTGAGAGGTGTCACAGTCACAGTAGAGAGGGCCTTAAAATGCAATTATTTGGAAGCCTATTTCTTAGCCTAGGTTCATCCTATAACTTGAACCTGGGGTGGTGGGGGGAATCTCTCCCTTGCTGGACCTCAGTTTTCTCACATGCAAAATAGCAGAAACTGTTAATACATGCAGAGTGATTCCTTTGAATAGGGCAATGTTATGTTGAAAGTGCATGTTCTGTTACAGCCTCACAACAACCCTTTGAAGTAGATACAAGTGTTTTTCATGTAATAAATGATGAGATGGAGGCAGAGAAAGATTTAACAACTTGCCCATTGTCACATAGCCAGTGACAGTCAAGTCAAATCCAGGCCGTCTAGACCCCGAACTGGCACTGCTCACAATTCTGTCTGAAAATCACAGTAACGACTCTGAAGATCACCTTCCTGACCTGGTATCCAGTGAGGTGCTGATGCTGGTGATGGAGGGCAGCTCAGGAGAGATGAGGCAGGCTGGCTGAGGCTGGCTGAGGCTGTATAAATGATAGATGGATAATCATCTTAGATCCTCATAGGACTGTTCACATGCTAGCATGCTATCATACTGCTAATGTGGAGAATTGAGTGATATACTAAATAACACAAATACGTCCCAAATGTACACTTTAATTTCAGATGCTGGAGTCCAGCACACCTGATATTGACTGAATGAAGAAGCATAATAAAAAATATACACAAGGCTAATACTTCCATCAGGGAGGGTGCTTCGTGATGATGGATGCAGTAGTTAAACTGAACAGCAGAGTGAAACAAGAAACACACGTGCACGCACAACATGCGCATGCGCACACTGAAGTCCATTTGATGCGTACAGTTGGGCTCCGGAGCCATCAGATGCTTCACGCTGGTCCCCAAGATGACAGAGGATGTGGTGGTTGGTGTTTCATGACTTCTCATCCTGGCTGTCAGCCTACAACTTGATAAAATGGAATAATTTAGGTGTATCAGAGCCAAGGAGCATTCAGGTCTCCTGCGGGAGACAGTAAAAAGCTCAGCAGGCCCAGGAGCTTCAAAAGGCCACTGGTCACTAATTGCCAGTGTGAGAGAATCTGAGCGAGGTGATCCTTGACAGGATATGGGGCCCAGGAGCTGTGAAGCAGGCCATTCAGCACCTCGCAGCCACCAGCTCTCTGAACGTAGCTCCTGCACACCTGTCCCATAACACTATTTTCAAACTGAGGGGGATGATTTCCTCTACAGGAGGCTGCATCCTGGGGACTTCTGTGGACAAAGCACAATTGCTTGTGCCTAAGGGAGCACCACTTTCTTCAAATGTGTGATTTAAGGAGAAACTGGATGCGCACTCAGAGGCAGGATCAGGCAAAGATAAGAAGAGAAGGGAGGAAAGACACCATGTGTACCAGCAGCGAGGATGGTTTCAGTGGGTTGCCTTATTTCACTGATATATTCCTCCAACCTTGCGAGTACATTATTCTTTTCTTCCAAATGAGGAGCCGAGATTTGAGAATTTAAATAATTGACCAAGTCAACACAACAGGAAGGCAAAATCAACTCCAGTTTATTTGACTCCAAAGCTCATACAGTCATGCCCCCTTATCCATGAGGCAAAAGTTCCAAGACCCCCAGTGGATGCCTGAAACCACGGACAGCCCCAAACCCTATATATACCATGCTTTCTCTATACACATGTACCTCAGATAAAGTTTAATTTATAAATTAGGCACAATAAGAGATTAACAACAACTAATAACAAAATGGAACAATTATAACAATATACTGTAATAAAATGTATGTGAATGTGTTTTCTGTCTCTCTCAAAACATCTTATTGTACTATGCGTACTTATTGTACTATAGTACTATTGTACTATACGGGCAGTCACATAGACAAAGGATGATTCACATCCCAGGTGGGACGGAATGGGATGGCATGAGATTTCATCAGCTACTCAGAATGACATGCAACTTCAAACTTATGCATTGTTTGTATCTGGAATTTTCCTCTTAATATTGTTGGACCACAGTTGACCATGGGTGACTGAAACCACAGAGAGCAGAACCCAAGGAGGGACTACTATATTTGTTGCACAAAATATGCAGTTTCCCACTGAGATATGGAAGAGGCAAGCTCCCCTTCTCTTCTTCCATAGGTTCCATTGTCTGTTTTCTAACATTAATTATCACTTATCTCAGGTTTGCAAACCAGCTTTGATTCACAAGTACAGCCTTAGGAATTCCTATTTCATTCAGAATGTGCGCGTCTCACAAGATTTCCCGGTCTCATCCCTTTACTTCCCTTTAGCAGGTAATGGATGTCTAAAAGTGTGTCTTGTAGGATAAGTACCGAGCTAAAAGAAAAACTCCCAAGACTGTACCCTCAGAAACGAGAACTTCCCCAGGAAACGCATGGAGATTATTTCCTGGCAGAGAAAAATCCTCGCCAGCCTTTTCACTAATGCTGACACCCCTCCATGTCTTTGTCGACCCACGTAAGCACCAGACCTCCGCTAAGTGGTTCATTATCAACAGGAAGTCGATTAGGCAGATAGCTTCGTTTTACAGCAGTGGCATGGTAATGTTTCTATTGGTTGAAGACCAAGGCACTGATTGCCTGGCATTTGCTTGTCCATCTTCTTCCTTAGAGGAACCAGGTTGCATGCTGGCTGCAGGCAGGAAAGCTGCCTTGGACAGGTTCCTTACCCACTGTAGTCATTTTGACAAAGGGACTTTGATTCACACTGATTGTCACTTATTTAAATAGAATTCCTCTCTCCTCAATGAGAGTCCTTTGAGGGAAAGAGTCATGTGGGAAGAGGCTCTGAAGGTTAATGGTCTCCCACTACCCTGATGCTTAGTGCACTTGGTTCTCCTTTGTTTGATGCATGACTGAGCATCACCTTTGATTTCCATGAGGGAAGGGGTTGGCTCCACCTGCATGTCACTACATCCCAGTGTCTAACCAGGTATGGTGAATACTGCAGGTTCTTAAAGAGACCTGCTGAGTGAATGCATGCAAGCATTAACATACCTGCAGTAGATGGATTTCTACCTAGTCTTTTTAAAAAGGAGAAAGAAAGCTATTAACTACACATCTACTATGTGCTGAACACTGTGCTGAATGCTTAATGGGCATGATTTCATGAGAATTAGTGTGGTCATTTGCATACGAAGAAAAAAAAGCTCAAGGTTGTCAAGTAACTTTTGTAGGTTCACACAGCTAACAAACCACTGACAGAGCTGGGATTCGGATCCATCTATAGCTGATCTTGATAGTCAAGGATTACTTCTGTTTAGTTTTCTTTTCCTGCTGTATTTCTTCACATTCCTAACACTTTTGAAGTCCCTCAAGTAGAAAAGTATGAGCCAAGAAGACATGGGAAAAAGAACAGATGACCCAGTTTAGATGGATCTGAGGGCATAGGAATGTGTTCAAAATATACTCAGAAGGAAAGAATTCACAAACATGAAGCCTAGGGGTCCCAGTTAGTAAAGTTTTCCCTTGTTAGTAGGTCAGATAAGACAATTTGAGGTTCCCTATGGTTAGCTGGGCTATTACTTCAAAGAATAATGGGTCACTACTCATTTCTGCTGGAAGTAGACACAATCTGGGCTATTACTTCAAAGAATAATGGGTCACTACTCATTTCTGCTGGAAGTAGACACAATCTTTTCACCTATATCATTACTTTCATAGTATAGTCTCAGTCATTTTTTTCTGTGTAGTGGGGAAACATGGAGACAGTCATTCAATCAATCAATCAATTAATCAATCAATATTTCTTGTGTACTCACCAAGCACAAGGTTCTATATTAGACTCTGGAGATGCAGAGACACTGAAGTTGTGGTCTCTCCCTTCCCAGACTTTCACAGGAAAGTGATATTGAGACAATAAACAATCAGGTACAGCTTTTGTAGCCAGGCCCTCTGTGTGGGGCAAGGCATCCTTGGAGACACACTCCTGGGTTGGGTGAAATCATATCTTGAAAAATAAAAGAATGAGGTCATATTCTTGGAACCAGATAAGTTGATCAACATCATATACAAGAAAAAGCTTGATCCGCTACTCTGCTGTGGTACAAAAGGTTTTTAAGGAAAGATGTGGCTCTTTAACCTTCCTGGGCCCCACAGTTCTTAGTCTATCTCCTGCACATTTGGGGGTAATTCACTGTGTGTTCTCTGGCACACAGGGTGTCTGGGACAGTGGTGGAAATAAAAACCAAGGTGAAAGCAACAGGATGCCTGACTCTTTCAGGTATATTTATTGTTAGTATAAACCCATCACTATAGAGAACAGAAGAAACTTGGCAAAGGGTGACCAGGTGAAGGTGTAAGGTGAAGGAACACATCAAATGGTGGTGCCAGAGTCAAGGAATGTGACAGAGAAGCCCAGCCAGGACTTAGCAGGACCTCCCCACAGAGAGAAGATGGCTTTTCAATCACTTCTCACAGGAGCCCTGAGACGCTGAGATTTGGTGATTTGAATAGACACAAAATACTTGGAATGTCCTGTCACGACAGTCTGAAGGGCAGGTAATCACGACCATCCCTTTCCAGTTTTCTTGGTAGGGAAATGCCATTCAGCCAGATCTGTTTAGACCAATTAAATAAATACATAAAGCCTACTAAGGTCTTGCCTCCTGGTCCCTACTACCAGAGAGGCAGGTGGGCTGACAGTGCGTTCAAACGACTAGTGTGATATTCTCTGATCTGCCTTCAGCCAGTGCTCTGTAAGAGCAAACAGCGGCTGAGGCAACACAAACTTGCCTTAAACCAGCCATTGACTGTTACTATGGAAATTCTGGTAGTTGCCAGGTACAAGAAGACCCACCAACTGATTGAGGCAGGATACAAACAGCTTCTCTCCTTTAGAAACTTAGTAAAGTGTGGGACACTTGTTCTCACAAGAATGATTCCAGGGAGAATCTCCCAATGTGTGACTTCGTCAGAAAAAATCCCCAAAGAAGATTGCCTTTGAGATCTTCTGCAGGGTCCTGAAGATTCATTCTTGCCCTTTTGTGTCCCTTCATGTCCCAACATCAAGCCCTGGAGCAGCCAGTTGGACCATCCCATTGTACGGGTCTCCTTTTTTAGTCAATCAGACCCAGCTCACTGTGAATGTCAACTCTGCTTTCTACTAACAGCTCAAGCCAGGGAAAACAGGTTTATTTCTCTGATCCTCCATTTCCCTATTGTCAAAGTGGAAATGCTTATGAAACCCATCTCAAAGGGCTATCATGAGGGTTAAAAGAGATTATACCTACAAATGTTCATGCAGAAAAGACAGAGGCCACCCCTGGGCCTTTACTTCCCCTCATGTTTTAGTTCCAAAACATACACACTTATATGGAATATTATACTGAGATGCTACGGTACAATTCTCATCTCATTAGCAAATATTCATTCCTTAAGATCCAGCCCAAAATTTCCTTTATTTCAGCATATTTTCCCTACACTTCTCCTGGGAAGTAAATTACTGACTCTTCTATGCTTTGATTGCACTTGGCATCTCTGTTATAATAATTACCATGCTGTTTGATAATCATGCATACATACACTCATTTATTTAACAAAAATTTATTCTGCATCTTCTGTACCCCAGGACTGGTCTGAGGCTGGCTGTAAGGAGAACATGAGAACAAGATGTGCTTGGTCCTCCCTCTTGGAGCTGACCATCAGCCTCTGCCTCTCGGACGTGACTGAGGCCCATGCATTTGTCCCGCCCTCGTGCTGCGGAGTCTGAGTTGAATTCTATTTGACGACTCACAGGTGATTGCCCTGCCCTAGTGTCCCTGGGCAGGGTGGTTGAAAGTCAAGGCTTGCACCTGTCCATGATTCACTAGGACCTGTGGCTGTCCAGGAGCCCCTCCTCCATGTATGGATCTGGAGCAGAAGCATCAAGGGCAGGTGTACAGTATCAGGGGACTCAAAGAGGTGTGTAGGGAAGAAAAAGCTTTTCCACCTGCCCTCTGAGGTTCGATGGTTGGGTCTCTGAAATAAACTAACCACAAGTATAGTGAGAAGAATGTAGGGTAAATGTATTAATATTTAATATTACATACATAGAGGCATCACAGGAAAAATTAAATACTCAAAAATGGTGTGATTTGAGAGTTTAAATACCATAATAATATTGGAAGGGGAGGAGGGCTGTGGGCCACATGGAGGAAATGATTTTTAAGAAAGGTGAGTGGACCCTTACCAGAACAGAGGGAGGTATGAAAGTTTGTGGCAGCATGTCTGGGTATGGTGTCCACTTCAAGTCTCCCTCCTGTGACCAAGGTCCATCATCCTGGTTGATGAATCTCCCAGGAAGAGGACTTATAACCATAGAGCTCTTCTCAGTGGATCTATCTTTAGGCAGAAAGGGGAGTTCAGAGAAAGCCTTTCCTGGTATTTGGTGTTTTTCAAGCGCCTTCAGCTCAAATAATGAGTACACTGAGGCAGCATATTTGGGACAGTGTGTCTTAAAACTCCTTTAGGTGCAAAGAAATGTGGATTTTGTCCCCCTGACCTCGGTAGAGCTGGAGCAGGAGCACGCAGGTCTCCTGGTGAGGAGGCGATGCTTCCGTGCATTCGGGAGGGATGAGTGAGGACCAACCAGGGTCATGGGAAGAAGCACTTGTAACACAAACATCTTCCTCCCTCATCCACTCTCCTGGGCTCTGCTGGGCTTGCTTGGTTGCCACTTTGTCTTTTGTTTCTCCTGCATCTTACCAGATGGCCCATACCCCTGTCGTTAGGTCATCTGATCCACCCTGTCTGCTTGAGATTGTACCCGAGTGGCTGTTGTTCCTTACCTTGTCTCCAGCATCAACCTTTCCTAATGGACAGCATCAATTCCAGTTTGTTGGGCATTTAAAGTGAAATTTATATGATCCCTTAAGACAGACTGATTTCATAATATGTATTTCCTCTGGCTCAGTAACTTTTAATTTCTTGTTTTATCCACAGGGCTGCCGTTGCCTCGGTCATGCAGACAGCCCGCCCCGATGCCTGCCGCCCTCCCACACAAGTCATGGTTCCCCGCTCCCAAACAGCCTGCAAATCTCACAGTTCCTTCTTCTACCATGCCTTCTGCACCCCACATCCGTGCCCACCACAGCAGCTTTTTCCCCACCCCTCACTACTGAGGGTCACTGTCAGGATCACAGCAGTCACTTTGGAACATGCCCTTCCATGTCTGGCCACCAACAACTCCAATCCATCATGGCCAAACTTTTATATACCTGCCAAATCCGCAAAGTCTGCTTGGCGTGGCCTTCAAAGCCCTCTACCGCCTGCTCTTTATTCTCACCTTTTTCCTCCCTTCACTCAGTGCCTAGTTTCCTTTCCTAGAATTGGTGCCGATTCTAAATAGGAGGCTGGTGCAGTGGAACTGTTACACACTGGAGGGAAAGAACCTTCACTTTGGTATCAGCTCTGCCAGCAATTACTAAATGGCCAAGGGCATATTCATTTAACTCACTGAGCTGTGGTTGTTTTACATATATATATGATATATAGATCTATATATCATATATATATGATATATAGATCTATATATCATATATATAGATATATATATCTATATATATATATAGAGAGAGAGAGAGAGAGAGAGAGCATGCGTGCACAGGTCAGCAAACTATGGCCCATGCTCCACATCCAGCCCACTGCCTACTTTTATCAATAGTTTTACTGAGGCACAGCCATGTTTCACTTATTAATACATTGTCTGTGGCTGCCTTGGCATGACAACAGCAGTTGTGAGTAGCTGTGACAAAGACAACCTGCCCCACAAAGCCTAAAACACAGGGTTTGGCACAATAATGCCCCATTTTATTACAAAATCTTGTATTACAAAATCATAAGTATGTAATTCTGTAACATAACAATATCATTCTCAAGCACACCATATGACATTTTAGGTGAAATGTTCAAATTAAAACTATAAATTATTACACCCATATAATTACCCTATCAACCACATACCAGTAGGCATTACTTCTGCTGGACCCTGTATTTATTATCTAGTTTTTTACAGGAAAAGTGCCCCAACTCCCAATCTATAGAAACGTCTCTCTGACCTTTCTGTAAGCGCTAACGTGTTATTTCTGTAAGTAGCTAACTGTATTTATAATACTTTAAACATTTTTATGTAGATATAATCACCAGTGAAAAATTAAGCTTTTTAATCCTTTATATATTGCAATTTGCATGTAAGGGAGTTCACAGGGCTCAGGGCATGTCACCTCTTAGAGTTTCAATGTCCTCATTTTTTCAATGATGTTAACAACTACCTCTTGCAGTGGTTGTGAGATTTAAAGGTAAAAGTACTTGCAGAACCATCCAGCCTCACCCCTGGCCTTGTGGCAGTTACTCAATACATGTTACTTTTCCTTCCCTGAACAAAATGTTTTCCTTATTTTACAAATCTTGAGAGGAGCTCCTACCACTTCATCATCAACATCCCATGGCCACCTTGGCCTCATGATTTACACAAATACATTTAATCCCTATGCATTCTCTCTCCCCACCTCCCCTCACATTTCTCTGTATTTCCACCCACAAAGGCAAACACATCCTGCTTGAATAATTACTCTGTGAAGGCTGAGCCATTCGGGGCAGGTGCTGCTCTGGAGGGTCTAGAACAAGAATTACCTTGAGATGCATCAACAGGACCAGAGCTCCACTGTGAAAGGACAAGAGCAACTTAGCCTCTGGCCATCTGCACTGGCCTTTGTGCAGTTCTGGAGGTGGAATCTTCCCACCATATTTTAGGAGTCAGTGGTGCATGTAAGACAGAATGGCCAGTCCAAGAAGTAGATGAAGCATCCGTGGAAATGTGCTGCCCAGGTCATGCGCTTGGAGGAGAAATGTTTAATGGCAACCCCAGCTGGTGCACCTCTGGATCCATCCCCATATTTGTGCTGAGGCCACACTTCCGAAGGGCTATTCACAGCCAATGGCAGGGCACAGTGAGGACACTAGTGCAGCCTGTGGAATGTGGGATGACTCCAACAGGCAACACTGGCTGGAAGACACCCCACTGGCCCAGTTGAAACTTTCATAGACTGGTGTTAAAGTTTGAGCCTCTTCCTACCCAATCTCTTTCCTTCCCCCTCTCCCTTCACAGGAGTCAAACCTGCATCAAAGTCTGAAGGCTCTCCCTGGTCACTCCTCCTTCCTCTTCTTTACCCTCCACTGATAAATCTCTTGGTCCTGCCTTGGCACTACCTCCCAGAGGACTTGAACTATCACAGGTAGACCATAAATGGACCAAGAGGGTAGGTGGAGAGATGGGGACCAGTGACTGCGGCTGGCTCAGGGCATGCATCCTTATCGGTGTGTGGACACAGGTAGTCCCTGGCACAATGTGACAGCCCAGTTGCTGAAAACTCTGCCACTGAAGATATAGAAAAAAGAGTGGGACACTTCTCTGGGGGCACTTTAAAAGACAAGTCCCAAAATACAGAGCTTGGCAATAGTCTAAATGTGAAGACTCAAATTAAATGCAACCATGTTAAGAAATGTGTTAGGATTAAGGAGGATTTGGTTGGGTAAATTGCCTCAGGTCTCTAGAAATTTTCCTCTTGATGAGCAAGAGTTTTAATTTTGGAAAAGTCTGTTTACCAAGCCTATTAAAGATTTGCTTCTACCACCTGAATAAACAATAATAAATGTAGAGATATCAAGCCAAGGTGTGAGGAGAGGAGAAGGTTTGTAGTGAATTTTCCAATGAGTCAATTGTTGAAAATTGGAGGGTATATAAAACCTCTTCTAATGGCCACATGAACCCACATGTATTGAATCTGTTATATACTTTATGGAAATATGTCCATTTCGTGATGCCCATGTGGCCATTTTTAGTGCTAAGGACCATGATGTAAATCTCATGGGGAGGGATGTCTAAACTGAGGACCACAGCTGAGAAGCAGGTTATCGGCTTCCTTGCTAGTTTCAAATGTAAATACTGAGCTAGCAGCAAATAATCATCTAGAATAATCTCAG
Source organism: Anoura caudifer (assembly GCA_004027475.1). Classification (NCBI taxonomy): domain Eukaryota; kingdom Metazoa; phylum Chordata; class Mammalia; order Chiroptera; family Phyllostomidae; genus Anoura; species Anoura caudifer. Next base: position 372,778 of record PVKU01000541.1, read on the forward strand.
TAATTGGTACAGGTGAGAGTCAATATGCTTCTAAGCAGCTCACATCCATTCCCTTGGTTGGGTCTCAAGACATTACACAGATTCCATCCTGATGGGTACACAGAGGGCGCTGCAGTGAGGAGAATGTTAGGGTGGAAGAGTGACCAGAGCCAGATATTCTGATGCTGTGTCCTCGACTGGCATCACTGCCATATGTTTCTATACTGTTTTCATGTTATACATACATGTACATGCTGATTTCACGGTAACAAATGTGTTCATTTGTGTCCCTAGGAAATGTCCAAATAATTTGCATCTAGTGAATGCTATTATGAGGAATTTAGTCATCCTCTTCAAAGATAATGAGAAAGAAAAGGCTTTTTGTGCAATTTTTGTTATGGGTGTATGGATCCACCTTCATGATGTGATACCTTGCCTTTGGAAATGTCTGCTGCAAATCGAGGCTTCCTATTTCAGCCGCACACTCTCCCCCTGATCAACTTCAATATATAATTCTTGGAAGCGGATTACCCCCAAAAGACCTGTGCAAATCTGATCACATCCCTTGAAGTTGAAGAGGGCTTGTGTTCAGGACTCTGCTGGGCACCCAGAGCTGCGTGCTCTGCCAGCTGCCAGCGTGAAGCTTGAGGAGGAAGCAGCCGTTTTCGTGCAACCCAGCGGGGCTTCCATTCTGGATTCCTTGGGGAGGGAGGGCTGTAGGTCTCCAGTTTCCACATCAGCCACTCTTCTGTGATACGCAGGCATTGTTCTCAACCCCTGGAAGCTGGCAGCAGAGGTTTAGCTCATCTGGGAGGGAGACAGCCTGAACTTCGGGGACATGAAAGGAAGCCCATCAATCTTCCTGGGGTGACAGTGTACAGGTCCGTGGGCTCCTTCTCCTGCAGCTTTCCCAACCCCTAGTGAGGAAGTTAGTTACGCAGAGAAAGGAATGGGAACCAGCCAGCTACTCCCGTCTCACTGATGGAATCTCATGGAAATGGGGCCGCAAAGGCCTTCTCTGTTCTTTAAATCTCTGAGGCTGGTAATGTTGGCTATTTATTCTCCTAACGGATGCCACACAATGGCCACAGCCCCTGTGGAAAGCAAGTCTCTCCACTCTGAGACCAGAGTAAAGCCCTTAAAATGTGTGGAAGGCTTCAAAGAGCAAAAGCAATTTGTAATGGTTAAGAATGCATGCCTACTTCATTGGTAGGACTATGGAAGTAGATGCAGACACGAATGATAACAGTAACAACAACAGAAATAATTACAAGGCTAGAAGCTGACTTACTCAGTCCTTACATTTGTTAAGCACTGTTCTAAGGGCTTATGTAACAGATCCAGTGTAATTATTGAATCTTCACAATGGAACCGGAAGAGAGGAGCTAAGAAGCTAGTGCACAGAGAAGTGAAGCTGGTCACACAGCCAGGGCGGAGCCAAGCCAGATAGCATCCAGGTCCCTGGTCTTCATAAGCTCTTTCATAATCACCGCCAGAAAATGAGAAAGACCCTGGCCATGGCAAGAGCCCTTGCAATGATCTTATTCTACCCTCTTAGACAGAATGGCATTATTTTTCCAGCACCCTCCCACACCAGCAGAATTCTCAGACAGAAAGAAATACATTTGAATTCTGACTCCTGTCCACAGCTGAGAAAAGAGAGGCTCACAAAGTTTCAGTCCTTTTGTGGAGTTCCAGAGGGAAGTGACGGGGCAGGGACGTGAAGCCTGGCTCACGGATCACGCCACTTCTCCTCTATCATGTGCCCTCCCAAGAACAGGGCCCAGGGATAATGTAGTTTTTGTAAACTAACCTCATGTTGGAAAGAGACCATTTTTCATGGAGATCTATGAAATTTCCAAAAACCAGCACAGTGAGGAAAGGGTTGATGATGCAACTGGCTTGGTCTGAGCCGGCCAGGATTTATGTGACAGTTAACTCTCGCTTTTGTCCTTTCAGGAAAATAAGTCACACTCTAGGGATGCCGCAGCACAGTTTAAATTTCTAAAAGTGCACGTTTTCTCGTGTTGAGAGTCTCCCTGTGGGAGAATCCTTTCCGGGATTAATTGGCTCTCCTCTGCATATTCATCGCCGTGATCGTTTGAATTGAGACCTTTATATGCTCCACACATATAAACATGAAGAAACGCTGACAAAACACGAACCGAATTCTCATTTCTACCATCTGCCAGACCAAAAAAAAAAACATGTCAATAATGTGCCTGTCGAGTTATTTCAAAAAGTGTTTGAGGTTGGGGACAGACATTCTTCTCCTCCAAAAAACAAGCCTGGATAACTCAATCCTGAAACTCTGGCGACAGTAGAAAATACCAATATTTATGAACATTTTCTTCAGACCAGACAATAATCTCAGCAATTCATATGTTTGACTTCTTTGAACTCTCATATCAGCTCTATCAGATAATTATTTTAATTGTATGGGTCATGCCCATGGTTCTCAAACAGGGGTTATTTTCCCCTCAGGGGACATTTGATAATGTCTAGAGACTTTTTTTTTACTGTAACAATGAGGGTTGGGACTTGGAGGTACTACTGGTTGGTTCGATTCCCAGTCAGGGCACATGCCTGGGTTGCCGGCCAGGTCCCCAGTAGGGGGGTATGTGAGGGGCAGCCACACATTGATATTTCTCTTTCTCTCTTTCTCCCTCCCTTGCCCTCTCTAAAAATAGGTAAATAAAATCTTTTAAAAAAACTTTTAGGAAAGATTGTGGATAATGATGCCATTCAGAGGCATTTAAATTAATGGAATAAGAATTCTGAAAGGCATCATTTATATTTAGAAGTGGAACACTTATCTAATGTAGAAAATAGAAAAAGAAATATGAATGACAAAAATTGGAAATGGTGGAATTATATCAAAGAAAACACAGGTAAAGATACAAGCTATTTAATAAAATGGTGCATCTCAGTGCTGTGAACAAGATTAGCATATAAATATCAGTGGCATTTCTATACTTTATAATAATTAATTAGAGACTAAAATGGAAAGAACATATTCACTACAACAACAAATTATTAAAAGATCCTCAACAAAAAAATGTAGCAAAAGTATTATTCCTTTGCAGATAAAATGGTGATACATTATTGAATGACATTGAAGAATATATTACTAAGTGAAGAGATATAAAAAGTCCATAGATATAAGGTTCAATATTACAAAAAATACAATTTCAACAGTGTTTAGTGAAAGTTATCAAATCATCATCATTATTTATATGTAAAAATATAGGGACTAAAATGTTGGAAGCAAAGTACAAGATGGGAAGAAGTGCCCTATGAAATAAGATTTCTAAAACCCCAGTATTTAAAACAATTGGCATTGATAGACAAATGAGTGGAGAGGAATTAGCGGAGATCCCTAGAGCAGCCCTTGACCTCGTGATGTTGATGTGACTTGGGATGCAGGTGGCAGGACACTGCGCCGACAGTAGGCTGGCAGGAGATCACTAAACCCCTGTGTCACGGCAAATTTCTAAAGGGCTAATGCTGTAACATTTTTAGAAGAAAATACAGGAGAAGATCTTTAAGACCTTGAGATAGGAAAGATTTATTTTTTAATGCATACAATAGAAGAATTTGCCCACCTCAAAATCAAGACTTTTAGTTTAATTAAGACTGAGAGAAGAAATTGGCAACTCATATAACTATCAAATGATTAGTTTCCTACATTCAGGTAAAGCGCTTACAAATCCACAAGAAAATGATTTTTAAAAAACTAATAAAATGGGTACAAATGCAAATAGATAGTATACAGAAAGGACACCTTAATGGTCAGTAAGTAAGCGTATGAACAAGACGTTTAGCCTTTCTGTGAATAGGGCAAATGAAAAGAAAACCACATTAAGAAACCACTTCACATACACACCAGATTGGCAGAAATTTATGGAATTCTGGTAATCCCCGCTATTGTCAAGGACATTGGGGAGCAGGAAGAGTCACTCACTGCCTGAAGGTGGTGCATTCTTGCAACTGCCTTTGAGAGCACTGTGGTAGCATCAGGTGACACCAAAGATGGGGACAGGATCGACCTAGCAACTGCCTGCATAGGGCAAACCCTAAGGAAGCCCTGAACCCTATGCACAGCATGAAATACCTGAGAAGTGAACAGCAGAAAAGTCTGGCTCTGTAGACAGAAGAGATTTACAGGCTAGAAGGTGGACGAAGGTCTACAGTCCCATGAGCAGCAGACTGTGAGGGAAATGGAGGCAGAAGAGGGCAGTGGGGACTGTTCACCCAAAGGAGGCTGGGCTGTGAGCGGCAGGCTCCCAGCCTCTGGAAAGACCCCCAGTGCCCAGACTTGGCACAGAAGCAGCAGAGACATAACCTTGAAAAGATGTTCAGGCCTTGGACAATGCACATATCTGTAGTGGCCTGCGTGGACCGAAGACCCCAGAGCACAGAGACACTTCCCTGGCATCTAGTTTCCTGTAAGACCAACTGAATATTTCAAGCAGCCTTGTTGACCGGTGAGGAGTTGACCAGATGACTCCATGACATGTTCCACCAGCCCAGCAAGGAAGGTGCTTAGTAGCAGATTTTATTTGATTTTAGAAAGAAAATAGTAACAGCCAATTTTGGCAAACCTAAGTTTGGAGAAAAATATTCAGCCGTGGAAGTCCTGATGAATTTTTAGCCTGGAAGTTTGGGCTAAATATTCTCCTCATACATCTCCTTCCTCTGCACTCCCCCTGTTAAAGCAATTACCACATTATGCATAATTGCTGCGATTATTTTTATCTCCTTAGTCCCAGGGACTGGCAGGCCTGGCACGTAATAGCCACTTTGGAAAATTGAATGCCTTCTTTCTGGCAGGTCTGAAGTCACACGACTCATGTGACTCCTGCATCACCAACAGGCAAGCCTAGGTTTCACACAGGACAATGATATTTAGAAATAGCATCTTGATGTTTTGGGTTCTTTTCCCCCAAAGTGCCAAACATCTTTCATTCCACCTTGCAGCATACTGAAGTCAGTCATTCCTCTATCAAGTTTCTTCTGGGCATAGTGCTAAGAATACTGTGTCAATCAAAACAAAACAGAAGCCCCTCCTTCCTCCAATGGCCTAATTTTGAAATGAATGCAGGGATCTGTCAGAGCCTTTACTCCTGGACTTTCTTCTCCTGCCACCTGCTGCTCCTCACAGACTATTAGGCTAATAAGCTTTATTGTCCATCCTATACCACCGGTAGTTATACAGCTCAGCAGCCATTGCAGAAGAAAAACATAATGAAAGAGAACAAGGTAAACTTAATAAAGCGTTCTTTGCTATCCTGGTAGATGCAGGATAATGGGCAATTTCTCCTTGTTTATTGTTCATAGAGTCAGATGAGAGGCAGGTCTGGCAGCGGCATCTGGGAGGCAGGGGCTGCACACACCAGGCGTTCCCACACGTGTAGTCTCATCGACGCTCACCCAGAGCTCTTTCTATAATCTGGGAGTGCAGGGGCATTACCCTTCAGTACACCCCGAGGTGGGATGAAGCTCACCAGTATGAAAGTGACCTTTCCAAAGTCAAAGAGAGCTAGCTGTCCCATTCCTTTGTACGCTGAAAGGCATGGCCTTCTCCATCTCTATTCTTCCAAATCCTCCTAAGCTTCCACCACCCCAAGTGCATGTCACCTCCTCTGAGAAGCCTTCTGTGACTGTCCCAAAAGTCCATAGTAATTTCATTTTGAACCACACAGGTCAACTCCGAAAATGAATGTTCCTTCACCTACTTGTTCTTCTTCTGGGAGAATACATCCTTAATTCTTCTAGTTTGAAATAAATCTCTGTTCTTTAGGAAATCCATGGTACTTCTCACAAAACCCTGCTAAGGCTGCTTTCTTGTGTGTTGGATCATAAGGATCTGTAGATTTGACCTTTTCCCTACTAGGAAATTAGGTGGGTCATTTTGATTTAGAGCATGGATTCTGTGTATTTTTAGACTACATTGGACTTAAGCAATTCAAAAGACCTGAGGGTTCACACATCTGCTGGGTTCACGGTTGCCAAAGGGAAAAGAACTCCTAGTAACAGTGACATATCATGTTGGGGCCAGGGGGAGTAAATATTTGTTTCATCAATTAAACTGCAAAACACATTTATTTAGCAAACACTATATAAAGCCTACTACATGCCAGTTTCTGTTCTAAGAATTTTACCAAGGTTGAATTATTTAATGCTCCCAGTATTCATTATCCCCATTATACAGAAAATGGAGGTACACAGAGTTTAAGTCACTTGCCCAAGGTCCCAGAATCATTCGCCCAAATGTTGAAACTGAGATTCAAACCCAGGCAACTGGCCGTAACCAACAGGATGAAATTATGGGTCACAGATACTACTGATGAAAATGAGCATCTCTGTAGAGTCAACCAAATGATCCACAATAAATCTTTATCAATAATTATGAGGCACAACTCACAGAATATGTAATAAAAAAGAAAAGAAGGAATAAATATTTATTAAACATCTAATGTACCTGCACTTTTTTGAACTATAAGATGCACCTCCCTGAAATTTGGGAGGAAAATGGAGGTGCATCTTATAGTCCTAATGTAGCTTACCTGGCTCACTGTGGCAGGGGGTGGGCATGGGGCAGGATAACAGGTTATTAAATATTTTACCATATTTTGGGGTCAAAAATTTTTTTTCATATTTTCCTCCTCTAAAACCTAGGTGTGTCTTATGGTACAGTGCGTCTTATAGTCCTAAAAATACAGTATACCTAGAAATCAAAATGCTCCCTCATACGCTAATGTCCACATAAAAAGAATTTAGGATCCCCCCGCTACAGAGGAGGAATCAAGGCTTATAAAGATTAAAAGACATACCACACACCTGTGACTCTCCGTTACTTAGCAGTAGAGCTGTGAGTGGAATACGTGACTATCTAAATTGGGGGTTTTGAGACCAGCACCTTCTTGGGAGGCAGAAGGACGCCAGAATTTTCACCATTCTCCTACAGAACCATCAGTCCAGTCGGTAACTGCTTGCTTGTTACTAGGTGCTTTCATTCAAACATCACTAAATCAATCTAAAAGTGTATTTTTGGAGCAGAATGTTTTATTCACTTTTATACTTTTATCACAATTCACCAGTTTACCATGGTTCCTATTATTGTGCAGTGCTTTGCAACACTCTCAGGACAATGTTGGCCTCCTGGTCATTGTCTCCTTCTTCTCTCCTACTTTTAATTCTGCCGAGGGACAGGCGTGCTCTGCAACAAAGGCACTGTGTAATTCTTTCCCTTCAGAAGTTGCTGAAAAGCCCATATTCACTGCCTTCTCTGCCTCTCCCTTTGTGATCAGTCCTCCTGCCCTTCTCTGTTAATAATTAGAGAGATAGCACCTCTCTCTTCCCTTTGCTTAGAATAATCAGAGAAAGATCTCATCTTTCTCCCAGATTCCTTTCTTGCCAGCCAAGTATTCTGAGCTGATCAAAAGTAGTTTAGTCAAGTGTCAAAAGTGTTTCCAGGAGCGTTAACCTGCAGAAATTCAATGTCACACAGGTACAATATATGTATAACTTGGAGATAAGCAGAAGGAGGTTGGCAGGTCCTTTTGATGAATACTGGGACAATTTTACATTCTTTGCTCCCAGTTCAGGTACCCATGGGTTTAATCAAAGGCCAATTTCCAGAAACCCGGTGACTACAAAGCGTGGTGCTGCTTCTGCCTCTAATTCTGGAATGTAACCACAGTGATGGCTACATTATCACACGAACAACAACAAAAACGACACAGAGGTATTTATTTCTGCGAAATACACTCCCATTGATGGGAAAGTTCATTTTCTTTTTTCTTCAAGAGTAGTTTTTTTTTTTTTTTTACCTGTCACCTCTTTTTATAAAAGTGCTCTGTAGGAGGACCCCTCAGAGGGATGGTCCTGTGTCATACAATGAATATAAAAGAGATGCATCTGAGCGGGACATTTTCTTTGGTCCCTGTCGGGGCTGTGAGAGAGGGTCTCTTCCATGCCCCTCCCCAGCTGCTGGTGCTCCTCCACTTGCGGAAGCATCACTGGGACCTCTCCCTTCATCTTTAGGTGGTGTTCCCCTTGTAGGTGTAAAATATTGTTCGCACTACTGTATTCAAGGAAATTATAACAAGACTCTTTTCTTATGACCTTGGTCACAGTTTCCCCGGGTGTCACGGAGCTCCCAGGGTTCCTGGGTGTGTGGTGGGGAGGGAGAGGGAGGGTCTGGATGCAGCCCAGGCCTCAGAATCAGGCCAGTTTGGGACCGGCAAGACCTCGTTTATCCGATTCAAAAATAAGATTTGGCCAGGGTGAACCCCGATCTGATTTCTGTGCCTGCTGACAAAGAGAAGAATGAAAACAGCATTAGACAGCTTCTCTAAACTTTCAGTGTCACGGTAACAGAACGTCGCTGCCGACTGCCAGGCCCACGCCCCAGGGATTAGAGGGCGTGGCAGCAAAAATGCTCTGTGAGAAATGAGATGCAGCGTATTTCTTTTTTCTTTTTTTCCAGTATTGCTATCCTGCCAGAAACTGCTATAAAAATGCCTCGAGTCCTGAAATGGAAGGGGTGGATTTTCCAAACAGCGCCAAGTGCTGTGGAAGCCCTGAGCTTGTCTGTGGTCCATTTGGGCCGCTGGCACAGGCATCGCAGTCTCCACCAACGTATTTATTAAGGACCCAGCTGTACTGGCTGCTGCACAAGACGCTGCGCAAATAACCAGACACCGCAGCAGCCCCGCTCTCCAGGCTCGGCCGGTGCTAGCAGACAGTCCAGGCAGAGGACCCAGGCATGTCACAGCGGGTGTGCCGCCCAGAGAGGCTGTCCCCATGGGTGCTCCTCCCTTCAAGGCAAAGTATCCCCTGTGTGACCCACAGAACAGGACGCGTTATCCGGCATGTCCTCGGGAGGTCACGTGGCCTCCTCAGGGTTCCACAACTTGTGGGCAGCAGAGTTGAGTCAGCATTGAAACCTGGATCTCTGGAGTGAGTCCTCCATCCTGTCTTCTTTCTAATTCATCCACTGCCTTTGCCACAAGCTTTGAACTTAAATTTTTTTATATAAACATGCACCTAAAGTGCAAATCATAAAATGACAGGCACCTCAGAGCCTAAAGACAATACCCTCATTTCATTTGTGAGTGTACAGCGCAAGAGCAGAGTAGATTTTTTGGGCACTTTGGACACCTTTGATAGTCTACTATGGAATCACCTGTCAGCCATGACAGTTATGTCAAGTGCTATGTCAAGGCTGAAGTAATAGGGTGTATGGCAACGACCTTGGGAGGGGCTTGGACCATCCCAAACCACAAGTCTGGACATTGGGATACAGACATGAGTGGGGCCACCAACCCTGGTGGGCTGTGAGAACTCAGAGCTCTGATCACCCTACGCTCGAGCCTGGCTGTACTGTGGGTCCGGCTCAGCCCTGCCAGACTTCCACCCCACCGGACTGTGGCCACCACCTGCAGCCACCTCACTTGAGACTGATGCCTGGCTCTCCACCTGTGGATGCTTCCAGTGATCGGGACTTCACGCCGGATGCTCGTTCTGCCCACTTCCATAGCAGAAGCTCCCCCTCTCTGTGTGTATCCTGCATGGGACTCTATTGGCTTACTGGGGAGTCTCCCTTAAGAAACCTGGCATTGTAGAAAGACACAAATGTGTGTGAGTGACTCCATTCAGGGATGCTCCCTTGCTCATCACAATGAGGGACCTAGCCTCCTTGAACTGTCCCATGAGTCCTCAGGACAATAGACTCTTCACAGGCCTAAACCTAGAACCCAAGGGGGCTGAAGTTTTCCTGCACATTATTTGCATTCACCCTGAGACTAGCTTGGGGCTAGATCTTTCATTTTAGGGGTTATTTTTTTTCTGGTCCAGCTTCTTCTCATTACCCAATCTTGCTTCCCTTGATGAAACTGAAGTATTGATTGTCCTGTAAGATAGAAAAATGTTCTGGAAGACCTGGGAGAGGTGTTGAGATATTGGAAAAAGAAGGGGAGAGAATGAAGTCAGGCTGAGGTTTCCAGGTAAGAAATTGGGTTCATTCTTCCCAGTGCTGGAAAATCAGCCCAAGATAAAGAGGACGGTCTGCACACAGACAGCAAGTCACACAGGAGAGCACCAAGTGCACCTGGCAGGACACACCACCTCGCAGGCTCTGCCCAAAGCAGGGGAGGAAGACTCTAAGGGAACAGGAATGTCAGGAAACTAGAATTCGCTGTTTTGGGCACAAGGTGTAAAACTCTGGAACGACTAAAATTAGATCTGCAGAGCATTGATCCACGTTGAATTAAAATTGACTTTTTGTCATCCTCCATGGAAATGAACTGAACTGAAATACAATGTCCTAGAAACTTCTCTTTCCAGCTCCTTTACTGGCAAAAAAAAAGTCACACATGCATACACATGCATATACATTCACGATGCATTCATTCTTTCAAAATCAATCAGCAAGATAAGTAAAATGATGTTATTTATTTTTAATCAATAAATCTATATGCATTTATTGTGAGTTATAAGGATAATATAACAAGATTAATTATAGACAACTCCCTGCCTTCAAAAAAGTCTTTGTCTAGCTAAGACAATAGACAGGGACATTATAATCAAAACACAAAGAAGAGGCTCAAATACAGGGTGCTGGAATGAAATTTGACTTTGGGTGATGAACACAAGGCAATATACAGATGACATTTATAGAATTATACACTTAAAGCCTAAGTAATTTTATTAACCAATGACTCCTTGATAAGTTTAATTTAAAAACACAACATAGAAAGAGATAAAAAAAGCTTTACCTGAAAATTATCCCAGGGGCTGAGGCTGAAATCCGGCAGAAGCTGGTCAGAGAAGACTTGATAGAGGAGGTAACAGTAACCAAGTAGAAAGACAAGAACGACATTCCTGGAAAGAAGAAGCTGTGGAATAACAGCGCAGTCAGGAGGAAGCATGAAAGAAATGGAGAACTAACGGACATTGAGACAGAACAAAAGACCCGTCTTCAAGCCAACATGGGTGTGCTGGAAAATAAAGGAAAGAAAATGCAGAAAGATCGGTAATTCTTTCAAGCTGGAACTTCTCTTCCATGGATCACGTGTTTGAATCCCCAAAATGATGCGTTGAAGCCTTAATCTTCAATGTGATAATACTAGGAGGTGGGGCCTTGGGAGGATTAAGCCAGAGGGTGAAGTCCTCAGGAAAGAGATTAGTGCCTTTCTGAGAAGAGACAGGAGGGAGAAGAGCTCTCTCTCACTGTAACAAGCAGAGTTTGTCCACCCGGCTCCTGCAGATAGAAAATTACGCTGACACCAGGGTGCAGTGAAACAAAGAGGCCTTTACTGTATAGCTTGTGCTGGAAAACCCCTAATCCAGGGTTAGGGGTGGTTTTTAAGGGTTTGGGGAAACAGGTTTGTGGAAGCGCTGGTGGAGCAAGTTTCAAATGGAGTGCCTCGGAGCTTGGCCATTTATGGTAAGGTGTGTCAGCAGGGATCTTCCTGGAAAAGGACCCTTTGCTTCTGAAAGATTTCTGGTGTTCAAGTTCCGGTTGTGTCCTGACCCTTTGGTTCCGTGTGTGTTTTGGGGGGTGTGTGGGGGAGCGATACTTTGGTGCTGGTGCAGCTGGAGGTCGACGTTCTCTCTTCTGCATGTGCTGTAGCTGCACCAACTTTCGGTTTTGGTCTGATGTCTCTGAAAAGCAACTCAGTATCTTGTTAAACAAGATAGGATCATTTTGAGCTGGTTCTGGGTTGCACCAGCACATGGAAAAGCGCAAGAGATGGCCCCCACCAAGAACCCTGCCGTGCTGACACCTTGACCTTGGATTTCCAGCCTCCAGCACTGTGAGAAAGAAACATTTGCTGTTTAAGCCATCCGGCCTGTGTATTTCTTCTGTAGCTGTCTGAGCTGACTAAGATGGCTGATAGTATAAATTGTCAAAGGTGTTTTGGAAAGCACATTATCAGAAAAATATATGCAGTCATACACCTTGAAGTAGCAGTCACACTTCTGAGAATTTAAATGAAGAAAAGTATCCAAAAGCCAAAAGAACTGTATATTTAAAGGTGTTATTGCAGCATCATTGATAACAGCCAGAGAAAAACAACAGAAGCATCCAACAACAACCCAATTATGAGCATTTTGTGGCATAATGAGTGAATGAGGTATGAAGCACTGATTAAACAGCTATGGATGCAAAAAAGTTTAGTTAACATGATATTTAAAATACAAACATGTGTGTATGCTATTATTCTTGCTATGCAAAATTATATGTGTGTAGCAATGAAAACTGAAAGAGAACAAAGAGAAATGAACATTATATAATGTGTTTGGAAGGTAGAATTTTTCTCATTATATTTAGAGTTGCATTAATGTTTTTATAATGATGTTTGTGTAAAAAACAGCATTGAAAATGGCTATCATTTATTAAATGTCTATATTACGCTAAGCATTCTACATGTTTTATCTTACTTAATTCTCACAAGGTCCTACAAAGACGGTACTGTTATAATCTATTTTAACTGAATTTTAATTATTTCAAATTGATACAAATGTATACTTTGAAAATATAAAGCATGATGATTAATTATATTAAGAATGAAAGCAATCTCCTGACCCTTCAACTCAATTCCTCTTGATATTTTAGCAGCTTTTCATATGATTCACCCACATTTCCAAATCAGGTGATGTTGCTTTTTATACATTTCAGCTTTAAATGTTATTTATTAGAATTCAGAAATTCTTTCAAAATGTGCCTTTGAAAAGAAAAATAACATTGATAAACCCCGAGCAAGGCTCATCAAGAAAAATAAGACAGAAAACAAATTACCAATACCAGGAATAAAAAATGGCATCATACAGTTCCACAGATAATAAAACGATATTATAAGGAATTGCATGGTAATGTACTTGAGTGTTTAGAGAAAGTAGAGAAAGGGAACACATTTATTTAAAAATATAGTTTGCTAAACACCAATGGAGAAATAAGTAGAAAATACTGATAGTATTATATTTATTAAGAAATTGAGTATTTAATTAAAACCTCCTCATAAAAAGGATGCATTTGCCGGTAGGTTGTATCAAACACTTTTGGAAGATCTAATATCAAGATTTCTCACTTTTCCACCTTTATTCTTTTTCTAATGAACTTCCTGTAGGTTAATCTTCACCTCAGCATTTGCTCCCGAGCAAACCTGAAACACCCCAACTGGAAACATCCACCAAAATTTATGTACAAGAATTTTCATGGATGCTATATTCAAATAGCTAAAAACTAAGATCAATACAAAGAGAGAATAAGGAAAATTGTTATATTCTATTCCTACAATGGGACACTACACAGCAATGAAGAAAGATCTCCAGATAAATATAACACAGATGAATTTTAAAGACTGTACATTGAGCTGATGAAGCCAGACATAAACAGGTATATTATTTAGTGCCATTTACGTGACATTCAGGAATGAGCACAGTGAATCTAGGAAAACAGGATTCCGAAGATGCTGACCTTGGGGGTGGTGCTAGCGCAGGGGCTGGCATGAGGGACCACTGGGGGAAATGGGAACGATTCATTCTGTGATTTGTACGGTGGGTGCACAGGTGTCTGCACACAGTAAAGTCATCAACCTGAGCCCTCACAGGGTCTGCATTTTACTAAATGTACTTTATACCTCTATTTAAATACAAACATTCCCTAATGAGGATGATAGTGTTCTGGAAGATGAGTCACCAAGTGGAGAGGTTGCACATCTTCTCTGGGCCTCCTTCCTCTCCGGACCACTCCTTGCCTTCTTCCCTGTGGCAGAGGGGAACACACCTCACTTCCACATCTGTAGGCCTCCAGCGGAGTTCCACCAGGGGACTCACTGTCCCCAAACTGAAGGGGGTCACAAGAGGATGCCTGACTATCCTTGCTCCTCACCAACTTCCTGCCAGTTTAGTTGGCACATTGCCAGTAGCTACCACCTCTTGCTCCCAATGGGCAGGCACACTGTGGGTGGGATTCCACTGAACAACTCCAGCCCCTGGGCCCCTCCTGCCCCCAGGTGCTAATCTTCCAGGCTTCTTATCACTCCCTGTTGGATTCCTTACCTCTTCCGCTATTTGTGTAACAAATGCACCGCATTTGCTTCTCACTATAAATACTCTCATTCATTTCCCTTTTCCTATTTAGACCCCTAGATTGATGTAGATAGCCACCCTGACATTTTGGTCTGAGATCAGGTGAGTTTTATTTTTTTCTGAATTTTCTAGTCATCAAAGGGCATTACTCAATTAGCAAGAGAGATATGTGTTGTTAAATGTTAATAGCAATCAGAAATCACTTCACTTAATTCACAGCATCTTAAAAAATGTTGGACAAATTTTTGTAGTAAATATATAAAAATATAAGAAATTGATACACATGATCTAGTAATGATAAAAAGTAGCAGGGAAACATGCTTAATCACTCGGGTAGTATCAAGGTAGCTTGCAGTTATTGTAAGTTTGCTATATACCAGAGACTGATCTATGGACTTCGCCTGCATTAAATCATTGAATGCTCACAACTGATGAAAGGTATCTTTCTTATTCCCATTTCACAGATGGCGGCACCAAGGCACAGCACAGAGCTCCTACTGACTGTGCCCAAGATCACACAGTTAGGAATGGGTAGCTGGGACTTGAGCAAATGGTTAGACTTGAATGTCTTCCCCCACACACACACCATGCACTGTCCTTGATCTCCAGGGAAAACTCCGGGTGGTAGAAGGAGTTCTGAAGGAGAGGTACATGTGTGAGACAGAGGCAGAGACAGAGAGACACAGAGACACCGACAGAGACTCGGGCCACAGTACTTGGAGAGAAATGGAGAGGAGGAATTAGTCTGGAAGCTTTGGCATCTTTTGTAGGAAGTGTTATTGTCATGTATTTGTTATGACCTCCTTTTTGTGTCTTCATGGCACTTTAGTAGAGATATACCTTGCTTTACAAACTTTTCCCATTGAGACTGCATTTCTCTTGGAGACTTTCCATGCAAGACTGGGAACGTCTGCTCCGGGCAGGTACAAGGCACGAAATCGCACACATAATTTCAGGCCATCTCACTGTCTCCAGGGCCAAATTTCACAGCTCTTCGCTTTATTATTATCATTGCGATAATGAAGGAGAAATAAAAGGAGAGCAAAATGAGTGTGCCTGGGGGAATGATTCTTCCCAGCGCAGTTAGCCTGGGGGACAGGCATGCCCCATGTCTCTCCCCTGTGCTGGGCTCACACTGTATGGCTGTAACTGCCCTTACTGGGCACCTGGGAACACTTCAGAGGGAATCACTCATGCCTCTGTATTACGTAGAATAATCCTCCTGTTCTTGGGACTGGCAAGAGAGTAAGTCAATTAGCATACAGGTGATGTTAATCTATAACATGAGCTTACGCACATTTTTTGACATAGATTTATAGCATAAAAAATGCACTGTCTTTATTTTCCTGATGATTTATAAATACTTTTAATAAAAATCTGTTCTTCTTTGTAATTTTTCAAAGGAAATGATAAGTAGAAATACTGTTAACATGTCCAGTTCGATATAATTTTATGGAGAAATTTCCTTCTGTTTTTTCCCCTTCAAATTCCTCTTTTTGCACCCAACTTCTTTTCCTCCACACTTCCCACAACACCCAAGTTCATGTACGCAGTGGTTAAGAGCACAGGCCATAGGGCAGGTTTTCAGTCAAGGCTCTGCAATGGGTTGTGTGTTACCCAACCAGTAAATAGCATTCCAAGCCTCCATCTCCTCATATGTGAAATGTAGAGATTAGTATGTTCTCCCTCCCAGAGGAAATTCCTATACAATACTTGCCATGGGCATGCCCACCCACTGAACCTCATAAATATTGTCACCACCTTCCTCCCATCACCGTATCACTGGCCACGCCTTCTGCCTGCACTCCTCTGAAACTCCTCCTCCTGCTTCTTCCCCTAAATGAGAGAATGAACAAGGTCCCTCAAGTCTCTGGGAGCCAAGCCTCTGGCTGCTTCCTGAAGTCCATACATCACAGTTTAAAGATATATATTTAAACATATATTTATTCAACATATATTCCTTTGACAACTTTCCTTGTCAGTTAATTTTTATTCCACTTTTCTCTTCTGATATCTTTTAACAAAATTAAGGGGTTTGGTAATTTGTTTTATTTACAATAACGATAACTCATCCAAAGTTTAACAAGCATACAGACGCTGTGTCTGCCCCCTGCTCTCATTTGCTCTTAGCAAACCTTATGGTAGAGCTGAGATTCACAGAGATTCTTCGGAACCTGACTAGTTATCTTAAATACCACCATTCATGTGAAAGCTTGACTTATTTATTTGTTTTGGATTCAGGAAATCCTGCAAGAATCAAAGGATGAAGGACTTTAAAACACTGTGGGTAAGGATTTTTTAATAGCCAGGACACAGGGATATATAGAAACTAAAATGTCTATAATGATACTTTTTTTTTTTTTGGAACAAAAGAAAAGACTTTACTTATACGCAAAGTGAAAGCAAAAAAAAAATTTAGTAATCACTCATTTGACTTAGATTTCACTTGCTCTTGACAATTTCTAATGCAAAATAAATGCATTCTGACCAAAATGAGTGTCATTTGGATGCTAAAAACAAGCTCCAAATGCACAGTTCTTTGAGTAGCTTCACATGGAGCCTTTCAGAATCACAGTGGCAACAATAATAGTTAACAGGTCAGCTGGTCGGCCAAGGGCACAGAGCTGCTCTTGAAAATTTGTTCACTTGTCCAGAAATGTGATAGGTACTGAAGTCACCAAGGAAAAGAAGATATTTTTCTCCTCAACAGTCTCATAAACCAACAGGTAATGACCACTCAACGGGCTCAGTGCAGTGATAGACATATATGCAGAAAGTGGGGCAGCTAGCCCAGTTTGAAGGTGCATAGGAAATCTCTGAGCACATCATTTCTCAGAAGAAATGGAAATGCTGAC
Source organism: Anoura caudifer (assembly GCA_004027475.1). Lineage (NCBI taxonomy): Eukaryota > Metazoa > Chordata > Mammalia > Chiroptera > Phyllostomidae > Anoura > Anoura caudifer. The sequence goes on from PVKU01000541.1 coordinate 389,715, forward strand.
AGGGGGAAGACAAGGGATTGAGGAATGGGGGAGGAAAGACTCACAGAAACACCAGAAAAAATCATTAGCAAAGTGCGGAATAGAAAAGTATATTCAATGGAGAAAACTCAAGTTCTTCAGAGTTCCCGAAGCTCAGGCAACATGCACAAGAGCTCAGAGAGGAAGCTGTCAAGGTGGACTGAGCCCAGATCTTAACAGACCTTGAAGAGTCTCTTCAGTCACTTAGGTCTTATTCAGAGTGCAATGGGAGATCTGACATGATTTTAAGACACAAAATGTTAATATTGATCATTGTTGGTTGATGAACTTAGTTTTTCAGATTTCTTATTCACAATTCCCTCAAATTTCTAATGTTTCCAAGTGGCATTTTTTTATTAAAAATTGTTCAAAAAAGGACTGCTTTCCCAAAGAAACTGTATTGACTTCTTACTGCAAAATGGGGCAATACCCATATTTTTTTTTACCTCTCCTCCTTCTTTCTTTTTTGTTTATTGACAAAATCTAGCCTTGGATTTTAGGCTGATCATCGTTCCAGTGACCATTACTATTTTCTGTTGCATTTTTCATCTTCCAAGAACAAGTGACCTTTGCATTCTTCTGGAACTGCCTCTATACAATTATGTAGGTAACATTATAAGTAGAGGCACCACATGGCCTGATATTAAAAGGCACCATTTGGCCATGGACCTGAGATTTTGTCAAGGGTGCATGCAAAAGTGCTCTGACTGAGTGATTCTGATGGTCATTCCTCACCCCAGTGTATGGTTCTGTTTACATTCTCAAGGTCTTTATTTTTATTCTTCTCTTATAGTGTTAGGTATTCTTTGAGTAGTCAGTGTCGCCTCCTTCAGAAGGGTAGTATAATTTCCATAAGTTGCTTACCTTAAATGATTTTTTTCTAAATTTTGCACATACACATGCAAATCTAAGACATAAAGTCTTAAGTAACATTCATCATTGCTTGAATTTGAATATTTTTTCAGGTTTTTTTGCATCTTCTTAGAGAAAAGTATAAAATTGATAGAATTTGTCTTTGTTGTTGTTGTTAACTTTTTTTACTTTTCTTTTGAATTGAAGTTCAAGACTTTGTTTAGATTTGGATATTTCAATATTTATTTCATGGTACTAGGTGAATTTTCTAATTTACAGAGTCATTGCTCTTTGGCTTAGGAAATTTTTCTTCTTCTGAACCTTGCATTTAGTGTATTTGTCAGGAATACAAAGAAAGGGGCCAATACCATTCAGAAACAGAGGTTGATTGTCTTATTTGCTGAGCCTGGGAGAGCTGTTCTTGGAAAGTAATGTCTCTCAACAAAGGACAGCTGTGACTTTGTATATGGTTTTTGGAGGCATGGGGTTAAGGATTAGAGCACTTTAAGAAGTGCAAGTGTGAGGGATTGCCATGGATACAGGCTACAGCTCTATACATACTAGTGGCCACTGGTGGTGGGCTGGATTTCAGAAAATTGATCATGTCTAGATTTTAGTTTATAAAAGACAAAGATTTTATATAATCTAGTAAATTACTAGATTACCAATGTGTACAGAAATCTCAGTCTACTAGAGTGTGTGATACACTGGATATATCAAGACAAAAGTTCAAATAACGAATCTCTAATGGTGGAACTTTGGCACCACTTGGAGTCACACTGAAGTGTCACTTTGCATGACCAGTCCTTTCTTCCTAAGGTTTCTCAGGTGACATCATTTAGACATCTGGGTGTCCTCTACTATTAGAATATCTATTGGACGGGTGCTCCTAACCACTGGGGGCAAACACAGACACAAAACAAAGGCCAATTTGAGTCGCATTGATCTCCAGCTCACTCATGTGTACTTATGAAGTTCAATTTGGGGACTTTCTTAACTTTTTAGATTATTTGTCATAGTAGGTCACTGTTGTTATTAAAAAAATCTAGTATTTGTTTTTCTCTTCCACAGTACATGTTTTGTTCAACAAAGAACCATCTTAGATAAGGTTCTTGCAAAAATATAATTTTGAAATGAACTTAAAAATTCAAATAAAAATTTAAATTACATTATAATTAAAATATATAATTAAATTAAAATATGAAACTATTTTCTGGGTGTTCAGCAATTAAATATATAAAACCTGCTTTAGAAAGAATGACAAGGACAAAATTACCAATATTTGTGATTATGAGTGTTAATTTAATAAAAATCCAATTTTCTTTATTTGAAGTCCATTTCAGCATTTATATATTGGGAGGGGCCTAGAAAGGAACTCACAGAAAACCAGTAACATTTTAACCAAGGCTGAAGACTGAATGAAAACTTGCCATTGGATGAACAGCAACAGATATATGAATGAATTAGACAAAGGGGACCCAAAAAAGGAATTTATTTACTAAAAAATTGTGTATTTATTCTTACATGTTTAAACTTCAATCACCTTCAAAGTACTCTCCATTTGATGCAATACACCTATTAAGAAGTTTTTTCCATTGCTCAAAATAGTTTTTGAACTCATTTATGTTGATGCCTGTTAGTACTTCTGCCATTTTTCACTTCATCTCTTCCACATTGGCAAAACATTTCCCTTTAAGGACTTTTTCATCAAGGGAAACAAAAAAAAAAAGTCACTCAGGATAAGATCATGTGAACAGGGAAGATGGGATATAGGGGTCATGACATTTTTGGTCAAAAACTGCTAAACACTTCGCTCAGTATGGGCAGATATGCTGATAAATCACTCATCATGAAAAGGGCAAATGCATTGAAATGGTCTTTAAAAAAAAATTCACTGAAGCCAAACCCAGCCTCTCACAACAATGCCAAGTGGTACACTGATACAGTTGGGTTCCTGGGTTCCTAGAACACTCACCTAGATGGGGAAGCCTGTACTTCCCACCCTTCAAGAAAATAATCCCAGGTTTTTGCCCCCCCCATCCTTGTATGTTATATAAATCTTGCAAGAACACCAGCTCTCATGTCCCTGCCAGATACAAACATCAAGCAGCTCACATCTTAGTGGAAATATGCCAGAAATAAGAAGAGATCATCTTGAATCTCACACTCAATCTGGGGCTTACACCTTGTGACTTTGGCTAAGTCTCAGCTGAAAGGCTGGTCTGCTTTTATCGGCACCTCCCTCTGGAACAGGTCAGAAACACAGGCCAATGTGCATTGATGTCCTGACTACACTTCCAGGAGCTCTCTAGCGTGGTGCTTGAAAATGGTTTCTGAGTTCCTGTTTCCTGCCTGATTGGGAGTGCTATAGAGCTTACCAGGGAACCTGAGTCCTAAATTTAGAGTGACCCACCTTCCTGGTTCACCCAGGATAGAGGGGCTTCCCAGATGCAAGACTTGCAGTGTCTAAAGTGAGAATGTCCAGTTAGACTACCAAAATAAGTTGGTCACTCTACTAAAATGCAATCCAGATTTGTTTAAAGGGTCTCCCCTTTCCTTCCTTCCTTCCTTCCTTCCTTCCTTCCTTCCTTCCTTCCTTCCTTCCTCCCTTCCTTCCTTTTTTAACTCTTGTCCGTGCTGAATGAATTTTCAGGGAACTCAAAGTTTTTTAGCAATTGCTTACATTCTCCAATTCAGTTGAAAGAAACCCAGGCTTGATTCAGTAATTCCATTCCTTGCATTTTGCCAATTAGTTTTTTATTTTTTGAGTGCTTAAAATTATTTCACTGAAGCGAATGAGGGAGATTTTAACCACTGGATGGTTATGAGCGTGAATAAACAGCCCACTTCTCCAGGAGACTGATGATTATGGACCAAAGGGAACATAGGGATCCTAGCCCCTCAGATGAATTGTTTTTATAATAATTCTGTTGTTCAGACTAAAGAATATATTTATAAAAGATTTAATGGCAGGGAGAGCTACACTATAATATTTTAGAATTGGCAGGACATTTGAAGATCAACCAAAAGATAATATTTCTAATTTTTTCCTGGAGAGCACAGACTTGTGAAAAGTTCAACTTTGAGGGTGAAAATGTAACAGAGCAGGGATGATACTTTAGTTTCCATTTTCATTTTACTTGGAAAAGGCTTGATTTAACCTGGTAAAGGCAATAAAGTTCTGTACTGGGAGATATCTCATTGTGCTTTAGATTTGCTTTTCTCTGATGACTGGTGATGCTGAGCAACTTTTTTTGTACCTGTTGACCACCTGCAGGTCTTCTTTACAGAAGTGCTCGCTCAAGTCATTTACATATTTTTAAATCAGATTATTATTTCTTTGTTATTAAGTTGTTTGAGTTCCTTGTATTCACGTGAAATAAACCAGACACAAACATACAAATACTGCATGGTCTCACTTACACATGGAATCTAAAAAAGTCCACCCCATAATAGCAGAGACCAAAATGGTGGTTGCCAAGGGCTGAGGGGTGGAGAAAATAGGGAGATGATGATCAAAGAGTACAAACTCCCAGTGACACAGAATGATTAAGTTCTGAAGGTCTAATGTACAGCATAATGACTATTATACACTTGGAATTTCCTAAGAGAGCAGATGTTACCTGTTCTCACCACACACATACAAAGAATAGCTAGTTATATGAGGTGATAGAATGTCCATTACCTTGATGTATACATACATTGAAAGAATCACATTGTACACCTTAAATATATACATTTTTAGTTGTCATGTAGATCTCAATAAAGCTGGAAAAAAGTTCTGTGTGGGTAATGAATTCTCCCAACCTATTCATGTTACAGAAGCAAGAGTTAGGGCTCAATAGGCGGTTGAGTTTGGGAGAAGCAGAGGAGGGTGTTGCTCTGGGTGCATCGCTTGAACTCTGTAAGTTTCTCCTCCTTTCCCCAAGCCCCACCCTCCTCTGTGAAAGAGAGAAAGAGAATAGAAAGCTCCCATTCTGCAATTCTTACAAGGATCTCCATGCTATATGTTAACGTTTCTGGCAAAGCACAAGGACTTAATAGAGGGAACTCTGCACAGACTCCCAGACATTTGAGGCTATTGGTCCATCACTCTCTTTCTTCCTAGGATCTTTGTTTTTTGCTAGAGCTCATACCCCTTGGAGGTTGAGGGGTGGGGAATGGTAGAGTATGGGATTCTCAGCCTCCTTGAAGGAAGAACCTATCACTTCCTCCCTCATTGATCAAATGTCACCACATTAATCGTGTGGCTGAAAACAGCTCCAGCATTTTTTTTTTTTTTTTGATGGTGCGTAGCTCTGCAGCTCCTGTCAAATGAATTTCTGTTGTGCTATTTCAGCCTCCTCATCTCTGGAGATTTTGGTTAATTTGCTGCTGGGCTGAGCTAAGAGTTATCCTGCAGCTCTCTGTCCTATTTCCAGCTCCCCTTCTCAAAACACAACCTTCTTCTTCTATATTGATCATTTAGTGGGTTCTGGTGAGGCAGAGCAGGAGTAAGGTGTTTCTTCTTTCCTCCACAATTGGTTGTCCACACAGCCTGGTCTCTCTGTCCTAACTAGTGTTTATAGCATCGTGAAATTTTGCGCCATCCACAGATTTCATTAAAGAGCTATTTTCCTCCCCTTTCCAGGCCTTTAAGGAAGAGTTGAGCCAGTTAGAAGTGCCATAATCCAGAGCCTCCTTCTAGCTTCACAGTGGACTGTCCATCTCTCCTCTTGATCTATATTTCCCCAGTCACTTTTCAATCTGTGGGATCAAAAACAGTTTCTATAAATGTGGGAGAGAGGCCAGTGCTCGATTTCCTGAAAATGTGGAAAAATCAGGGAGTTTGGGTCCCTTCAAATAGACTCCTATTCTGCCTGGACCTCACTGTGTGATCCCATCAAAGAATGTTAAGGGCTCTGGAAATATGAAAATAAAACAGAGAATATTGACGATACTTTGAAGAATTATTGTGGAGATTAAATTGCAGGAGACAGTATGTAAAGCACTGACACAGGTCTACTTCATATCAGAGATCAATAGAAGTTCTTTCCTCATGATAATTTCTGGCCAATTCATGAGGATTTGTGACCAATATTACTGCAGCCAGCTCATACCCCTTTGCCTGACCATTTTAGCGTATGCCAGCCCAGCTTCCAAGGTCAGCACCTTCCTGTCATCACCCAAGAGCTTTCCCCAGGGCAGGCAGTAGACAATGGAAGGAATGCCCACCAGGCAGCTACTTGTGGCACATGAACAAGGAGTGGTTGCTACATGCTCCAGCTCTGCCTGCCGTGGCCAGATAACTTGGAAGTGTCCATTTCACACTGGTTCAGACTTCTTCAACAGATGTAAGTTCCAGTTGCCCACAGTAATAAGTGGTTTGCTAACACACCCTTTATCACCTACCTTTCCTTTCCTGACCCAACTAAGATCACACAGTCTAAGAAATACACCTAGTGCAATGTGAATGTCTTGATTTAAAAACATTTCCTCTATATTTTCCCTGTCCCTGGAAGTGTTCAGTCTCAGGCCAGGGAAGTATTTGGTGGGTTTGCACCTATGATGGGATCTTATATCAGTGGAAAGATTTAAAACAACTTCTAAGAAGTCTTAATATCTAAAATGTTTTGATTGGCTTCTACACCATGCACTATGAAAAATACTCAAAGTTCCTTTGTCATTACCAATCTGTACAAATATTCATGACTTATTGTTTACCTTTCTTTAAATACCTCCCAGTAGACAACTGTGTCCCAAGAAGAGTCTAATATGGGGGGAAGCAGGGTGGTCCATAATAGAAGAGGATATGGGTAGAGATAAGCCAACCCATAGATGACAAGAGAAGATGAAAGTGAGTTATTGCGAGGGTGCATAATCTAAGAATTTGGAAGGAGGGTCATCATGGACAGATGCAGCCTAGAGTAAAGGACCAAACTCGGACCAAACAGGGTGCAGGAGTGATGTGGTTCCAGGAGAATGCCAAGCAAGTCTTCCCACCTCACCCCTCAGCACCACCAAAGGTACAATTGCACAACTTTGCAAGAGTGGCCAATGCTGAGCACTGAGTATGAGCTGGGCAGCCGAGTGCAGGCTGACCTCCTGGAGGAGAATCAAGACCGACAACCCCATTGGGATTCAATAAGTAGGACAGTGGTACTCCTCAGTGTGTGAGCGTCCCTGCCCTTGAACTATCCACTTCACACAGCTGCCTTTTCCTTTTGTCATAATGGCTTCACTGATGACTGAACTCCCTTCCTACACAGGCATCACCACTGTTTCTGGGCCAGCCCGTCCATTGTTGGCTGACCTGGAGCAGAAAATAGGTTGCTTAATAAATAGGCCCAGCATTTGGTACAATGCAGGCTCTTTCTAGGCCAGCTGTACCTGGTGGGGAGGGAATAATGGTCTCGTGGTTAAAAGGGAATCCGCTGCCCTATTAGGAGTATCATCCTTTAGATGGTTAATTAACCAGAGACCTGGGAGCCCAACTCAGAAAGCATTTTCTGAAGATGAGAGAGAAGGGTCTGAGAGCTGTAGGAAATAACCTTGGATGTCCTGTAAAGAGCTGGCCACACAGAATGCTCTGTGGAGAAGAACTGATTGAGCATTTACACAGTACACAGCATTGTAGTTTCTCTGTGCTGTGGACCTTTAGAGCAGGGGCTGTTTAATCCACTTGAACATTCAATCACATCCTTTTGAAAGCTTCTGGTCCTACATGCTCCCATTACCCAAGCAGGTCACCTCCCCTCAGGCCCTGACCAGGCAGCCTGTGCTGCATAAGAGCAGCCCTGGTGCCCTTGCCTGCATCCCAACTCCCCTGGGCCTTGCTACCTTGACCCTTCACACACTCCACTTCCTGATGATTTCCTGGTCTTCACACCTTCCAACTGGACCATTGATCAAATCCACTGTTTATCAAGTATCGTCTATGAAAAATCCAGCACAGATGGAAGCAGAGAGTGTGAGCTCCTGAGTAAACAGACATGAACTTGAATCTTAATATTGTTGATCTTGACTGGTGAAGGGATTTTGAGCACATTAGCTCACCTTTTTAAGCCATAGCTGATGCCTCACTAAAGTGAAGATACAATCACATAAGTGCCCAATAAATATTGGCTCATATTATTATCATTAGCTGTTGCTTTTATTCTTTTTTACTTCTATTATTTTTTTCATTTTTATTGAATTTATTGGAGTGACACTGGTTCACAAAATACACAGGTTTCAGGTGCACAACTCCATCACACAGTATCTGCACACTGTTTGTGTGTTCACCACTCCAAGCCCATCACCATTTATTCCTCTACCTCCTCCACCCCCTCCCTCTGGCAATCACCACACTGCTGTCTGTGTCCATGAGTTTTTTCTCTTTTTTTTCTTTTTTAGTTAATTCCTCCACCCTTTTACTCAGCCCCTTACCCCTGCATTGCTTTTATTTCATTATTATATAATTATATTAAGTAGACAAATATGTAATTATGTAAATATAGATGTGAAATATTAGATATTATATGTGTATATAATTATATAGTAGTATTAATTGTTATTACCATTAATAACTAATGCTATTACTATTTTAACTTGCCTGCTATATTTATATCCATGTTATCTTATGTAAATACTAAATGCATATGTAATTAATCTCACTTTATAAATAGGGAGACTCAGATTCAGGAAGATTTAATATTTTTCCCATGGTGATAATGTTAGGAATAACTGGTGGGACAAGAATTAGACAACTTGACTCAAAAATCTGCTTTTTTTCACATTCTGTTTTTTTGTTTTGTTTTGTTTTTCTCTTTTTAAAAACATTACTCTCTCCCTATCCATTCTCTCTCTCCCTCTCTCTCTTCTCCAACCTCCCTGTCTCTTTATTTTTTCATCCAAGTCATCCAGAGTCTGGAGATAGCTTGGAGACAGCTGCCCTAACATCTGACATTTATAGACAGAACTTTGAAGAATAGATATGTTCTGCATTGGATTAAATTGTACAACATCACAGTTGAAGTCAGAGCTTGGACTGTGGCTTCGCTAAATGCTGCACAGTGACTGGGAATCCAGATCACAGGAGGCGGTCTGAAATTCCGTAACCACCACCTGCCAAGTCCGAAAGCCCCAGCTCCAAGGACTAAGATGTACAGCAAGTCCCCTTTCATCCAGGTCAGGGTTCTACTGTGGCACTATTGCTGTTTGGGGCACTGTTTGGGGCATGGTGACTCTTTGTGCTGGGGAGCTGCTTTGTGCATTGCGGCCACAGCCATGGCCTTCAGCACTTACCCTGAGTTGTGACAAACGAACACATCTCCAGGCATTGCCACATATTCCCTGTGGAGAAAAATTACCCCCAGCTAAGGAAAACTGTTCTAATTTCATTGGAAGAGGACCAAGAGGGCATAATAAAAATGGGATTTGAGGTAATAGAATCTTTGGAGGGAGAGATATAGAAAAGTCACGTCCTTGACAAAAGTGTAGAATTTGGGATTGGAAGGGTTTAGTTGAGTTCTAGTCTTGCGCCTTTCTGGCTGCACTTGATTGACCCACCTGGACAAGTCAGCATCCTCACTAGCAGGATAGGGAGCTATGGGCTGAATGTCTGTATCCTTCCAGATCCCTACATGGAAAACCTAACCCCTCAGTGTTCCAATGTGATGGTATTTGGAGGTGGGATTTGGGGGAAGTCATTAGGACTAGATGAATTCAGCAAGGTAGGGTTTCATGGTGGAATTACTGCTTTTGTAAGAAGAGAATCAAAGCATTCCACAACATGAGGACACAGCAAGAAGGTGGCCATCTGCAAGCCAAGAGGGGAGCTCTCTCCAGAACCCAAGCACAGTGGTGCCCCAATGGCTGACTCCCAGCCTCCAGCACTGGAGAAAATGAATGTCTATTGTTTCAGACACGCAGTCTCTGGTACCTTGTTACAGCACTGGAGCAGACTAGCACACAGAGGTGGTCATTTTGCTTATGGCTGAGCATTTTAGAATTAACTGAAGTAAATCTGAAAACTCTGAAGTGGAATATGATCTTTAGTTTTGATTGATAGTTATGAGTTTCGAGGAGGTTGAACAATGAGCTGCTTATGAAGTTTGGAGAGGACAGGTCCTACCAGATCCATCTTGCTGAAGGGGTGATATCATTGTGATGAGCTCATTACTGGTGTGCCACGGAAAGCTGCTAAAAACTCAAAATTAGTGTGCCTTTAATTAGTTCCTTTACTCATTTCAGAGCGAGTGAACAAGTCAGACTCAGAACTTTCTCTTATGCAGTTTAAACTCAGGTGAGTACACAACCTGACTTACAAGATTAAGTCAAAACAGATATTTAATTATCTTAAGTAGGATAATAAATATATAATTATAGATATGAAAAAATAAGTATTATAAATGCAACATATAATGTGAGTGCATATATTACAATTATACAAAATAGATTCATTATTAACAACAAATAATATGTAAATAATACTGATTTAATATGATTATCATATACCATATTCACTTTGAGGGGTAGCTGTTTTCCCCATTTTACATATTAAGGGAGGCAATGGGGTGATGGAGGTCCAGGAAGGTCACACAGGTCACCCCCATGACACGAATACAACTAGAGCTAAAGTCCATATTTTCTGGCTTTAAGCTAATGTACTTCCATCTAATACGTAATGGTTGCTTTCCTCAAAGAAATAAAATAAAATAATAAATGATTTCATGACAATTTTTAAGTGCTCTGTTGGAGAAGTCCATAGTTCATTTGCTTTCTATCTCTGAAACATTTACTGGGGACACTACCTGGGCCAGGAGCTTCACTAGGCACCCAGCTATCAAGATGAATAAGACATAGTCCCTGATCTTTAAGATCTACCATCTGTCATCAAGAAAACGCTTTGAGAACAAACCTATTCTCAATGAGCAGGGGGTACTTGGGTACAGCGAGGACTGTGAGTCCTGTGCCACAGAAGTGCCCATGATGAGAATGGTCAGAGCTAGTGAACACGCGGCCAGGGCAGAGCCTCCTGTCGGAGAGAGTGAGCTATCTGAGCAAAGGTAGGCGCGTGTGAGAATGCAAGAATGCTCCAAGAATTCCTCCTTAGAACTACAGCTTAGTGTTCCTAAAGACAGTCCTGGAGATAATACTTGGAAACTGTATATGAAATTGTTTCGTTGTATTAATGACCCTTTAAGCATCATGGAGACATCGTGGGAAGTGTAACCATACCAAAAAAGACTATCACTCCCTTTGCGTTGGGGGTTAGAGATGCTAATTGTGCTACCTGAGATGGGTTTAAATTGAGTGGGATTTTGTCTGTTCATCCATCATAACACATGAATCTTCCTTTGCTCCTGTTCAAAATATTAGCACTTAGAAAACATGAACTAGGTTATGTTTTCCTCAGTATTGCACAAAGGTACTGGCACTATAGCAGTAAAATAATTATAATATCATGTGTGCAGCCTGGTAGAATTGACAAAGCTTTATCATATACAACATTCACTTTTGGGAGTAGCTATTTTCCCATTTTACATATCAGGAGAGGTGATGGGGGCCCAGGAATATCACACAGGTCACCCCCGTGACACAAATACAATTAATAGATGTAGAGCCAGAGTCCAGGTTTTCTAGCTCCAAGCTAATGTACTTCCCTCTAACATTTTATGGTTGCATTCCTCAAATAAATAAATAAATAAATAAATAAATAAATAAATAAATGTAACTTTAAAAAAACCCACCTCTGACCATGGAGCTACCCGCCACGCCCCTGCATTTATCAGTCATCTCCATTTCACTTCTGCCGCAGTTGTCAGGAATGGCAGAAAGGGCCTGGGGATCCTGGGAGCGCTGTCAGCTTCTCAGAGGTTCTCTGGCCTGTTTCTGAGAATGTGTCTGCTCTGAATGCTGGCGTTGCGACACGCCCCAGTGAGCAGGGATGAGAGGCGTGGGCCTTCACTCAGACTGCTGGAGTCTGCGTGCGCAGCTCTTCCTCACCCAGTGTCCTGTCAAGCCTCTGGATGAAATGCCAGCCCTAAGGTTATGGGCTGTGGTGCGGAGGCTACTGTCCATTCACTCTTTAAGAAAAGCACAAGATGTGGAGAGAACTAGCATCGCATACCACAGAACAAGGTGCTATGGTGCGATAGCAGCAACCAAGACTTCTGTACAGCTTCGGAACATGATCAGTAGGGAGCTCTAATTCTTAAAATCACCTTTGGTAATAGACGTTTTTAATCCCCACGTTTCTGGTTGAAGAAAGTGTCAGAGATGAAAAAAGGGAAAGGTACTACTTTGAGAGCATTGGTTACATTAGGCTTTCTAAGAATTTTTCGTATGTTAATTCATGTACTTTTCACAACTACCTTACCGAACAGTTACTTTTTTTTCTGTTTCATGGATGAGAATCAACGAGAGTCAGACCAATTGTGTAAGTTGCCCAACGTCACACAACCTGCAAACATAGTGTTGAGATAAGAAAGCTGACAACATCTTCCTGGTCTTCCTGAATAGAATTGTGTTAGGGCCTGTCATCACATCGTGTCTCATTGACTTCTGTGTGTCACGTGGGAAAATGGGATTCTCATAGTTCATGCTAAGAATCTGAGAAACTAGGAGACATGCCCAAATTCACGTGACAGAGCTGGTATTCAACTCCAGCTATTCTAATATCACACCCCACATCACTCTGTTACACTCAAGTTAATGATAAATAAGACCAATTAAGACAATGCCTCCTTTTATATACTAAAAAAAAAAAAAAAACAGTTAAAGTCTCAATGCTGTATTAGGGCAGTGATGAATTGCAGACAATTCATCATTATTACATGGGTTAATGCCATTTCTGTTTTTTAAAGTTTGATGTCATTCTTCAAAATAACTGCTGAGAAGTCAGTTGTAAGGGAGCTTGATCTCCTTTAAGCACTCAATTTCTTGGAGGTAAAATAACCAAAGATTCCAGAGGAGCTCAGTAGAGACAAACATGACAGGTGTTCTGTTCTGTCAGACTTTGGATGGGAGCCCCTGGTCCTGTGGATCAGAGAGTTTTCCCAGCAATGCCAGGGCTCGGCTGAACATAACTCACTACTGAAATGGAAGCGGTTTTGAAATCACCAGGCCTATTCCCAGAAACGCTTGAACTGTGCCATCTGTAACCCTTTCTTAATTTTTTTTAAACACAGGGTCATAGTCCTCCAAGTCTAGCTGGGTTGTTCTCTTTGGTTAGAGTTTTCTGATCTCTTCTTCATTTCGATGGAAATATTGCTCCTGAGACACTTCTTCTAGAATTTTCTTAGTAGTCAAACCTTGCACCATTAAAAAAAAAAAAATAGAGTATATTTGCTGGTTTCAGTAACTGTGTAAGAATCAGCAATCATAACTATATTTTCTCCCCAAAGTTTAATTTGTAGCTTCTAAGTAGAAATAGATTTGAGTTACTAAAACCCTGAATTTTAATTTCATCCTTGCAATTATTGTTTGTATAACCACTGTTAGGCATGAAACTTTCTGACCCTTAGCTTTCTCATCTCAAAACATTAAACTCTACTATGTATCTTGAATGGTGGTTCTGGAGGTTAAGGGAGATCATTTTTTCACTCATCATTTCACTCATTCACCATCTATTCGATAAATATGCTCTGAGTTTACTAAGTACCGAGTACTCTGTCTGTCACTGGAAAGACAGAGGTTCCAATGCTTTCATTTCTATTCTCAAAGAGTGTGTCATCTGTTGGAAGAGAGTTAAGTGCACAATTAACAATCAGTGTGATGTCTGCTGATAGGATGCGTGAGCAGGAGCTACTGCAATGCCAAGGAATGACATCTAACATTGACAGGGTTTCAACATCTAACATTGGTTGAGCATTGATAGGTGGAAAGTGTCTAAAGGAATCAAGTGTTTTTTCCTAAGGGACAGAAAATTAATCAATGATAGTGAGTGAATAACAGTAAGCCAAAAGGGAAGGGGATGGAGGAGGGGAATAAGAGGGGTATAATCTTGGCAGATACATACCTAGGACAAAATTTGAAATGTTACTAAGTGCTTAGTGTTTTGAAACTCTTTGGTTCTAAATAAAAACAGCCAAAATTTGACCTGAAATCCTGCCTTTAATTGCATGTAACCAAAGCTACTACTTCTCAGTGTTCACCGCTGAATGCTCACAGCCTCCCCCCACTTAGGAGCTGCCCTTTGTAGAACCAGAAAGGTAAGATCCTGGGGGAACAGGGCTTTCTGAATGTGGAGTGATTAATTTACACCTCCACAAAATAAAATCAACCTGCCACCATCAAAGATTCAATTCCTATTTTCCAGAGAGTTTCACAGGAGGATTTCCTCACTGTGCAGAAAAAGGAAAAGATAATAGAAAAATCAGTCTTGTGCTGCTTTGGGGTGAAAGCAAACCGTGAGCCGTGCTCTGATGGGGAGGGCTGCAGACGGTCATCGGTGGGGCTCCGTACAGGAGGAGAGGGTAGCATTCCGAACGTGGGAAGTGCTGCCTGCACAGAGTAATTCAATTCACATCTGTGTCTGTCTGTGCAGGGGCCTAATGCATGCAGCACGTGGCAGTGACTGAGATTCAGTTCTCCTTAACCAGCCTAGATGAAGCATGAACATGGTGTAAAGACAAGATGAGCATTTTGACTCGGTTCTGATGGTGCCGCTGAGATGGCATGAACTTGGGTGTTTAAGAGCATCAGCCTCATCCACAGCACTTTTGAGAACCAAATATGGAACAATAGGGGTGAAATTATTTGGGGTGCAATAATGCAAAATGAATGCAAGAGATGGATACAATTAAATTTAGAAAATACTCCGAAAATGAATTCATTTTGAGTGAAATCTTTCCTTGCTCTAGATCTGCAAACACAGAGCTGGAAATATAACAAAAGACATTCATGGACATGTGATCTCTGTTGTCTTAGTCAGCTCCAGCTGCTAAAACAAAACACCAGAGAATGATTGGCTTAAGCATTCATTCCTCACAGTTCTGGAGGCGGGGTAGTCCAAGATCAAGGTGCTGGCAGATTTGCTATCTAGTGAAGCTCTCTTCCTGATGTGCAGGTGGCTGGCTTCCAGCTGTGTCTCCATACAGTGGAGAGAGAGACAGCACCCCTCTCCTGTCTCTTTCCTATAAGGACCCTCACCTCATCCATTTGGGCTCCATCTCACGATCGACTTATCCCCCAAAGACCCCGCTTCTGAACATCATTACAGTGAGGAAAGGGCTTCAACCCTGGAACTTTGGGGAGACACAAAAATGCAGATCCTAGCACCTGTTATAAAGTTATGGGTAACTTCTACTCATGTCATTTTTCAGACTTGTTAACAATCTGTTCATTTTTCTGTGGGAACTTGATTTCAATGTACTGTGCAGAGTTCCCCACACTACACCACCTTCTTTTTAATAAATGTTTAACTTCATAAACCATTCACCAGTCCCTGCAACAGTAACACTTTTAAAAAATAAATAAGTGAAGGAATGAGGAAAAGCCAAAGCCTTCTTCTGGATGAAGGCTTACTTGCTATAGGAATTTGCTGAAATTGTTTAAGATCACTGACATACATTAACTGATGGACAAAAAATAGTAATTGGAGAACCCCAAGACATGGAAATAGATCCCCATTATGAAATGCACTATTGGTAGGAGGAGGAAAAAGATCTTTTTTTATTTTCCCCTGGGTATGCTTGGCCCTTATTCTCCTGGTACCAGAGTGCAAAGCCGGCCTGCACTCGCTGTCCATTTGGAAGGTGCTGAAAGCTGTGATCGGTGTCAGAGAAAAAGACATTAGTTGGCTGCAGAAGCCTGCACTTGGTCTCCAGGGTGGCATTTCTCACAAAGGTTCCATGGGGAAGGGAGAGCCATCCAATGTCCTCTGTGACTTCCCAAGAAAGAAGAATCCAGAGAAAGGTGATCCCAAGTCCTTCATTCCAGACCTTCTGCCCTGAAGTCACTCCTGCTGTTATGAAAGCTCTGGCCAGCGCCTATGGCCTGTCCTCTGGAAGGGGGCACAGAGGAGCAGGTGATGATGCCTGGAGCCCTGGGAGTCATTGGGTGAAATGACAACAATGAGAAAGTGGCCATGACTTCCACCTGACAGGAATGAGTCCTGCCAGACCTTCATCTGAGGAAACCGCACAGAGTGGGCGGATGGGAAAACACAGGCATCTTCTCTCATTGGGGAAATCTGTGAGTCTCCCAGTTGGAGCCACAGAAGTACCATCTTTGAAAAAAAGGGACATTTATGAGACACTGTAAAACTAGGAGCAATAGTTTAAAACAAAGAGACAATTCTTAAGTGGGACATTCTTGAGGTAGGACAATCAAATGTTGCACAGAAAAACATTAAGAAAAATACTCCCCACATGCAGCTGAAGCCCTTCCTTATCCAGTTCCATTCCCATCGCCTCCTCCGCAAACATGCTGAAGATCTTAAAGGGGAGCCACTTATTTTGATTTTTTATTCTTTTTCCAATTGCATGTATATTTCACATATGTGTGTGTGAAATATAGGTATCATACATTACATGTATGATACCTATACATTTTCACACATACATGAAAATATACACTTCTTTGTGTACTTTTAAAGTTACATAAGTGATTTTGCAACCTAAAAAATGGGAATCATGAGTCATTTAATTGGGAAAATACTGCACGATTTCTGCCAGATTTTTCAGAAGCCAAAATATTGTTATGAATCATGTGCCTTGAAGAAGGAAAAGAACTCTGCAGTGTTTATCCATCTCACTTGACTATGACATCAAAAATAACAAAAATAACCAAAAACTCCCAACAAACTGCCAAGTCCATCTACAATTGAGTGATCAGAGGAACCTGTTTTGGAATGAACAGAAGACCTTCAGCCACAGGGACCTTTGTAGTGTCCACACGTAGTTCCGCACCCCAGGACCAGGAAGCTGCAAATCTCAGGTTTAGCTCAGGTGCGCAGTTGAGCCCTGCTTGTCATGCCCCCTCGGGAGCCTAAATATGGCAGCAGGCAGCCAGACAGAGCAAAGGTCTGATTGAGCTGGGGGTGCCCTGGCATCTGGCAGAGGTGACAGGTACACCCAGCCTCAGCCTCAGAGGGTGGCTGCAAAGATGAAACAGACAGGGCTCAGGACAACATCTTGTGAACTGAGAGATGTCAAGTCTGAACGCCACCACCTCTGTAGGTAGGCAAACCCTGTGCGAGATGTTGCTGACCCGTAAGGCCATTTTAAATCCTCCAGAGCCAACAATTCTCAAGCACTTACATCAGAACCATGCTTTGCTGACCTGGTTCTTGGTGCTCTCCATCAATTAACTCTTCTGGTCCTGTTATTATGGACACTGTGATTATCCCCACTTGAGATGAAGTGCAGGAAGGTCTAATAATGTGCCCAGGACAAGGAGCTCATGTGTGGGAGAACTGGGCTCCACCCCAAGAAACTGACTGCCAGCCCAGCTCTTAGGCTTGTCAGTTACCACATAATAAGCCTGTGGGAGGCATAGCATTGCTCTCTGGCTAGAAATAAGAACCCTGAGTTTCCCAGAGCACCTGTCATTCTCCTGAAGTCATACCACTGCTAAGAGCAAAGCTCTTGGTCCACGAGACAGCGATGCATCTGGTTGAAGTTGCGAAGGTGGCAGGCACAGCAGCTGCCCAAACCTCCTCCCACTACTGCACAATATGAGTTGGAGATAATTCTCCACCACCTTGGGTGGCCTGCCTCATTGCGCTCTGCCAAACAGCAGCTGGATAATCGATTCAACCAGGTAATGAGAAAGCCTTTTGGGAAAAGCAGGCAATATTGAAATAAGCATAATGTTTTATATTTATGTAGTCAATTATGTTTTTTTGAGGAGGCTTCTGTAGCAAATTTTCCACACCATTGGGTTCTCCCAATACCTATGGAGAAGAGGTAGTTGCTTTCCCAAAGTGCACAGGATTTAGATCGAAATCTGTTTTAATTTCCATTCAGCCAGTTAAGACTGATTATGAATAAGATGTTTACATCACCCGAGTCTAGGACTCGCCTAAGACCATCAGGCAAATAGAAACTCAGAGTGGTGAGGAAAGCCATCAGGCGTGAGGTAGTTTCCTATCGCTCCACTTACCCATGGAGCACCTGTGCGGCCACTCTGTGCGCTGGGTCCTAGCCCCTCCTGGGTAAAGTGGGATTCTAGACCAGCAGGTCAAGTATTGGGTGACATTCAGGTGGCTCACCTGAGTAACCTGAGGTGAGAGGTGTAGTGTTGGGGATCATCCATCTTTGCTCCTTAAAAGCTAAGCAAACAGAAGTCTTAGGTCGTATTACTGGCTTTCAAATTTTGTTCTATGTGTCCCAGGGATTTTTAAACTATTCCTTGGGAGCCTCCCACGAGGATAGGGGAGAAGATTTGACAAGGTCACACACACACACACACACACACACCTGGACAGTATTCAGAAGGGATGGAGTTACTGCTAATGAATAGTAAGCAAATATGCCCTGTAGGGCTGGGAACATTGTGCATTTTGTGTTAGGTACAGATGATTTTTACATAGCTTTGCTGAATGCATGTTAATGTTTCTCTTCACATTATTTTGGGGAATGGAAATGCCTCCCATTCTTTCCTCCCTGGGTCTTAAAACATAACCAATATACTTAAAGGTGTGGTTTTTTTCCAATTTCTGGGATGATTTTTACCTATTTTTATTTATGAAAGAATTGTCTGATTTCAACATTTTTATATTAAAAACATACATATATGAGGGGTGACCTCCCCAAAACCCAGAATTATCTTCTGGGATTTTGTAGGACAGGCTTCCCCTGCTAGTTGGGTATTCTAGGAACCCATCTGTATCACTGTACCAGCTAGTGTTGTTGTGAGAGGCTTCAGTGAATTTTTTTGAAAATTCTGTCAGTGCATTTGCCCATTTCATGATGGGGGATTGACGAGCACACCTGCCCACACCGCGCTGAGTGTTCAGCAGTTTTTGATAAGAAAACAACGTGCCCCCCAGTCTCCACCCTCCCTATTCACCCAGTCTCACCCCAAGTGACTTTTTTTGTTTCTCTAGATGAAAAAGTCCTCAAAGGGAAATTTTTTGCTGATGTGGAAGAGGTGAAACAAAAAATGGCAGAAGCACTAAAAGGCATCAAAATTGGTGAGTTCAAAAGCTATTTTCAGCAGTGGGAAAAAGTCTCAATAGGTATATTGTATCACATGGAGAGAACTTTTCAGGTGACTGAAGTTTAAACATGTAAGAATAAATGCACAATCTTTCCACAAATAAATTCCAGTTTTGGGGTTCCCCTTCATATACCAATGTAATCCAATATACACTAAAGTGAATATCTGTGCACTCACTTTATAAAACACCAATATATAATTAAGTTACTTCAGTCCCACTGTGCATTTTGTCATTATTAAAGACACAACTTAAACAATCATTTGTAAATTTTAAACACACGAAATTATACATACACCATCATTTCTATCTCGATGTTTATGATTTTCTAAGTCAATAAAATACCTACAACCCTTCTTTTTAGAGATTATTCATCAGACACATGCTGTGCCCACAGCATCAAACAGGAAACAGACTTGGGCTTTCTGAAGCCCGGAGACCGCCATGACCTTGGCGCTCAATCCCTGTGAGCATGTAGGGAGTGATGTGACTACTGCACCAAAATCCAAAACTTTCTGTCTGCTGTTTGAATCTCAGGGCGATATTTTTTTATACATAGTAAAGCTACTTCTGCTACAAAAGGCAGTGAGAAATGAGCATTCAGAGCAGATATGCTTTCTAAATAAAACTAAAGAGAGAATATTTGGCCCCTGGCTCCCTGGGTAATTCCCTAGGAAGTTGTTGGAACAGGAAAATTAACACATAACCTTATTGAATTGCTGAGAGCACTAACAGACGCAGATTAAGATGTTTCCTAACCCAGTTTGGAAAGATTTTCTGGAAGCAGTAACCCCTTAACCCTGAATGATGACAAATATTTAGCCAGGTGCAAGTGTAGAAGAATATGAGCAACAAGGTAGAAAGGTGGAAATTATTACAAAGGAGAGAAACCAGAAGTTGGTTGTTTAGTGAGAAGGAGCCATGAAAGGTGGATTAAGAAAAGTATGTTCATTTGTGGGCAATCTGGGTTCTTCCCTTTA
Source organism: Anoura caudifer (assembly GCA_004027475.1). Lineage (NCBI taxonomy): Eukaryota > Metazoa > Chordata > Mammalia > Chiroptera > Phyllostomidae > Anoura > Anoura caudifer. The sequence goes on from PVKU01000541.1 coordinate 409,692, forward strand.
ACTATAGAGAAAAGATGTTTCATCAACAGGCAGAGACCAGTTTTATTGAAGAGCACACCATCCTCACTGCAGTAAAATGTGGTCAAAGAAACCCACTTCCCAGATTTCTGAATTAATTTTAAGAAGTTAAGTCAGGGAACCAAATACATGGAAACTATGTGACTAAAGGACATTAATTAACCCCCTCTGTTGATGACACTATAAACTTTGCCTTTCCTCTTGGACTCATCTTCAACTTCTGACCTTGGATTGGATCCCTGTAGGTCACAGGCATCTCACAGGCATTGGGGGGTGGGCAGACTTCCCATCTAATTCCTCTTATAACCACTTCCTGGACACCACATCACATACTTGTCCCTGGAGACATAAAGCAAATGAGGAAAGTGCAGTTTGGAAAATAACCTAACCATTTCCCAGGACCAAGGTCCAGGGAGAAAGTAAAGTAAAGAAAAACAGGACAAATTCCTCTGGAGAAGGGGATCATGAGTCCTGGGGATGAAGCTGAGCATGGTAAGTTTCCTGCCCTCTGCATATTCCCTTAGCCCAGCTGGACCAACGGACTACCGGACTGCTATGTGGAGGTTTAATCTGAGCCCAGGTTCCAGGACGGATGCAGGGGGAGGGACCACAGAGCTCTAGGATAAGAAAGTCCTGGCTCAACCAACCTGATTGGCACCCCATGTTTGACTCCGGTTACAATTTACTCGTTGGGTGTAAAACTGCCATTTCTAACCTCAGCTCTATTCTAATTCCTCTGTGTTGAATTCCTACTTCCTTCCATGCCTGCTTCTTCATTTTTCCTGATTCTGAGACCAGATCGTTTTCTGATCAATAATTTCAGTCCCTGATTTCCAACCCATAAGCTCCAGGCTTATGTCTGATATCCTGCTATCAGCATATTTTGATGCTATTGGTATTTCCCCAGATATCCATATTTCATTTCTTCTTAGATGCTTGCCAGCTATGTACTCAGCATTGGGCCATCTTACATATTACATTATTTGTGCATTGATTCATTATTTTCGCACATGAGCACTCGTCCCACATGCTGGCTATTAAGACAACAGATGTGAATTAAATATGGTGCCTGCACCATTGGAGTTCACATCAGAACACAGGACATCAAGACATTCACAAACACATACGCATGTGAATTAATTACATGGGAGTTTGCATAGAAAATAAATCAGCCACTTTCTGAGCCTGGGGATAATGACGAGAGTGCTAAGAATGGGACTTCAAATACTGCTGCTTAACAATCCATCCCAAAACTCACTAGAGCAAAGCAAGTGAGGCATCTTCCATTGATGGAGTGTGTTTGAGGAGGGCTGGCAGCTGGAACACCCACACCTGGCCTTTCTACCTGGCCTGAGCTTCTTCACATGGCAGCTCAGGGCCCCAAAGGCAAGTGTCCCAGCTAACAAGGCCAGAGCTGCATAATCTTTTATTATCTAGACTCAGAAGACTCAGCAACCTCTTCTGCCTGTTTTGTTGGTTATAAATGAGTCACAAGCCCATCCAGATTCACAGGAAGGGGACTTAGGCTTCTCTCTTGATGACAGAGTTGTGAAGTTTCTAGAAGAGTGTGTGGGAAGGGAGATAGTCTTGCATCCATTTATACTGACACATAAGCAGTTTTTTTCACAGGTGAACAAGGAGAAAAGATTCTGAACTACCTGTACAAAGATATGAAGATATGAGACATCAAGGACCAGTGAGCTTGGGGAACCATTGATGGATTAGTGTGTCTCAAAAATAATGCTCATGGAAAAGTATGGGTAGGGAGTTGTCAAGAGAAGTGTAGAGGTTACAGAGCAGGTATTGAAAAGGTGCAGGGGACTAGTTAACAAACTGTGGTTACTGTCCAGATGAGAGATGGTAAGAACTTCAGCTTAAACAATGGCAGTGAAATTTGAAGAATGAAATGACCAAGAGATATTTAAATGTAAAATCTACATGGCCTGTTACTTTATGGTCTGCATTGTAAAACAAACATGGATGCACCATATATCTGTCACTTTCTTGTTGCTCAGCATCTATCTCTCCTGTGCTGGTAAGGCCTCCAATCACATGGACAAATTGGGGGAAAGGGATGGAATCCAGGCTGGCGGGCAGAGCGTGCCATCTGGCTGGGGTTGAGTGGTAGGCACATGCCCAGGGACAGCTAATGGAGACTGCCATAGGGTTTCTGTAACCACTGGAACGGTGATGTACTTTTTCTTATGGGGACTATAAGAATGAGTTAACCCCAGAGCTACCATTTGCCATAGTTTCCAAATGGAGAGCAGCAGTCAGGGAAAATTGGAGCCAAGAGCGGGGAGAAGAGAAGCAAACCCTAGATAATATTGTTAGAATTCTCAGACCTGGCTGAGTCAGATGCTGTGACTCCAGTGACACAGACCAGCACACTCACTCTCTTTGAGAGCTTTTGGAAGCACGTTTCTCTCCCCTACAATCACAAGAGTGCTGCCCCGTGTAATGGGGAAAGTAGCGATGACTCTAAGGTTCCCACCTTGGGCAGTGGAGGCTCCTGTCAATCAGCCCAGTGATCAGCAGGCTCTTCTCACACTGCCACATGCCAGCACCAGCACCTGTGTGTCACACTCAGGTGAGAATGCTCTGCTAAGCGCAGCCATTGTCCACTACATCTGATTCCATCATGCCCCCTCTCACTCCAGAATCACTTCCTAATGCAAGCAGGTGCAGTTATGAACAGCCTCACTGATTTATGTATTTCAAATTAACCATTTGATCTCATCGGCTAATTAAATACTCCCAGTGACAAATGAGTCCCAACATACTTTACGGCTGATGGCAATGTCTCAGTGTGACCTAAATCACGGTTGGGGCCTGATACTTTCTTTCCACTATCGGGGTGCTGAGGCTGACACAGAGGACAGAGCTGGAGTTGGAACTTCGGGGTAAGCTAAGGCTTAGTCAGTGTTGCTGCAGCTGCTGTGACCGAAAATAATTCAAGCAACAATGTGAAGCCCCTAATTCTGTGTGTAATACAAGTAGCTTTTCTCTCCCCAGTGTGTTCTATTGATTGCAGACAATATGTAATTACCTTCGGAGATACACTTTTCCCATCTTAACTCCCTCTACATGTGAAATGAACTGTAACAGACAAATTAGCTTTTCTTTCTTTTCTAGCTTCTAACATTCTTAGATATTTTTTTTTCTGATTTGATGATCCTCTTCTTCTACCAAAAAAGCTGTGCAATTGAGGATTAATGGTGTGTCCTGCACAGCCAGATAAAAATACTATGCAGCCTGGTGTGATAGCTACAATTATATTGGAACAGAACCACACAGCTGAAGGGACCCCCGGAAATCGCCACATCTCTAATCCTCGTCTTACCCAGGGATAAACCAAAAGTGGAGAAATCATCAAAAATTGCCCACCCTTGTTTGTTACAGGGTTACAGAAGGATTCCAGGTCTCCTCTCCTGTCTCCTCCTTTTCAATACTACCTTAAGGGTGGATTACACATACAAAATAGGTTGCATTTCTAGACATTACACACAGTTTCTTAGTCATTGGCACATCCACAATGTCATTGGCTTCCAGCTCAGCATTACTCCTTTGCCTTCTCCTGGATGTGACCTACTCAGAGGCATGTTCAGGACATAAGCCTTGAACTTCCAAAATCAAGACACCTCAGCCAGTGCACAATATACACACAGGAATCCGGAGTCCTTGGTCCAGAAATGGCCCTGCAGGACAAGCATCACATTTGCATTTGCGGAGCTCCCTACAGTGAATTCAGGGGTTGTTTAGAACAGACGATGAGATGAAATGTCATTTTAGTGTTTATTAACACTTAAGGAAAAAATAGAGCTGAGGATGTCAATATGTCTGGCTTTGTTTGATTGAATTCTTTAAAAGATTTTGTTTATTTATTTTTAGACAGAGGGGAAGAGATGGAGAGAAGGAGAGAAACATCAATGTGTGGTTGCCTTTCACACACCCCCTACTGGGGACCTGGCCCACAACCCAAGCATGTGCCCTGACAGGGAATCAAACTGATGACCCTTTGGTTCACAGGTCTGTGCTCAATCCACTGAGCTACACCAGCCAGGGCTGCTTGATTAAATTTGTTTTTAGGATGGGGAGAGAGCATATATGGTCACTGTTCAAAACCAAACTGAAATACTTCATGAGAAGCCAGCCAGGAAAGAGTGAGTGCTGCTATTTCAACTACTCAATCAATTCAGTGAACCCAATAAGCACCAAGCCTAATAAACCACTACTATGTTTCCAGCTCAAAACTGGGCTATGACAAAATATAAGAAAAGTATAAACTGGGTGTCTTGTTCAGAAGGGTTTAAAAATTGTGTTTCAGAGAGAATAGTTATACACAAGAAAAAAACACAGCATAGAGATTTTGGCTATCATTTAGAATGGAAGGGCAGATAAAGTGCTTCTCAGATAAGGTCATGTTAAAGGAGTTCATCATCACCAAGCCCTTATTATAGGAAATGTTAAAGGGACTTACCTAAGAAAAAGAAGATAAAAAACATGTACAGTAAAATGGCACCAAACTCACAATTATTAACAACCACACCCAAAACAAAAACAAAAATAAACTAAGCAAACAACTACAACAGGAACAGAACCACCAAAATGGAGATCACATGGAGGGTTAGCAACAGGGGAGTGGGAGGAGGACAGTGGGGGGAAGGTGCAGAGAATAAGTAGCATAGACGGTGGGTAGAAAATAGACAGGGGGAGGGCAAGAATAGTGTGGGAAATGTAGAAGCTAAAGAACTTATGACACATGGACATGAACTAAACGGGGGGAATGTGGGTGGGAGGGGGTGTGCAAGGTGGAGGGGAGTGAAGGGGGGAAATGGGACAATTGTAATAGCATAATCAATAAAATATATTCTAAAAAGATAAGCATTAGATTTACACATAAAAAATATTTTGGTTCTTAGGAAAAGTGTTCTATAACACATGTAACCAATATTTGTGGTGCACGTTGGGGCTCATCTGGGGTCCAGAACTATGTGATAGACCCCACATCCACACCTGGAAGCTGAGCTTCAGCCTGAGTGGTCAACACACCTGAAATCACACAGTTAATAAGTAGTGGAGAGCAGGATTTTTTACTTTTAACTTCCTATTCAGATCTCAGGCTCCTGATTGCAGGAAATGATATCTGCCTATTTCAGCATTCTAGCTTTAAGTTTCTATCTTGGGACAATAAGGGGTGCTGGCTCAATGAAGGAAAAAGAAGACAAGAGGGCACAGGACAGAACGTACGGGAGAGGGAAGGAAATGTCGCCCCTGTGCTCACCTGAAAAGTGTGGTTTCATGGCTTACAGGCGTTTGACAGGACAATGGTGGGTTTGTAGCACTGACAAATCAATTGGAAACAACATCTTAACTAGAATGTAGGGGAAAAATAGATTGTCCCTGGTTTATTTCATCTGATGCTTTTTTTTTTTTTTAACACAGATGAAGAGGTTGCTTCAATTCTATTACGATATTGCTTTCTGAGTTTTCAGTAATAAGTTTCTGCAGTGGCATCTTTGTATCTCACTAAGTTACAAAGTTTCCCTGTGATGACACTCTTACAAGAGAGTGTGTAAAATGTAATTGCTTTGGTAACATTTCTCAGCAACATCCAGAAAGACTTTGATGTCCCTGTGGCTTCAAAACCCAAATAATATCAACTCTGTTTTCTGGGCTTTATTTTTCTGAGCCACATTCGTATTAATCACAAGGTGCTGACAGCTTGACAAATACTGCTTTGCATGGGATTCAACTGATATTTTTAGAGCCCAATAATACATCAAATGTGGGGAGAGAGTAGATAAAAATAAATTTCCCACTATTGATAACCAGAGCTTTAGCTCTCCAAAGACTGTTCCTGGCTCCAAGGTAGCATTACTTCAGAGAGACGGAAATTATCCAAATGGAGTGGAAAAATTTCAGCTCTTTCTGAACCACATTTCAATTGAGGGAAAAGAAAGGCATGTGCATTATTAATCAGGGTGGAAGGGGCCCAGCGGTGCATGAGTCTTCGTGGCATGTTTGTTAGCTCCTTTTGGACACAGTGCTCCAGGAAGACCGGCTAGGTGAGGATCCTAAACCCAGAGCAGATGGTCTTCAAAATGATCATACTGATTTCCTTTCATGATGAATCTCAAGAATCCTATAGGACTCACAATAAGAACTGTTCATACATATGAAAAGACAGATGTTTCTTTAGATGCCGCTCACCAGTTCTTTGGCTGAATCCAGGAAGAGCCATTAGCGATGACTTTATTTTTAAGCACTTGAGTTATGTGGGACTTTAGTCTCAACTAATCAATGTCGAAATACCTTTTAAATGGAAATTACTTTTTCTCTGGGGTAGAGAACGAAAGGCATGCGTTTAGAAGTTTGGGGAGTTAAGTCCCCTTCCATACATATTTTTTATTGTTTTGCACAAGACTTGGGAAGCTGATCAGGCTTCTTTTTGCAATTCTTTGTCAATGAAACAAGATGTTGTTCGAAGCTCCTATTTTCTGCCTAATATGCAGTGATTCTACATACCAAGGAGGAGCAAATTCTACACTTGGGCCACAGTGGTGGTTTCCAGTGCTGCTCCAGAAATGGGAGTTGAGTGTGATACAGAATCTCCCACTCTCTAGCTTCTGAGTTCATCTGTCAATACCAGAAGACATCGGAAACCATTCAGCATATCGCAAACCCAAGAGAGCCCACCACTCACCCAAAGAGTTCTTTACACTGTGTTTTCCAAGCCGCACACCAGCTATAATCAGAATTTCTGAGAATAGGGCTTAGAGAGAAGCTGTGGTTTAAACAAACCCCCCAAGTGATTTTTTCACTTTCTCACATATAGGAGAGAAAATAATACTCCTTTTTCACAGTTGGTTATACATTTATTCTTCTAACAGTTTCCATAACCTCAGGTTTGGAAAATCTTCGACTTGAACACCCTCTGTCCCATTTGGACACACATGCATACGGTCACTTACACCTACTGGCTCCCAAACATGGTCAAGTGCATCACCCACATGCATTGACACTCTCATTTACTCACATACACACAGAGCTGCCACTCACACTTCCCCCACACTGCTGCCATTACACTATTAATCACATATTGTGTGAGTTTGTGTATATTAACACATATATTAATAACATATGTGTATGTGTATATAATGGTCTTTGTCAGTTTATTGACCAATTCATCCTCTCAAGAGACTTTAATTTTTAATATTCCTTCACTGAACTTATGTCTTTAATGTATACCAATAATAAAGCACACCATAGCCACAATTACAAAATCACAGTGGTTTTAATAGACTGTTAAGAATCTATTGTTAATAATTAGGAATGTATGTTTTCTGGAAACAATATAATCAATGCAACATTTACAATATTAGAAGAGTAAAAATGACTCAAATACTGGACAATTAAATGCTAAATATAACATGTGTCTGTCCCAGGGTAAAAGGCTATCTAGACATTGACAATGAGAGCCATACTGTATTTTTAGCACTGAAAATACTTGCATTACAAGGTTAACTTAAAATTCCAGAAGGTAGCTTATTGGTGTGGCTCAGTGGATTAAGCACCGGCCTGCAAACCAAAGGATTTCTGGTTCAATTCCCAGTCAGAGCACATGCCTGGGTTGTGAGCCAGGTCCTCAGTAGGGGGCACATGAGAGGCAACCACACATTGTTGTTTCTCTCCCTCTCTGCCTCCCTCCCTTCCCCTCTGTCTAAAAATAAATAAATAAAATCATTTTTTAAAATCCAGAAGGTAAACATTATATCCTAATGGATGCTTCTTTTCCTTCCCTTCTTTGTTTCATTCTGCCTCATATTTCTTCATAGCAGATAAGTTGAATGCAAAATGCTTTATGCAATTTATTATTTTTACTTATTAAAAAGAAGTTGTGTCGATGGAAGTGGAAGGAAGGGTGCTGAGCTTCATGATCCGGAGACTCGAATCAGTTGAAGGTGGCAAGACTGAGAGTGAGGGAGAGTCAGGTCGACTCTTCCCTGAGCACATCTGAGGTCCTCTGGTGACTTTGAAAGGCCATTTTGATGTCTGCCAGGGACATGGGAAACAAAGTCCATGGCCTTCCCAAGGTGGAGATCCTAGTAGGAAAGCTTCATAATGAGGAGATCCTAAGGTTTAAACCCTCAGTAGAAGGATAAGTATTAAATGAACCCCATGCTAAAGAGGACTGCTTGTCTTCACCTTGTCCAGGAATAGGAAAAATTCCTCTCTAAGAATTCACAATCAATATTTGAGCATGGACTCTGGTCAGATATTTAGCTGTCTCTGTCAGGTAAAACCTCAGTCTTTTAGTTCAAAATGTCTATCACTGGTATACTCCAGAAGGCTGGCTTAAACTCCACCTTAGATTGAAGTAGAACAGATGGTCTCAAAGAAGCTTAGGGTCCAAAGAACACAGGCATCACACTCTAGTCCATTCTCTCTCTCTCTTCCCACTCCCTCCCTCCCTCAAAAAAAATACTTTAAAAAATGTATAAACATGGTCATAACAAAGTACCATGAGAAACAGTGAAAATAACAAGAGGATGATCAGATCTGCAAAGACTTCAGGTTTGGAATTAGAAGTCACAGAATTTCAAAACATATTTTATCAAATAAGAAATAAAGCTGTTTGAAAACATAAATAAAGAACAAGAAAACATGACAAAGCAGAACTTAAAAGCATTTAAACAGAATTTTTAGTAATCAAAACTAAAAGATTTTAGTGAATTAAAATTCATAAATTAAATAGATGCACTAAGCAAAAGGAAAGTAAGAGCTAAAGAAAGAGTTAATGAACTAGAAGATGATATGTTAAAAAAATTCAGTATTCAACAAAGAAAATAAAGATATGAAAGCAAGAAAAAGTATGTAGAAATAGAATAGTCTAGTCGGCATCAGAAGCACACAATAGAAACAAGACAATTTTCAGTAAGACAATGACTAAAAACATTTAAGAAGTGTTGACAATGTAAATTTTAAATGAAAACCCAAAAAACTCAAACAAGATAAATAAAGACAAATTCACTCTCAGAGATACACTAGTGAGACTCTGGAACACTAAACAGAATGAAAATAAAGCATTAAATATCACCTTGGGAAACAAATATTGTAATTACGGACTTTTTAGCACCAACATTTAAGTCCAGCAGTCAATGGACATGACAATGGGCAGCCAAATGCTCAAAGAATTAAACATAAACTTAAAAATATTGACAAATTTAAAATTTTTTGATCAAAATGTATTATAAATATTGAAAAGACAAATCAAAACAGAAAGAAGTTACGTGTAATGTACATCTCATAAAGGGTTAAATACAGAATGTATGAATACTCTGTGAAATCAATAAGGAATAGGCAAATAAAGATAACACAAAATCACAAAGGCACATTTCCTGTAACAGCAAACACTCATGGACCAACATACAACTTATTGGCATTCTCATTACTTATCAGGGAAATTCAAAGGAATGCCCAAACAAGCTATAATGTCACATTTATAATGACAAAACTTAAGATGTCTGTCATGCCAAGTGCTGGCAAAAAATAGCTCATTATGAACTTAGGTAGTTTGTGGAAGAAGTTGCTACAATTACATTGAAAGAGTTTCACATATATTGATGTACTCCTAAAGGGTGAATTTCTTATGCTGTTATACTTTATATGAATGGGTCAATACAGATGCATTGCTTCATGATTTATTTTCTTCTCAACATTATAATTGAGATTCATCCATGTGGTTGCCACAACTTTAGTTTATTTTCATTGTTATATAATATTCCATTGAATGGCTATCCCAAATTTACTTATCCATGAACATTTGAGTTCCAGATTTTTGCCATTATGAACAATGCTGCTTGAATATTCTTATAAATGTATACTAGTGTATATGTGCAAGAGTGTCTGTAAGATATAGTCCTATGAATGGTAAGGCTGAATTCTAGGAGATGCACGTACATAACATTACTGAATGAAGCCAAACTACATACTCACAAGGCACTGTTCTAAGTGCTATTCATGTACCAACAGAAAAATAGATAAGCTCTTTGTTCACGTTCTAGTGAGGAAAGCCAGAGATGATTGAATACATAAATTATAAGAGAAAGTAAGGAAACAAGAAAATACCAAAGAGCAATGAGAATGATGATGATGTGAAGGACTGATGCATGAGCCACTGTAGACTGGCCAGCAAATGCCTCTCTGAAGAAGAGACCTTGAAACTGAAACTTGGATGATCAAAGGAAAGAGACCTGTGAAAAATGTAGGTGAAGATCATCCCAAGAAGAGGGAGAAGTTGACCTAAAGGTGGTAAAGAAGGGACCTTCAAGTGTTTAAAAAAAAAGAAAGGGAGTGAGAAGAGGCGACAGGCAGGGTAGTTGGAAGGAAGGCATCCTGGACCATGCAGAGCTCAGAGGGTCATTGTAAGGACTTTTGTTCAGCAAAAATACAGTTGGAAGCCAATGAAGAATCCCAAGCAGGGAAATGATGTAGATTGATATAATTACAAAAAAATCTCTTCAGTCACTGTCAAAAGTTGAAGGAGCAATGTCAAGTGTGAGAGCAGAAAGAGCAGCAGGAAGGGACTCTTCAGGAGAGCGGGAACATGGCTTCGTCCAGGGTGGGCTGTAGGAGATGGTGAAGTGGCCCATGTCATGGAGCTAGATTCCAAAGGATTAGCTGACAGACTGAACAGGGGGACAGATATTGTGCAGGAAAAGAAGAATCGAAGATGAATTCCAGGCTGTGGGATGAAGTAGGAGTATGGTGGTGCCAGTTAAGAGATGGAACATTCTGGAACAGGTTTTGGAGGGGAGAAAATCTAAAGTTCTTTTTTGGATTTGTAAGTTTTGAAATGCCCACTAGAACCACTTCTCTCACTGGACAATAACAAGAGAGTTGGCATGTGGAGTCTCACACACTACAGGTTTTGAACTCACTTGGACACACATTGAGGAAGATTTTTGTCACTTATTCACAGTGTAACTTTGGGCACAACACTCTTCTTTTCTGAGCCTTTTTTTTTTTCTTTTTTGGCTTTCTTCATCCACCAAGATTATCATGAGGATTAAATGTGATGGTGCATTTTACAGTCTTGGGGCATTGCAGGTACTTAAATAATAATGAGTTTTGTTTCCTTCCAATGTTTACAACAAGAAAACTGAAGTTCAGGAAAGGAATGGCACTTATTACAAGTTCAGCAGTTGGGAGTAGATATAAAGGAAACATTTCTTCTTATTGACTCCAATTCAAATTAATGTTGTTAAGCTCTCCTTTGTGTACTTCTAATTCTGAAGCAGGTGGATAATCCTAAGTGACACATTTTGCTATTTTCTGAACAGTGTCACATGCTATGAGAAGTGAGCATCCTTGCATCCAAATGATGCCTGGGGGAGGGGGGGGGCGGAACAAGAAAAGTTCAGGCTCTGAGCCTGAGCTGATGTGACTCAGTGGATTGAGTGCCAGCCTGCAAACCAAAGGGTCACTGGTTTGATTCCCACTCAAGGCACATGCCTGGGTTGTAGGCCAGGTCAGATCCCCAGTCCAGTAGGGGGTGTGCGAGAGGCAACCACACACTGATATTTCTCTCCATCTCTTTCTCCCTCCCTTCCCCTTTGTCTAAAAAGAAATAAATAAATGAAATCTTTTTTAAAAAGAAAGAGACGTCCAGGCACTGAAAAAAAAAGTAAGGTAAGGAGGTCAAAGCACAATAACCTCTAGCAGGTCAAATTCTGCAGCTTATGACAACTTGGATTTTAAAAATCCAGCTCAACTTCACAGAGCCAAGTGCTTGGCCTCCTTTCTACATTGCCAATGGGATAAATTTCATACTCCTCACATTGTTCTGGGGTAGAAGAAAAATAGACTTTGTTTGCCTTTATCCTCATACTCAAATGAAGGCCAAGTTAAAGGTAAATACAAAAGAAAGAGGGGGAAGAAATTGGATGTACAGTTAAAACAAAATGGGTACTTTTTATGAAACAAGGTTTTAAAGCATTTACAAGTTGATTTCACACCATATCTCTGACTTTGAATGCCACACCGCTTCAGACTGTAAGCTCCACGTGTCACTTCTGTTTCCTCTCTCCCTCCCTTCGTCCCTCCTCCCTTCTTCCACACTTCCCCTCTCTCGTCCTGTCATCAACCCACTGTTCTAACAGTGCATCTCAGAGAGCAAGGTGAGTGACTACTCTCGGAAAATCTTTGTGCTGTATTCCTTTATGGCCCTCTGGAGATAAACTTTTTCCTTTAACACTTGAAAATGCAAAATTGGTATGTCAGGAAAATGTGCCATTGTAGTGCATGGAATATATATATACACACACACACACCATGTGTCTGATGAAATGGCAAATGTTAATCTCAGTTCATGTTCCATTTTTGCCTTTCCCTTGCTCTGTCATCTTGGAAAAGCCACGCTGAGTCTGTTATATAAGTGGGCCAAAGACAGCCCCTCTGACTCAGCCTGCAATGGTCCCTGTGCTGTTTTCTTCTTCACAGTAGTCTAGGACCATTAGATGACACTCAACTCAAATTAGTACAATCCAATTTTTAAAAACTACACTTCCGATAAACATAGCCATGTAGAGCTTACACAGTTTGTGTGCCTCATGACCCCACTCCTAGCTCCTGATCACCACACATAAGGCAAACCTTGCAGCCAGATCCCGGCTGCCACCTCCTTCAGTCACCCTTGACTCAGAGTCTGTACACACATGTGCACACATGCACATACACGCACACAATTATCCACTCCAGGGAAAACTGGAGCTCCAAGGAAGTGCATGGCTTCATCAAGATCCAGGCCCCTCGCTCCAGTGAGCAGCAGTCAGTGGTTGTCAGACTCTCCCTGTCATGCTGGGTCTCAGGACTTGGGGTTTTCTGAACACTGTTGGGCAATACCTAGTTGTGACTCATTTTTGTCCCTCAATATGATGTGATCAAAAAAGAGATTTGTGAAGCCCTATGTATTATGGTCTATTTGACTCTTTAAAGTGACTTCTAAATCTGGGTGATAAATCTTAATAGGTGATACTGTCCATTTATCAACCAGACAGAGAGCAGAAACTTTTCCATGGTTTGGATATTATTAAGTGTTTCCTGGTGAAATGTATCTAGGAAACACTATTCTGCAGGATTCCTGGAAACTTTCATTTGCTGCTTTAATGAGTGTTATAAAAAAGAGTAGGCAGCATTAAATAAACATTTCCCAGTAACTTTTTTTTTCATGGAACACCACTTAACACTGAACCAAGGAGTCCTGTATCCATCGCCTGCTGACTCTATGATCACCCATCAAATGACTTCATCCCTCTGACTTTCCATGTCCTCATTTGTGAAACAGGAAAACCAATCCTAGCCATGCCATGCTCATCCATCTCCCTTCATTGGAGGATGAGGTTACATAGGTGTCCATGGAGCACTCTGGAAGGGGAGGCAACCTCAGTGAGCCTCAGCAGGTGAAGGTGGAGAGCCAGGGAGAAATCGAGAGTGGAACTGGTCCATGGACCTGTGCTCGTCCCTCAACATTTGTTTCTGATCAACAGGGAGACAAGCACAAAATTTAGAAGAAAGTGTTTTAAAACATTTTGCAGGGGTGTCCAACCTGCGGCCCGTGGGTAGCATGTGGCTCAGGATGGTTATGAATGTGGCTCAACACTAAATCGTAAACTTACTTAAAATATTATGAGATATTTTTCTGATTATGTGTCACAGGCATTTAATGTGTTGCCCAAAACAACTCTTCTTCCAGTGCAGCCCAGAGATGTTAGAAGTTTGAACACCCCTGATTAGAGCAACCTGACAGGCTGGGACAGCCATGCATGTGATCAGAGGACTCCTCTCGTTCGACTGCATTTTACAAAAACAAACTGGGGGAAAGGAAACACAGCTGGTCTGGCCCACAGGCGGTTTGAGAGGTGCGGCCCCCAGCATGCTGAATCGCCCGCTCTGACAGACCTTTGCATGTGAGATAACCACCACACGTGTTTCTGCCACAATATCAGAAAACCCTTTCTTTTAAAAGCTTTCCTAAGCAGTGGCCTACATGGATATGACTACAGTGCCATCGTTGCAGCCTTCGCAGTGCTTTCAAAATGCCCAGGCAAGCTCGCTGCATCTGTCCACAGAACAGAAGCAGAGCCCGGTGTGATGGGGAGGTGTGAGGGGGCCCACCACTTGTCTTTGTATCTTTTTCTGTTTTACCTCTCTGTGCCCATTGGAGGACCGCACCCAGGGAAGATCTCCTTCCCCTGCCCACGGCATTCAGTGACCATTTGTTTGGCTTCCTCGACCCTGGGGACACCCACTTAACAAGTCTTGCCATGGGTCTGGCCCATTGTTGTTTTGTTTTGTTTTGTTTTGTTTTGTTTTGTTTTGTTTTGTTTCAAATCAGAGAGGACTTGTGTGGAGTGAGCATTAATGCAAATATCACCTGAAGGGCTGGTAATGGCTCGGAACAGGGCCTGAGGTGGGTCCGTGGAGAATTATGGGAGAAATGATCATTACTATAATTCAGTAGGGAGAAAAAAGATGATTTCCAAGAAAAAATAATAGAGCAGGTACTGATAATGAAAAGTAGACCAGGGCCCAAGAGAATATGCAATTAGGGGATAAGCCCAGTAGAAAATCCTTTTTCTGGAAAAAGAAAAATTGTGGGAAAGTAGGCTGAAGTCCAAGCAGTGTTGACAGGGAAAAGTTTGCCCAGGGGTCACGAGGCATCTGGCCCACAAGGGGGTCCGTGCTGTATCTGCACCTGAAGCCATGCCTTGCTGAGATATACTTCACATCTAGCCTCTGGCAATAATAACTACAAATGCCCAAGTTCCATTTTGGTGCAGCTCAGGAATTAACACCAGGTTACCTGTCTCCTGTTCCTCATTTTATTTATTTATGTAAGGCCTGCTATGGCTAACCTAATGGGTTTTTCAGCTATATAAAGCAAAATCTGGGAAATAATGGTCCTTGATACAGGTATAATGTAGGCTGCTTAGAAGTTTTTGACGGGGCGCACCCAGTTACACATGACACGCTATAAAGATGCTGCAGATTCTATGTTCTCTAACGGGCTTGGCATCAATTTACCCACAGCAGAGGTGCATGAAGAATGATAAGGAAAAATCAAAATGACATAGACAGAAGATGCAAATTTACCCTGAATAAATCTGTTGCTGTCAGAAATTCAGACTGTCAAGAGAGAGATGGCAAGGCTTGATCATGTGTGCAAAATGCAAGAGTTTCAGGAAAACATTCCCTATACAGGCCAAATATTTCTGTATAAGTGCTCAGGGAAAACAACTCCTAACCTGGTGTGAACTTTTCTGATTTTTCATACATTTAACCCAACCATCCACCCATCAATCCATCCATCCATCCATCCATCCACCTATCCATTCATTCATCCATTCATTCATCCATCCACTCATTTATGCATCCATCCATCCATCTGTCCATCCATGCATCTATCCATTCATCAGTTCATCCAAACATTGTGTATCATGTTTCCTCCAAGCTGTTTTTTTCATCATTGTCCTAAGCATTTCTTTTCTATTGCTCCTACATGTTCAGTGATGTAGGAGGGGAGACTAGCAAAAAAATGTACGTAAAATTTTTAAATAAGTAAACTCAATTTCTATTTTGATACCTCATTTCTTTCTTCTTGATAAGAAAAAAAATAACTTCAATTATTCTAGGATAAACCCAAGCATTTTAGAATTTTCTGTCAAGGAGTAGGTTTTGTGCCTGCCCTTAATTGTGACTCTAGGTTGATTTTAACTTTAAACTTCAGGGCAATCAGCCCTGCCAATCATATGAGTGCAGAGGCTTATAGCCTGTGTTCATTGACTTTGTTCATCCACTCTGCCATCTGCTTACTTTGTACATGATTTTCCAGGTCCCCACTTGTTGGTCCGTAGTGGTCATTTTTAGGGTCCCCACCTATGTCTAAGCTCTTGCTTCTCTTCATACTCTATCTTTGCTGCCTATGAAAGTTTTTAGGGTCAGAAAAGTAGTTCTTTTTCATCAAATGCTCTGCAATCTACTAAGTGCAGTGATATTTTATGTTCTGAGTCTTTCACTACTTATGAAACCCCAACATTTAAAAAATTTCTTGTAAATAAAACCTTGAATTTTAAAACTTAGTTATGTCATGAGTTGCAAGACTATTAAGAAAATCAAAACCTGAGTAATGATGGGCACATGTGTGTTTCCTGTTAAAACAGCCTCCTTCACTTAGGCATACATGTATAATGCCTGTAGAAGTGGGCTGGTGGAGTCTTAATGGCTACCTCAACTTACCATTCTACTGCATGCCCTAGGCTTAACACAACCTAGGGCCTTGCTTTATCTCCTTCGGTGTGCACCCTTCTGGTCTGTGTTCCAGCTTTATCCAGTCATGCCTAGGATCCGCTGAAACCTGCTGTGCTGCTCTAAGATTCCCTGAGTTCACCCAAAGCTCTGTCTTTGTTGTAAACACCTTTGTCTACATGAAAAACTCCTATTCATTCTTTCAAAACCAACTCAAGAATTTCTTCCTTTGAAAGCTTCCTTGATGTTTCTAAAATAAATTCAACAGTTCTTTACCATAAAAGTCTCTATCTGGAACTGACTAAAATCTGTTGTCACTTTTTTGCTGACTTCTTTTTCTTTAGGCTGTGATTATCTTAAGACCCAGGACTATATTATATGTGTCTCTGCATCTCCAGTGTCTAGCACAGCACAGTGTACATAACAGGTACTCAGCATTTAAAAGAAGAAATAAAGGGATGGAAGAAGGAATAGTTTCTAAGGCAGAAGGAGTTATAAAAAGAGGGAAAAAACAGTTTTTTTTATTATTTTCAGGTGAGCAAAGTGGTAGTAAGTAATAAAAGTTAACATTTGACTCATGCCGTCAGCATACTATCACTATGCCACATACTTAGATTATTTCATTAAACGATGAAATTTTGTATTCCTTTACACATGCGGGGACCCCAAGCTACAGAAAAGTTAAGTAACTTATTTAAGATTCTTTGTCCAATAAATGGTGGAGTCAAGATGAGACCCAAAGAAACTTGGTCCTAGACCCATACCCTCATTGCCCACAATGCTCTGCTGAAAAGAAGCTGGACCTGAGCCTTCAGAAAAACCTCTTAGCACCTGCCTTTGATGTTGCTACAGTGAGCTCTTCTGCTGACCTCTGTCTCTTCATGAGCTCCTCTTGGACATCCACCCTCACTGACCACATTGGCTCTCCCCATTTAGTGCACTGATTATTTGACATTTCCTTTCTATTGTCCTTAGAACATAAGATCTGGCATCAGAAACCCTGCTTGACATCACAATTCTGCCATACTTTATCTTCTGTGAATTACTCAAGCTCCTGAGACCTGTTTATTCTCTAAATATAAGTTGTTTAGAAGAACCAAAAAGATGACTTATGAAGGGTCTCATAAATGGTAGATTTTATTTCCATCCTTCACTGAGACTCTGGCTATAGTGACTATCTGGAGCCTTGTACTCATGTATTTCATGTCCTTTTGGTCTTAAAACTCTGGCCATTGCACCTGTAATTGATGGGTTGGTTAAATGACCGAGAATACTCTGAGCAACTCACAAGAATCCAGGATGCAGTAATGACTCAAATAGAAATAAAAGTGGTTGGAAGACATGCAGAAAGTGTTTTCAAACCCTACTCCCTCCTTCTTCCCCAGTAATGGACAGCGCTGAGAATATTCAGTCTTCTATCTACAGGGATACCAAATTTCTTATATTTTAATCTTTCTTCTAAGTGTGTTGCCTGGATGAGAAAAGACCAGAGCTTATCTGTTCTGAGTCAAGCAGGTCAGGGAGAAGGCAGGATTGAAGCCACTGGGTATCGTTCTTACCCACACTCTTCCTTAGGAAAATGATTTTTCATGACTTTTGGCAGGTGGAGTCTGGGATGGCATCAGAAGCCAAGAGTGTTTGAGTTAATTCCTGCTGAAAATAGTCATGAAAATGGTAAGGAAATAGTTCTCCTGAGTATGTGGGACCTGGGATTCCTTTTTAAATACAGCATCACTGGATACATGGATGAAACTTCCAGTGTTTCTTTGGATGCCAGAACTTGGACCAGTGGGTGGTTTGCATAGGCTGAGGATAAGATTATCTTAAAAACAAACCCCAGCATTCAAGGTAAGCTACCAAGTAAATGAACTGACTGATAAAACTTTGAATGGGTGCAGTACAAGCCACAGTTCTAAGAGGATATCATCTATCAGAGAGGTGTGTCTGGGTGCTGTTTAGGTTATCTGGAATGACTGGGGTCTTGGATGAACCACTTAACATTGACAAGCCATGTGACCCAAAAGTCATATCTAAGCAATATGAGCCTGTGACTTCAGCAACAAAACAAGAGCTTTAAACTAAATAAGTTTAAGGTTCCTGCCAGATCTAAACTTTCAGAAACATATCCAATACAATGGCCTTCTCTATTCTTTTCCATATTTCTTTAATAAATTCAAAGAATCTATTTTAAGTACATCATACTTTCTACTATTTTATAAAGCCATGTGCCTAAAAATGTATTCTTGAGCAAAATAAAAGGCCAAACTATAATCCTAAAAAATAAAATGCAACTGGCTTAAAATAGGTTCAACAAGATCACCCTGGTGTTAAATCACACTAAAATTAAAATAATAATTTTTCATGATAAATTATAACATCTAAGCCAAAATTATGCTTAAGGCTATTCTACATTCTGATAACAAAAATTAAAAATTGAAAAGGTATACTGTGAAATAAATTGTATAATATGGATACTTGAAATAATGAATATCCCCAGAATAGTTTATTTTAAAGATGATTATACATCACTTTAAATACTGAAGAAGTATTAGAAACATTCCAAAAGAGGAAAAATAATTGGGGGGGCTCTGCCCACAGAGCCTCCCCCCTTCCCTGGCCACCACGGATGAGAATAAGTCTACCAAGACATGATCTGCTTGGGGAGGAAAGGTGGCCGATCTCTCAAAGGAGAAGAGCCAAGAGCCTTTTCCTCGATGGGCTTTTATTGGGTCATTTTGCATAAGAATACAGGCTCATTAATCATTGTCAGGCAGTAAGGATCAAACAATAGATAATGTACAAAGAACTCTGAGAGCCTATTTTTAGTCAGGGTCAGATAGCTAACGAGCAATAAAACTTTGAGGAACAAACTCACTTCTTGCTTGGACCCTTATTTAATTGAGAGCATTCTAAACAAAGCAGGTTTCACAGGATTTTACATATTCTTTCTTAGGCCTGATCACTGTAGGGAACCCACCCTTTCTGACACAGGGCAGTACCCACCACCAGCATTGTTTCAGGCTTAAGGCATTGTCTCAGGCTTAAGTCAGGCAGGGTAAGCAAGGCAGCCAAGAGATTAGGAGACAGAATGAGGACTCAGGATATGTCATAGCTGAGGGTCCATCACCCCTTTTGCTATAGCCCCCCAAGTCCTTCCTTGGGGCCTCCATGTGATGGTGCCTGGCTTAGGTCATTCCCCCCTTGGGGAATCTTACCCATCATTAGCTAACCAATCAAGCACTGGGGGCCAGTTATGGATGAAGTAAAAGGAGCAGAAGCAGGGCCCCTGCCAGGGAGATAAGCCTTGTCTCCTTAGTGTCTTTTGGTCCAAAGGTCACCCACTCAGCCTTAGCCATGGGGGGGTTACAGCTCCTGAAACCAGGCAGGGCAGTTCCCAACAAAATAACACATTGCTTTTAAGAAATGAGGTAAAGTGGATCATGTTCTCTTCACTACAATAGATTTTATTTGATATGTTTCCAACACCGTAGGAAAAAGAGAGGCTTTTAGTGTAGTCATCTTCACAGCAAAAGATGTGTCTTTATTTTACGGGAAATATCCATCCTTTCTTGCAATGTTCCCAGTCAGTTTCCATAGAGCTCAAAGCAGCTTTGATCACTGAGAAGGGAAATTGCTGAAGACTAGACACTGCTGGTCACCTACCCTTTCCCTCCAGGAGGACACAGTGTGGCACATGGCTTTCCCTAGGGGGCCCTGAGGCCAATGTGAATGGTGAGTAGTCAGCTAGGTCACTAGTCTCCATGGAGTTAGGAAAGTCTAGGGAGTTAGTCCTTCAGGACTGACACTTTCGTGCGCTGCCACTTTCTCTGATGTGTACACATTAACTGCTAAGAATTCATGCTGCTGACTTAGACCAAGGGGGAAAAAGATGTTGAGACACCATATTTTCCTGAGGTTTCCTACAATTCCTAAAAGGAAGTAACCTCAGGGCTGATGCTAAGTGTGTGTGGTATATCATGTAACTTTGTGACTCACAATCTTAGTCTTTGTTTTTAATACAGTGTTATCAACTATAGTCATCATATTTTGCATTAAATCCTCAGATCTTATTCTTCCTATAGTTAAAAGTCCATTCCTTTTTATCAGCCTCTCCCTAGTTCTCCCACTCCCCAGCCCCTGGCAACCACTTTTCTACTCTCTGTTTTTATGACTAGTATTTGTCTTTCCCAGTCTGACTTATTTCACTTGTCATAATGCCCTCTGGGTCCATCCATGTTGTCACAAATGGCAGGATTTTCTTCTTTCTTGTGGCTTAATATTCATATATACACATATATGTAATTTTCCTTTATCCATTCATCTATTCATGAAAACTTGGTTAGTTCTATATATTAATAATTGTGAATAATGCTGCAATTAACATGAGAATGCAGATATCTATTAAATATCATGCTGTCATTTCCTTTGGAAAAATACCCAGAAGTGGAATTACTGGATCATATGGTAGTTCTATTTTTAATTTTTGAGGAATCTCCATGCTGAGTCCACAGTGGCAGCACTAATTTACATTCTTATCAGTGGTGCACAAGGGTTCCCTTTTCTCCACATCCTTGCCAACACTTGCTATCTTCTGTCTTTTGATGACAGCCATTCTAACAGGTGTGAGGTGCTATCTCACTGTGGCTTGGTCTGTCTTTTCCTGATGATTAGAGATGTTGGACATTTTTTCATATTTCTATTGGCCACCTTTATGTCCTCTTTGGAATTATGTCTATGTAGTTCCTCAGCTCATTTATTAATTAGATTGCTTGTTTTTTGTGATTGAGTTATATGAATTTTTATACACATATTTCAGACATTAACTCATCATATGTGTTGTATGTAAATATTTTCTCCCATAATATAGATTGTCTTTTAATTTTGTTGATTTTTTTGGTTTGTGCAGAAGCTTTTTAGTTTGATATAGTCCCACTTGTTTACTTTTGCTTTTGTTGCCTGTGCTTTTGCTCTCAAATCACATAGTCTTTTCTCACCAGCAACAATGGGGTAAGGAGAGAGAGAACTTGACTTCCTTAGAATCCTGCAAACCATAGAGCTAGCTGGGTTGACTTGGGCAAATCAAGTAATCCTTTGAGTGTGTCTCTTTGTCTATAAAACAAGGACACTACCATTTGGAAGAAGAGCTCCAATTAAATGGGGAAGAATAAATGGCAGACACTGGAAAAGTCTTAAGATAGTAGTTTCCCAAGAAATATGAGATGAAAAGAATTAAATGGGATACACGTCAATAGTTCAAAATGTGTGTGTAGAGGAAAAATGCAAGGAAAAGGCAAGAGGGAAGGGTAGACAGAAAGGAACAGTGGGAGAAGAAAGACAAGAAAGAAAAGGAAAGGAAGGAAGGGAGGAAGGGGTGGTAGAAAGTCCTGGCCACATTCTCTTGAATACTGCTCTGCTCACAACTGCAAACCTAGGCTGACTTTACTTTAACCCTAGAATTGTGTCTCATCCAAGTCTCCAGCATTGTCACCATCACAAGAGCATTGCACTAAGGGTGCATACCTCACTCCTTGAGTCTCCCACACAGGCAGTGCGGTGCCTGACACAGAGCTGGAACTCCATGTCGGCTTCCATAACACTGATGTAGTTAAGAGGTGTGGAGGAGGAATAGAGTCTCCAGAAGGTAGGTCCAGAAAGATGAGTTGTCATTCTTCTATGTTATTTAACAGCTTGGATCTCTGGGAAGACTTTAGTCACTGTGCTCTTTTTAATTATTTGAAAGCTATGAAGATGACCTAATTTGAAGATCAGTTGAGAGGACCAATGTAATGAATTATTGAGCAGGGATTTGTGACCAATAAGGTCCTAACCAACTGAGAGTGTTGTCATGGTTTGAACTCACAGACCTGCGGGGACAGAGGGTGGGTGGCTGCAGAGTGAGAGTATAGCAACAATTTTCTTTGATTTATACCCCATTCCTCTTGCCAGAGAAATATGACTACTTGAGCAATAGAACCAATTAAGTTGTAGGCGTTGTCAGTTCTACTTGCTCCTTTTCCTAGAGTTAGTCAGCTAATACCCTGTCAAAGACACCTGCCCCACTATTATCCGTGGGCCTTGCTTGAACCCAGAGAAATTTAGGGCATTCTGACCCATAAGTAGCATTCAGTGGCCTGCTTCTAGACCAGCTGCTATTCTGGACCTCTTTTAGGGTCTGTATTTCTCTTTTGTTCCTTCAATGTCTGACTTAGAAATGGGATTCTTATCTTGCTCACTGTTCTCCTGGCCTTGTATCTAAACTGTCATCCCCATTTAGATACAAGATTTCTGATATAAGTAATGTCACTATGGTGCCAGGCAAAGGGGCAGCAGACATGATGTCCTCTTTCATTCTAGCAGGGGTTTCAACACTGCTATAGAGAATAATGTCAAAATGTATAATTATTCACCACTCTTCAATTCAACACATATTACTAAAATATTTTTAGTATTCTAAAATATTTTTAGAATGCCTTTGCAGGCATTCTGCAAAGTACTACACAGACACTAGGAAATACAAGAGTGGAAAATGCAGAAGTGATTCCTGGCCTTGTGGAGCTTGGTGTCTAGAAGCAGAGAGTGGTGGTTAGAGAAAGCCAAGTAGAGTATGATAGGCAAGAATCAAATTAAAAGAGGCAGGAAGAGAAATGAGAATAACAGCAAAGAGAATGACCCTAATCAATGACATCAAAGGGGAGTGACTTGCTGTGAAGAACAGACAGAAGAGGTACTGTACAGGTGCCCTAAGGCACCAGTGAGCAGAAACAAGAGACATTTTATAGTTACTCTACTGGGGAGCCCATTTGAAGGGGCCGTTAGAACAGGCATTCATCTTAGAAACTGATCTTGTACCTCATATTCTTCCACCTGTAGAATCCCTGCTGGGGTTTTCTGAGCCCCCACCATATGCCTGAGATTGGTTCTCTGACTTCCGTATCATGCCTTGATTTCTTTCAATAATGACAGTTTCCTCTTTTCTGGACTTTTGAAGCAGGATGCTGCTTTGTCTCCAGGGTTGGTTGTCTGTGAATGCAGCCCATCATTTCATCTTGGTTCACACAGGTGGCCGCTGGGCTGGCTGCCTCCCGTGGACCGCTGCCACGTTCCACAGCACCCAAGCTCTGCCTTCCGGTTTGGACTTTATCTCATGTTCTCTGCTTGGTGTCTCCGAGTGTTTTCCTCCTCCAGAGGTGTTCATAGTGTCTGGCCGTGGCCCTTTTCTTATTACCCCACCCCCAAGTGTTAACCTCAACAGTGAGCTGACTTTACTTTCCCACCATTTTGGTCACTACAGCTGCACCATTGTTGTTCTGTTCCATTTGACTTGCAAGAAAGAATGTCCTCCTAAGTATTTTCTTTGAACATTCTCTGTGTTCCCTAGCACATTTTGCCGGGAACTTCTGGGGAGCAGTCTTCAAGACAATGAGTTTGAGTTCCAGATGCCTGTTCTCCAATTATTAGGAAACACGAGACAAAATCACTTGGCATCTATCTCCCATTCTCAAAAGTGATTGACAGGGTGCGAAGATAATCAAATGGAGGATTCATTCATGTCAAAGTGGTTCTTCCGGTTATTAGTAATAATGGCTGAATAATGAGTATGGTTCTTTTTTTGGCTTACCAAAGAAATTGTACAAAGGTAGGGGAAACAGCTAGTGGGGGCAGCGGGGTGCCATGAGCAGCAACGTGCCCATTTGCTTTGAAAAAGCTTTACGATCCCAACGCAGAGCTCGTAAGAGCCGATGATTTACGGCAGCAACCTCTCTCTGCTGACTAAACCCGGAATCTAAAAGATGAATATTGGCCCCTGGGCCATGTATCTTTGAAACATGCTTCCTTTACAGAGTGAAGGAATTATTCAAAAATGTAAACCAAACCCTGCTTTCCCAAGTGTTTACATAAATCAATATAGATCAAATGGCATGTGATTAGATAAAAAAGGAATGTGTCTGGGTCCTGAAATCTATACTGCCTGATGGTATGTATAAAGCGTGGCTTCACATATCGCTTTTTTTGCTTTTTCATCCAAGAGATGAAAATATTTATATTCAACAAGAGAAAAGAATATAATGGTTTCAATACAGGAAATAGCTACATATAAAAACAGAAATGGATAGCCAAGGGAATTATTTGTGTTGATTGGACTAGGAATACAAACTCACACCTACACTTGAAGCATCCAGATAATTGAAGTAGAAGTGTCCTACCTGGATAAAGAACCAACCATTGACCATTTATTTTATTTCACAGAGGTATTCTTAAGTACTTCTTAAAACTATCTCCTCATTTACAACCTTGTCACCAATTCCTACATTCGGGGATGTATCCACTCTTTCTTAGACCAAGGGAAATGCAGTTAGGAATTTAACACATGTGTAATAAGTCCCCTCAAACTATAGGAAGTGTAGCTATGGGCCCCTGGTGACTGGCTTCCTTTTATTTTGCCAAACAAGGATATTTTTAAAAAGGACACCATTCACTGTCATCAACAGTTTGTAAAACAAATAATAGATTTAATGTGGGGGAAAAAATTTAAGGACAATATCTAAATGTGATTTTTTTTTCAGTTGAATGGATTGAATTGCATGAAATCAAATGAATTCTGCCTTGTCGTGATTGTGCCATCCTCGAGCCCCGCAGAGTGGTCTGGCAGATCTTCCCAACTTGCTTTCCCGCTCTGTGCTCTCTTACCACTTCAGCCAAAATGATCTTCCTTAACATGAGAAGCACTGCCTTGTTTAACCGCCCCCCCATACCTCGCCATTACACCCAGACTAAAGCTGATGCTTTTCCTAAGACAAACCAGATTTCTGGGTTCTGGGGTCTGTGCTCTACAGTTTCGCCTTCTCAGGTTCCCACTTGTTCTGTGAGTGGTTCCAGCATCTCAGATTGTGTCTAGCTCCACAAACAGACAGGCTTTCTCACCCCCTTTATTTTTTTCAAAGGTCATTCCCTCTACCTATTCGCACATGAAAACCCTCCACCAGCCTTCGCATCTCAAACCTAGTGAAACCTTCTTCGCACGAACTCCCCCAGGCTCGTTGTACTCATTCATAAACACATGTTTATCAAGTCTTGCTCTACACCAGCCATTGCTGTAGAATAAAGCAGAAAACAAAACAGCTAAAACCCACCTGTATGAAACCTACATTCCTGCATGGTCTTTTCCCTAAGCTGACATCATAGTGTGAGATCATATGATTTGTCTTCCAAACCAAAAATGTTGTGAGGGTATAAAGGATGTTATTAATAATTATTATAGTACAACAGGTATAAATCAGCTCTATCCATGGCAAACTTGGATGTTTCACTACCCATCTGTAAAATGTTAGCATCTCAGACTTCTCTAAGAACTGTGTGTACATAGCACCCAACACATACCAGGGATGTGGTTGGTAAGCAAAAATATGTTGACTTATTAATAAATGAATGAACAAATAACCACAGCTCTCTAACTTTGCAAGCATGGCACTAGTATCAATCATAACTTTTTTATAAGTTACATGTGACAAAATAAATTAACAGAGAAAAAGATGCATCTGGAAATCCAACAAGATTAGCTTCAAGTACGGCAAGATAAAGGAGTTCACATAATGTGATCAGCTCTCTCTCTCTCTGTCTCTTTCCACCCTCTCTGTTTCTATCTCTCTCTTTATCTCTTTATTTCTCTTCATTTCCAGCCCTGCTTCTCTCTATTTGCCCTAATTCTTAATCAAAATCTGTTCATATAAAGGCAAGATGTTTCCCTGGTCTCAGAAGCTTCAGACTTCCTTGATTATTATAGCTCAATATCCCAGAGAGAGAGACAAAGAGAGAGAATTTTATGATGAGTTTTAGCTAAAGGTTCAAGGAAAGCTTTGATTGGCCTGACTTGTTCTTAAGACAATAATAAGAAGTTACCCACTGTTTACACCACACATAAGCACTTTGCACGGCCCTAAGAAATTTGCTTGGCTCCTTTCCTTTGATTATCAGTCACCTTACATGCCAAGCATTGCTGCATCTAAACCTCATAGAATTAATGGGATTCTTTCTGAGTGGGAACAGAATGATTTCCAAAGGAAGGTATACTAAGAAGAAAAAATAATTCTGCTCTATGCCCATAAGTTGCTGAAATGCTGTTCTAATTCAAATATTCTAGATGGTGCTGATTAAATGAGAAATACATCAATACCTTTATGATGGGTTCATACAGGAGCACACACACCAAGCTCACATGCTCTTCATTCCATCTGGAAGGCCCTTCTGCTCCCCGTCGTGCTCGCATGAGGACAGAGCAGAGGTCCAGGGCTGGGGCCCCATGGTCAGACAACAGGTGTCTGAGTCCCGCTCCATTTGCAGGCTGTGGAATCTCAACCAATATAGTTATTCTCCCAAACATCAGTTCTTTCATCCATGTAATGGAGATACCTATAATGTTACTATAAAAATTAAGTTTGGTTTACGTAGAGTACTCACCATGATGCCAACTCTTAAGTAATTGTTTCAAAAACAATAGCTGTGGTCAGAACCAGCTTCATGAAGGCATGGCCTTTGGTTCTCAGAAGAGCACCTTACTTGGTTTCATGCTCTGCTGTCACCTTCTTGGAAGTCTCAATGAGTTTATCTTTGAAGTTCTCTTTTGTGGGTGAGGTCCAGTGGGCCATGAGGGCCTGCCTGTGAGCAGAGGACATGAGAGCAGTATGTCTGTCCACCATTCCTCACCACCCCATTCACACAGAGCATTGCAATGACCACCAGTTCAGAGTGTCCATTGGTTCACATTGCACAGGAGTTCAATGAGAGTCAAAGTCTACAGAAGATAAATGTGTCACATCTTTGATGAAGCAGAGGCACTGACAGCTCTGAATCATGCTTTCTGTTTGAACCAGAACTTGCTTCAAGTGCAGAAACAAGGTAGGGCCACAGAGAAATGTAAACAATCAAGGAACCACATCATATCCTTTTCTACTCCCACTACTTCCTTGTGTTAGCCAACCATTTACATGAAAAATGATGACATGGAATGAAAAGAAAAGACAGGGCAGCCTGTCGGTACTTATCAGCAAGCAGAAGGGAGAGAGTGTTGCTTGAATGTTCACTTATAAAAAAGTGAGAGAGAAACAGGTGATAGCTCATTTCATGCATCATTTCCACTATTGTGCTAGGAATGAAACACATACATACATACATACATACATAGGACCTTATAACATGCAAATTGACTGTGGGAGTTGGGGGGGCAGGCTGGGTGGAGAGGGGCAAAGGGGGGAAATTTTGGCAATTATGGTAGCATAAACAACAAAATGTTTAAATTTTAAAAATGCAAGTTGAGCAATTTTGGCAATTCTAAATACAAGATAAATGCTCTTTAGAATTGGCATGGCACAATATGAAGATGCATGAGAAAATGCATGCTAATAATTTCAATTTTTTATTTTTATTTACAAAGAATGACATTAAATGGCAAATAGAAATGCCATCACAAGTTGAGAGGGAGATCATGGAAAAAATAGAAAGTTTTAGTTTTAGTATCTTCAATGACATTTATTTTGAATGAGGGGTTTAATTTTCACTTTTGCATTGGCTCCACAAATGATGTTGCTAATCCTGGCTGTGTCATTATTTCATTCTGAGAGTGATTCTAGTCCTGTCCCCAGAAAGGTTACCTTGATTACCTGCTCCAAATAATCTCGTCCTCTCTGTTGTTAACCCCTGTAGCACTCTGATCAGGTGTCCATTTCAGCACAATCCCTGGTGTGACTCATGCGTGCATCTGGCTCACCAACCAGACTGTGAATGCCTGGGCTTGAGAGTGTTGTTTTGTGTCTCCTGCAACCCTAGATACCCATCATCAATTGCAGCTCGCTGAACAGAGCCATCGGCCTCTTTGGGAACTGCTCAACCTGATGGAAACTTCTCTTCGGGAGCTGGGCCTGGATATTGTACTTTGGTCAGATTCAATCGACCACCCTGAAAGCATCAAAACTTTACTTTCCCCACAAGACTTTCCTTCCTCATTTTGATGTGAGCCTGCTGTCCTCAGGCAGTCAGGATGACGTGCCCTGGGGGGGTGGACCTCCTTTCCTGGGGCAGCAAATGGATTATTCCCCCTCCTCAAATCCCTGGCAGTTTTTCCTCTGGGTTCTCACTTCCTCAGAGCCAAGCTTTTGGTCTGGTGCAGTCCAGCAGGCAACAGAGGGCTCTTTCTTTCTCTCTTAGCAGAAAGAGAGGAGCCAGGGGCTCAGAATACATGGTTTGCTCTTGGTGCTGGATCTCTAACCTGCTTCCTGCTGGAGGGCTCCCTGGAGTCTGGTCCTTGGAGTAAGAGAACCACAGGGAAGACTCAACCTTTGACTTCTTGCACCATGGACCCATACTAAGGCCAGGCTCCTGGCACACACATCTGCACCAGGCCTGCCCTGCTCAGGTGGTCCCCTGTGCTCTGGATGATGTAGTCTCCCTTAACCACCCCTCACGCCATCCCCAACTCAGCCTATTCACACCTTGACTGAATTCCTCCTTGCAGCTCATCTTAAACATAAAACATGATTATTGATTTGGGAATATAAAAGTATCCTTTTCTTAAACCTGTACTAGAGGGAAAATATGTGTGTGTGTATAACATATATATATATATATGTTTTATGTTCTAAAAACATGAAAACCATATAGAACCAAAAGAAAACATAGGTGTATCATTTTGTGGTAAGGGAAGTCTTTCTAAGTATGATATCTAAGGCAGAAATTATAGACTAAAAAGTCATAGATTTGAGCATAGCAAACATTTAAATTTGCATATTAAAGCATTACATACAAAATTGAGAAGCAAGGGATAACCTACAATAATTTTCTTTGACCCACAAAAAGAATGAATATCTTTAGCTTATAAAGTCCTCCAACAATTCACTATGAGAAATACCCCCACAGAACAACATGAGAGAGCAATTCACAAAAGAACAGATGCTATAAATATTAAAGAAAGATTATATTAAAAGGCTTGTTCTTAGAAGGCATAAAAAATGCAAACAAAATCTACTAGCATCAGCTCAGCAAAAGTTTTTGAATGATATCCTCTGTGATGCACTAGACTACTTTTCAGCAAACATCCATTCCCCTTCTACCCCAGTGATGCTGGCTTTGTCATGTGATTAGCTTTGACATCCTGATAGACTGTCATCATCTACCCATTCCTTGACCTAAGGCTTGACCACACAACTTGAGCTAATCCATGAGGCACTAAAAATATTATTTGACCAATGGCATACCGTGTTTCTATACACACACCTCCTTTCACTGTGAGGTGAGCATGCCTTGGGTATCTGCTGGTTGGGGAAGAAGGACAGTGGAGCAGATCTAAACATGACTCGCATCTTGGAGCCCTGCTAAGCTAAGCCTGGCCTAGATTGACCAGACTCCCGCCAACACATAGACATGTGAGCAAGACATCTATTTATCATTGTCCAGTATGCCATGGCATTCAGGGTGGCATGTCACATGGGATCCCTGTAGTCGCAGCTAAGTAAAACATTTCACAATATGAAAATGAGGAGAAATTATTTTGGTCATTCCAGTAGGGGAATGGAGAAATATAAAAGATGGCAGAGAGGAAAATAAAGGAAGACTAAAAGGGGGGAATGGATGAAGGAAGAGAAAATTATGGTGAATTGCTTTTTTTTTTTTTACTGAATCACTATGCCTAAGGTAATTGGAGTTAGGAGACATAATAGAAGCAACATCAAAACCAAATAAGTGAGTAAAAGAATAAAGCAGAAACCAGAGCCATGTTACCACCTACTACTTTCAGACTGACAGTAATGAGGCTGGTGAAGATGATAACTTGCATCAATAAAGCATTTTTCAAAGTGAAACAATCCTCAGGTTGTTCTCAAAATTAACCAGGTCCAATTTTACAGATCAGGAAACTGAGACTCCAAAGTTTTTTTAGCTGGACCAAGGTCACACGCAGTCCTGAGATTTGGGAGAGGGTCTTCTAACAGCTGAGGGAGTCCTTCTGCATTACACCTGCCCCCAGCTGTCCCTGGCTGGCTCAGTATTTCTTTGCCTGACTCATGGACACGATCTCCCGAGAGAACTCAGCATGCACGCCTCTTCTAAGCAGGGGAAATGGAGCTTGTTAATGATCACATCTATACTGATTACAAGCAGCGATGGTTTCCGAGACCTGCCTTTAGACTCTTCTCAGATCTTGTCAATTCCCATTATGGGACGCTGCCCAGGATATTTCTCATGAAAGGTTAATAATTGCTCATTTTCAAAGGGTTCAATTAAAGGGGCTTTCATCAAAGGAGCTTAAACACTTGCTGCTCTCCTTCAGAGGTAGCGAGGGTATTTACAGAGGGAGCCAAAGAGACAGAGCAACATTCATATATTAAACGTTTGATGTGCTCTACCAGGAAGGACACTGCCCACATGGAAAAATTACAGTGAACTGAGCTGTCCTTTGAAAGTTGCAAATGGAAAAGACAGTGTGCATTCTGATCTCTGCGCTACAACTATTTGTTTAAAGATGTAAGACCCTTAGAAAGTTTTAAGTCAAGGCTGAAATGGTAGTGTCTACCAGGCAATCTACACTCACAAAAAGGGGCAGGAGTGGAGGGTGGAAAAGAGTGACAGAGGAGGGTGAGGGGTCTGGGTCAAGCAACTCTTTTCATCTCTCACCCCCTTTTCATGTTATCCTTTCTTCCCTTCCTTCTTCCATCCCTCTGATCCTTGCTTTTTAAAGTCATTTAAAGGTGTGTGTACAGGGTAGGGGTACAAACAGCAGAAAACCCAGTCTACCTCAACTAAAGCAATAAAGTGCTTGAATTTGATCATTGGAGTGAAAAATCCAGAGGAGAGAGCATCTGTGGGGAGAAGGGGACAGCATTGTGCCCCTGTCCCTGTGGGTCCTATTTTCTTAGTTGTGTCCATACTTTGCTCACGCTTGTACTTCACCCTTGCCTTGCTGGTGATAAATTTGTAATCACAAAGTTTCTGCTGGACACAGACTCCCCCGATTCCACTTCCCACTGAAAAGGGCTATTTGTGTGTTTCTAAATATTTGAGCATCTTAACCCTAGAATCTTATTTTCAGGGTCTTTTTTCTGGTGCCAGCTGTGGCAGTAATTGCTATGTCTGCCAGAGTCCGAATAGCAAAAAGATGACCTACTCCAGATGGGAAGTTTAAGGAGAAATTAAGAAAGGGATTCATTACAACAATGTGGTCAGTGTTTAAGGGGGCATGACATGGCATGGTTCAGTCCTAGGAGCTGGTCACAGGGGAGAGCCATTGTCCCCTCTGGGCTGAAGACACAGGAGAGAGTGCAGTACCAGTTTCCAAAGAAGTGACTGCATGGAGAGGATGGCCTGACAGATAAACTGGTGCAGCCACTGTAGAAACAGTGTGGAGAGTCCTCCAGAAATTAAAGCCAGAACCACCATGATACCCAGCAATCTCACTCGTGGGTGCATATCCAAAGGAAACAACAGTAACTCAAAAATATACATACCCATCTCTCTGTTTATGGCAGCGTTATTTAACATAGCCAAGAAATGGAAGCAACCTAGATGTCTACCAATAGATGAATGGATAGAGGAGATGTGGTACATATATGCAATGGAATATTACTCAGCCATGAAAGAGAATGAACTCTTTTACTATTTGCACCAACATGGGTGAACCTAGAGGGTATTATGCTAAGTGAAATAAGTCAGACAGAGAAAGACTAATATCATATGATTCATTTATATATGGAATCTTAAAAACAAAAAAATGAACACATGAAACAGAAACAGACTCATAGATACAGAACAAAAAATATGGTTGCCAGAGGAGTTCAGGAAGATGAATAAAAAGGCTGAAGAGGAGTAAAGGTACACATTTCCATTTATAAAATAAATAAGTCAGTGGGATGTAATGTATCACACAGGGAATATATTCCATAATATTGCAATGACTTTGTGTGGTGACAGATGATTACTAGACTGATCATGGTGATAACATAATAAGGAATAGAAATATTGAATCACTATGTTGTACACATAAAACTAATATAATATTGTATGTAAACTATGTTTTAATAAAAACAATTGCTGGGTCTTTGGTAGAGGGTAACCCGGCCCCAGAGGAGTCACAACAATAAGACCACCAATTTCACTTTCTTGGGGCTTTTACTGTCTTACATGGCTGCCCTCTCCTGTTCCCAACAAATGTCCAAATACAGCCCCAAGCCTGATGCATGGCTGCCCACAGAGACAGTCCACTTCCAGCAGCCCTTCAGGGCACACAGCACAGCAGAAGTGGGGCTGTACCTGGTGCTCATCCAGTCTGATGATAACTCTGAAGTTGGCAAGAGGTGGCTAGAAAAGGTAGAGGGCACACTCTCTGTGCCAGGAGAATGCAGAGGGTTGTCTGGGACTTAAGGCATGGCACATGAAGAACACAGAGGGATAGACTTTTCAACCTGGAGGGAAAAAAGACATAGAGGTGGGGAATGGATACCTTTCAGCCATTTGACATTAGAGGCAGCAGTGAACATGCCCTGAGCCCCAGCACGTTGTGGGTGTGCAATGGGACCTGAGGGGCAGAAGGAGCCCAAATCCTAGCCCTTCAGGGCTGTTACTTGAAAGAGTGAATAAGTTAATATCAGGCAAGCTAAGAGAATGGCCTTGGAGAAATCAATGGAAACTCTAAAGACGACAGAATTTGAGGCTCACATTTTTTGGCAGGACAGGGTACCAGAATTTGCTGCCTCACAAGAACTCTGATATAGAGGAAATAAATCACCTTCCGAGAATTAAAGTTAAATCCACACTTAGTGGATTGGGTTTTCTGCCTGGGGCTTGTGAGAGAAAACGCTAGACTGGAAATGCATGTAGTAAAGGCGGGGGACACAAACATCCACTCCATACCAAGGGTGTCTTCTGCGTCTGTCAGGAGACTCTGCTTCACACTTGTGGTGTCACTTAACCTTCACGTTGACCCTGTACATCACCTTCATTATTCTTATTTCATTTATGAGCTTCTGAATTGTGGAAAGCGTGACCAATAAAATGTTGGTCCAGTCAAGTTCACATAAAGTACATAAAACGAAGTGGATATCAACCAAGATGGCTGCCAATTAACCATGACACTTTGGTTCAAGAGGGAAAGTACCTGAGTCACACTCGACACATCTGGCAAGGACACTCACCTAAGATACCCACACATGTGATCAGATTAGTCTGCAGAGCAGGACCACCCACAGATAGGCTCCAGAGGAAATTCCCCACTTGCCATCAGGGGTGCCAAGACACTTATCAAAGGACACAGAAGGGTGGAGTACGCCACTCTCAATGGTATAACTGAGGTGGGTTCCAGACCACAGCTGGGATGACCAAGCTCCACACACCAGAGTGCTGCTCTGTGCCACGCTGATCTCCCCTGGCACCGGCTGCCTGAGGTTCTGCCCTGCTGGACTGAGGACATCACCTGCCCAGCTGCCCTCCTGGCTCCAAAGACTCTTCCTTGCAAGAGGCTGATGACTCCCTTGCCCACCATGCTGTCTCCTGGACCTACAGACTGAGACTCTGGGACTCAAGTTTGTTATTCCCCACTGACTGATCAGTGTGTATATTTCACTTAAATAGGTAGAGTGTGAGTAGGGTATTAATGCATGCTGATATTCTACTTTGAGTGAACCTGCTTCTTGGTGTCAAGATGCTCAGTCAGTAGGCAGCTAGTCAAGCAGTTGCCTGACTGACTTATAGGAAAGACTACATCACGAATGTACATTTGCGATATGAATTCAATAGAGCTTCAACCACTTTCCCAAAATCTCATGCCAACTTGAGGAGCAGAGAAGCAAGTCAAAGGCTTCTGTTTTCAACTTCCCCTTATGGTACTTACTATCAATCTTGTGCTAGTATTTAGCCTTAGATGCAGTTTACCACCTGTTTGGGGCTGCATTCCCAAGCCACCAAACTCCAGGAAGGCAAAGCATTATTCAGAGAGATAGGGCTGGAAAGTGACTTCAATTTAATAAAATAAAAACATCCAGTGTGCATGATTTGATTATAAAGATGCTGCCCCATTTCTTTGCTCCCGCTTTTGTATACAAATGCTTGACCTTGGCAGGGTCTTATACCATTTTCCAGAAGGCAGACATTGGGAATCCATGGTATAGTGGGTCAAATAGTGGTTTCCAACAGATCTGTCCCTCCAGAACCATAGAATGTAACCCTATTTTACATAAAGGTCTTTGCAGATATAAATAAGCCTAAGAGTCTCAAGGTGAAATCATCCTGGATTAGGATGAGCCCTAAATCTAATGACAGGTGTCCTCATAAAGGACACAAAAGGGGGTAACAGAGAAAAGGACACAGGGAAGAGACCATATGAAGACAAAGGAAGAAAATGCAGTTATGCTGTAACGAGCCAAGGAACGCCAGGAGCCACCAGAGGTAGCAGAGGCCGGGGCTGATTCTCTCCTAGACCCTTCAGGGTGACCATGGCCCTGTTGACACTTGGCTTCAGACTCTAGCCTGTAGAACTGGGAGAAAAAAGAATTTCTATTGTTGTTTTAAAGCACTCAGTTTGGGAGTGAATCCAAGAACCTGAGGGGCATCAGAAATGGTCTTCTCCATGGAAGATGAAGGATAGGATGATTCTCTGTCTTATTCCTGAAGCTAATTCCTCTGCTCTTTACCCACCAAGTGATTTTTGGACACTACTCTAGAACTTGGAAACTAGCAGGTGTTCAATAAATATTTATGGAATGAATAAGTGACAAAAATGTTCACTTTAGTGACTCTAAGCATTAGGTACTAGTTATTGAACACCTGATCCTTTCTAAGCACTGTCCTTGGAGCACCACATATATTTTCCCTCAACTTAAGAATGTTGTAAGAAAACTGTTAGTATGCCCATCTTACTTCCGGTAGGTCCAAGACTCGTACAGGAAAAATGAGTTGCCAACTCCTAATTTAATAGCAGGTCAGACCCAAAACAAGTGTGTTGTTCCAAAGCCAGGATTCCAGCCTCTACACTGTGGTGGGTCCCCTCTGATCTTGGGAAGAAATCGCTCTCAGAAGGGAGAGTGTTTTGTCAGGCTGAGACACCTGAGGTTGAAGCCAAATTCTAAAATGTTTGGATTTGAGCAAGGAAAAGCCACTCCAACCTCCAAGCAATCTTTTGAGATTGTTGTCACCTCTTTTTCTAACCTTAAGGAAGGACTTTAATAGTCAAAGCCAAGCCACCAGGGGAGCCGGCCATCTCAGCCAGCGGTCAGCTCCCTGTTCTTAGAGATAGTTGGGCACTAGGTGAATACTTGGAGAGCAGACTAGGAGCTCTGAGATTCTTCTGTTCTCTGAGACCACCTCAGGTGGCTGGTTAAAGGACCAAAGGACAGAGTGGTTGTAAAAATCTTTCAGCCATCGTGAGAATAAATATTAAATGAGTTAACATTTAAAAATGGCCCAACATACTGCCTAGAATAAAGTGTTCATTTGATATTTGCTGCTTAATTACCAATTTTTCCAAAGTTCTTTAGGACAATAGTATAAAAGAGTTGTCTTTCATATTTAAACATATTTGAACTACATTATAATATGGACTTAGGAAATTACATAAGTCCTTAGAGTTGCATTTAATTTGAGAGTTAAATGAGATGGTGTTTGAAAATTCCCAACACTGTTTGACGTAGAGCAAACTTGCAATAGATGGTAGTCATTTCCTCACATTAAGAGATGAGCTGTTTACAAAAACAGTCTTTTTAAAAAGCTTGCATTTGAAAAAC
Source organism: Anoura caudifer (assembly GCA_004027475.1). NCBI lineage: Eukaryota > Metazoa > Chordata > Mammalia > Chiroptera > Phyllostomidae > Anoura > Anoura caudifer. The sequence goes on from PVKU01000541.1 coordinate 445,772, forward strand.
ATTCATGGCAGACTAACAATGCTCAAGACACAGTGCTAATTGGGAAAAGCAGCATGTCAGAAATGGAGATACTTGTAAAAATTGTGCAACGCAATTTTTGCAAAAAAAATTGAAGCAGACATTTAATAATACAAATTTATTATATTTGGGCACATCTCTGTTTATAGCTGTATGACCACATACGCAATCAAAAATGAATGCTTATGTAGCAGATATAGGTACGTATACACAGCCATGCTGAATTCAAAAATGTTAATTTCTTATAATGGCTGCAGAGTAATTTACTTTGAAAATCCTTCTGTATAATGTGATAATTGTAGGTAAATTTCAATATTTGTAGGTAAATTTTCATTTAATCTAGACTGTTATTGACCATTAAAGTATGCATATCAAGAATTATTGCCTTTGGAGTGATTACATGACACTTAAAATTTTGTTAAAATCTACACTAAAGGACATGTTAATTAACATAGAAGTTGGTAGAAATTGATTTTATTCGAGAAGGGAGTAACATTGGAGATGATAAGAGCAAGATACGGGATCTACCACTCTTACACCAATATAGCAAACCCAGTCACCCCACATCGTCTATGCATCATTTGAGGTCCAGTGCTCTCGGGTTCTAAATCTGCGTGTCCTGTAAGGCTATCACCCAGCCCAGCCACGAGTCCTGAGGCTCCTGTGTCTAAACATCTGGGCTTCCACCTTCCATGGCAGGGTCGGTGTAATTGCACTGGGGGAGTAAGAGTAGAAGGGAGAGACGAGGTATAAAAATAATGACTTTGTTTTTGTGTTTCTGTGCAAATATTTGCTCTATATCTGACAGAATGTTGTGGAACCCTTGTTCTTTTTTTTTTTTTTTTTTTAAGCAAAGCACCTGATAGTGAAATTAAAGGAAATGTGACACATAGACTTTTCTCAGCTCTAAGGAAAGAGTGTTGTCGATGTGTACCCACCAAACACTGATAACAAGCATATGCCATATGTAGCATACATTCTGGAAATAAAGAGAACATCGCTTTATTGAGTATTATAATGCTCCATAAGTTAATCATTTATCATGTACTTGCCTATGTTTCAAGACTCAGTCACCCAACAAGTGTACCTCTCTCTCTCTCTCTCTCTCTCTCACACACACACATTTATACACACTCATGAAAGGTGAAAGGAAATATATCAAAATGATTGTAGAAATTACCTCTAAGTAATGTTAATTTTTTTCCTAATGCTTTTTCATTTTCTAAATTTCTTTCAATTAATAAAACAAAAATATATGACAAAAATTACATAAATGCCACAAAAAACCTGCTTTCGCAGTTTACTGTTGCCGATTTGCTCAAAGGAAACAGATGGCTGCTGGCCCTGGAATGTGCTGGCTTCTAAAATTAGAGCCTGCAACTCTGGCGCGATCTATTGCATGGCATGGATTCCAGCCTTTAAGACTCATGTAGACATGTTTGCAGAGTATCAGTCTGACCTGTGGGAGCGAGAGTGGCTCCGATCAGCCAGAGCCCAGATACAAAGACACATAGTGCATGCAGTGTGCTCCCGCTGTGCGCCGGGCGGTGGAGAAGACGGTATGATGACACCTAGTGAGTGCATGCAGTGTGCTCAGGCTGCGAACAAGGCGGTGGAGAAGAAGGTACGACGACACCTAGTGAGTGCATGCAGTATGCTCAATGCTGCACACAGGGCGGTGGAGAAGATGGACCCATCCCTGATCTCATGGAGTTTTCAGTCAAGTTGAAAATCATAGCAATGACTGTGCACTGCTGGTGTCTCTTTCTAGAAAGTTCCATGACAGCAGAGATCCATCTGCTTTGTGCACAACTGACCTTGCAGGTCTTCCCCCAATGTGTCCAACTCCAGGTGCAAAATAAGTATTAATCGAATTGAAATGGAAGGGATTTACTAATGAAATTCAAATCAATACAAGTCAGCTCACCAGAAATTTTGAGTACCTGATGCCAGACATCCAGCTAAGTTCCAGGATAAGAGCAGTCCTTGAACGCTGTGGTTCTCAATGGTATGTTCCCCCTGGAGAGTCACAACACAGTGGGACCAGGGAAGTGGCAGAATTACACCCAAAGCACACAGTTAGCTCAGTAGAGGGACAGGTTGATTACTCCAAGGCAAGAAATCATGAAAGGCATTATGTACAAGGTTATTCCAGACCTGGCTTAATAAGGAACGAGTCAGCTGGGTAACAGGGTAGGGGAACATGCCAAGCAAGGAGAAGTAGTGTTTGTAACTGCACTGGAGGCAAAGACAATAGGACAAATCTCAGTAATTGGCCATTTTAGACTGGTAAGAACAGTCGAGGGTTTACAAGCCACTGCAGGGAGCTAGACTTTTGTCAGACTGCAGGCCATGGGGAGCCACGAAAGATTTATGAGCAGAGGAATGACTGATGAGATGTGTTTGTGATGAACCTTTTGGGCGTTTTGAAGCAATAGTAGGTGGAACAGAGGCCAGTAGGGAGGGTGCTGAGTCAGTGAGAGGAGGAGATAATAAGCCAAGGCCCTGGGAAGCAAAGGCATGAATTAGGAGATATTTCTAAAGTCTTGGTGACATAATTCGGTGGCATAATTCACTCATTCAACAAATATTACTTGAGTGACAGAATAACTCAAAATAGATTAACTTCAACAGTTCTGTCAGGTAATTGGAGAAAATACTTTGGAGAATGTCATGTCAAAATAGAGTTTTTGAAAAAGTGTGAAGTGCATTTTTATATCATGATGTTGAATCCTATCTCATTTCATATAATAATAACATTAACAATAATTATATCTCATAATCTTTATAACCATGAAACTCGATCATCTTGAGATGCTATGGCTAAGAAAAATGGGTTAGAATTATCTCCATTTTAAATATAACAGGAGAGCACAGGTTGTGAACCAAAGGGTTGTCAGTTCAATTCCCAGTCAGGGCACATGCCTGGGTTGCGGTTAAGGTCCCCAGTGGGGACCATGTGAGAGGCAACCACACATTTATGTTTCTCTCCCTCTCTTTCTCCTTCCCTTCCCCTCTCCCTAAAAACAAAGAAATAAAATATTAAAAAAATAAATATAACAGGAGAATAATGCTTAGGCAAAGTGAAAAACTTGCACGAGGTCAGATATTGCATAAACAAGGGTGTGTGTGTGTGTGCATGTGTGTCTGTAGTTAGTTTCGTTAAGGTCATTCCATGAGGCTAAACTATTAAAAAAATCTAAGCAAAAATAAACAGTGATGAATTGCACCTCGGAAAGAATTATAGCCTAATCTAATTATAATTAGACCTCTAATAGCAAAGTGAAGAGTTCCGTGAATATTATGAAAGATTCACACGAAACAAAACTTTTGCTTCCATAAATTTTATCTACAACAAATTTATTTGTCAATTGCAAAGCATGATAAATTAATTATTTTATGACCTGGGCTGTACTAACCAGAATTTCCTCTGCTCGCGAATTCACTTCCATTAACTTGGCAGGATCAGTTCTCCCTCTTTCAGGGTAAGAGTTGTGAGTCTGAAGAGAAATGTTTAAAAAGTAATTATTGGGTTGTTGTTCTTGAAAACACTCCCTCTTCTTGGATATGTCTCCAAAAGGTAAAACTGTAGCTTCTAGCTGAAGGTTGAAAAGAACACTAAAGGTAAAATAACTCAAAGACATTGATTTTTCTCTGATTGGTGCATGGATGGACAAACTTGAAAATAAAATCATCCCTTTCATCCCAACTATTCTTCCCCATTGAACACACTTTCAAACCTCATCCACTTAACTTTTTCAAAACTCTTGCCCCTCTAGTATCCTTCCTTCCCTCAGCAGCCGTGACAATCTTTTGAAAACAAATGTTAGGGTGTTTTTTCTTTCTAAATAAAAGTCCTCCAATGGCTCCCATTTCATTTGAAGTCGGATTCAAAGTCACTGCCCTGGCCCACACAGCTCGGAGTATTCTCCCTGCCTAGCTCTGAAATGCGTCCACTATCCAGATTTCCTTGCACAGCTCACTTTGGCCATCCTATTCCTGAGTGTTTCCTGAACACTCAATACTCCCTGTATCTTTGTACTTTGTACAGCCAGGGTCCAAAGTTTCAGTACATGGAAGCTACGGAACTTCCTACATGTCAGCACGTGAGGAGGAGGGACAATGAGGCATCATTGTAACATTGCGTTTCCAGTTTCTCTTTCTTCACTGAAAAACATTAAATTAGCTCTGTTATGGAAAACTGGAAGCAATGGTGAAGAATTATGACTGCTTAGGGAGTGATAGTAATTATGTTATGATAATGACTACATGCAATTTAATTGTGATTTGCTCATAAATATCAGTCTCCTCTCTCACAGCCTAAGATAGAGAGGTAAGTATCTGGCCTCAGGGAGTATTGGGGTCGGACATGTGACTGACCCCACACTATTCTGGGCAACACAGGACCAGGGAGAAATAAAGACCTAAATTCAGGATGTTGACCAGTTGACCAAAAAAGGCCAAAAGTGGGTGTGAGACCCAGACCTATTTTCCATTGGTCAGAGAACACAAAAAGGTACTTCCAAGACCAAAAGCTACATAACTATAAGTTGTTTCTGAATATAGGCCTAGATTTCAACATGAGGATCAAGGATCCAAGGAGCCTAACGACAACTTGCAGAAGGAGATCAAAGGAGCTCAAGGTGGTAGGAAGTGGGAGGAGAAGGAAACACGTGTGGCAAGCGGCAGCTGTGCCAGAGACACCTAAATAACTCCCACAGATCAATAAGGTAAAGGAGAATAGCACAAAAGAAAATGGAACATGAAATTTACAGAAGGGGGATACAAAAGATCAATAAATATATGAAAAGCTATCCTGGCCTAGTGAAATTAAAATTAGTACAATAACAAGGTACTACTCCTTACTCACTGGTTTGGCAAAAATAGAAATAGCCACTTTTATCAGGAGGTTGGGAAACAGAGACTCTTTTACATTGTGGTGGGAATGTATATGAGCAGAGCTCATTCAGAGGATAGGCTGGCATTAGATTGGACATCACCTAATGCCATTGATAAGGGAATGCCTAATAGCTGCGTACATTGCATAGAACACTATGTGACCTCTAAAATAGCATTAAGGTTTTAGAGACATACCATTAAGTGAGAAAAACAGTGTAAGTCCAATAGGTAACAAAAATCATGGTCCCAAATGCTACAGGCAAACAACACAATGTACATAAAAGCTTTTAAAACCAGGCTAGAAAGATTACCAGCTACACTGTGTCCACAAGGTAGCTGGTGATTACCTATGCAGACAGGAGCGGCCTGCAGCCAGGGTTGAGGAAGGATCTTGTTTTGTCTGGAGGGTTTAAATGCAATTTATCTGGACTGGACATGTTGCAAAACACTGGAAAGGTGTATAATTTAAAGAAAAAAACAACTGAACAAACAAACATGTTGGACAGACAGGCTACATACTTGTACATACCCCCACCTCCAGGTCTTTAAGGTATCATGTGAAACTTCTAGCAATCAACATTAACTTGATGGATTTTAAAACATTAATCTTAGAAAATGAAATTAGAGAACTGAAACAGAACAAAAAAAAAATCAAACAGCATTTGCATGTAACCTGTGATTGCAAACCTGGGGTATAAAGGAGAATTTTCTAGGAAAAAAAAAAAAAAGAAGAAAGCAGCCATCTGGATAGTTTAAGCTGTGATATCCTGCATGCCTAAATTATTTGTAATAAGTACAGCAATCTCTTTTTCTCTATGCCCAGGATGCCAGTTACTTAAAAAAAAAAATAGTAAGTTAAACAACTGAGATGCTAGAACGTCATCGCTAAGACTTAGCATTTACTTTGTTCATATTGACAATTTCATAGATGAATCGATAATACTCTTAAGTGGAAACTAAGGGAATTTTGGCTACAGCAACAGTAACCATCTCTGGTTAACGAGAGCAAAAGCAGAATGAAGTGGGTGAATGCAAGTGTCTTGCAGAAGAGCAGGAATAACTGAGAAACCAGGCTCAGAACGAGGATTTGTATAAGAATACAGGTAACTGTTCTAGAAAAGTAGACATCACTCACTAGGTGCTAACTTTAGGAAGCTGTAAGAATAACACAATTTATGGAGTTCTTGCAATACTCTCAGTGCTCTGCTAAGCCCATTGAGTGTACTAACTCATTTATTTTCTTCTAATAGTTGTTATCATGATGCCCATTTTACAGATCCAGAAACCATCAGTAAACAAGACATAGAATTGGGAGTCAAGCCAAGCAGTCAAATTTCAGGAGCCACATTCTTCATTATCACGAAATTCTGCCGCCATTGTGTGATCAGCAAAGTTTGTGTAGAACTGTTGCTGGGGAAATAGCAGCTGCATGAACACCTATCTTAGCCTCTCTCTGGTTTAGTACAGTAAACCGGACAAAATGATAGATGCTGCTTTCAGAGCCCAACCTTCAGAGAGATCTTGCATGATCTCTCTGTCCCCACCTGCCAGGAGAACAGCAATGTCCTGGATGACCTTGAGCCACATGATGATTCCAAAGTCTCTGCCGGCATGTGCTCCTGGCTGACCCCATATCCTTCTTAATGCATAAAGAGACTTCAGTAACAACCAGCATCACCACAACTAATGCATCCACACACGTAAAATGTATTAGAAAAGTACAGAGGAGAGTTTGGATGTCTCAGAATATCTTCCCAGTACAGGGGACATCTGAAATTAAAGTGGAAAAATAACTTAAAAACTTCTTGAAAATGTCTCCCAGAGTTAGCTGGATTTTAGGAAGAACCTGGATTTGAATTTAAAATGCTTTGAGTAGTCAAAGATCTGAAGTGCCAGGATTTCTCAGGTTGATCGAGATCCACGCATCCATGGAAAGGCCAAATACAGGTGTGAAATGATGCCAACATCTTTTTTTTCTATTCTGATACCTCCGGGCTTACTTCAGGGTGCTTTCTCAGGCACCATCTCTTACTCAAGGTTCTGTGCTAAAGCCAATGGGCAAACACTCAAGGAAAAGTTAGTCCTTTTTTCCTAAAGGATTTTTCAATCTATAGATGGAGGGGTAGACTTGGTCTTAAAGTAGTGCATGGGTGATGGGGTTGAGTTCTTTCAGGTAGTCCTCTGGCATTCTCCTATGCTTCAGAATATAACTGATAATGAGCAAGAGCCAAAGGATGTTTTCAGTGTCTGTATACAAAATATCAGAATGATTTAGAGGAGAGTATCTCAATTCATCATCTAATTAATATTTCCCCTGAAATTATAATTTGTCAGTCAAGAATCGATTCAATCTATTTATGTTGTTGCCACTATATGCTAAACACATTGACACATATCACACAACCTAAGCCCCAAGATATGTTTCTAAAAATGGCAGTATTATAGGCATTTTTGAAAGGCTGCATGTGCCTCGGAGTAAAGCTACATGCCCAAGTCTACCCAGGAGAGAAGATTCAGAATGGGCATTTGAACCTAGTGTTCTTGCCCACATCCAGAACTCTGTCTACCCCTCTAGCTGTCACTGTACCCCCCCTCCTATCTCCTTCCCCAAACTCTAGCTTTTTTTAATCCTCTTCCAAGCAGCTATTTTCCCTCTGAGCTTCTCTTACTTGAGATTGAAGTCTCAAGATGCACACTCACCTCACTCTGCTTCAACAGACCTGAAAGGGAAGGAGGGAGGCAGAAAACAAAATAGCTCAGCAGATGTTTCCCGATAAATGTTGGGTTTTTTTTTTTTTTTTAAGTGCAAGTTGCTAATGTGGAGGTTTATTTTGGGGCCTGCCAGTGTGAGCAGATGTTAGAGAAGACAAGTACCTGCTCAGACAAGTATACACAGACATTCATGGCAGCTTTGCATAAAGAGTGGGTCTTTAAAAAAAGATAGTGTGATAGCATGTCTTACAGAGATTCAGCAGGCTTCTCCTTGATTGGTTCTTGGGGACCAATTTGGACCCTATATTTATTCTTGAACTTTTGTACTTACAAACACAAGGCCACACGAAAGGGAAGTGGAGATAGGTTCTGCCTCCAGACGCAGCCCGGAGAATACAATCAGAGCACACAATACCTGAAAACTCTGGCACTCAGGTGCTAGCCCTCCAATTAATGGCAGCTAAGTTGTTTTTGGACATAAATATTTATACTTCATTTCTCATTAAAACTTTGCTTCTGAAAATATTAAATCCAAACCTCTGATCGCTGGATAATTAATGGCAAAATAACGTATCAAGGCTTTTGGGAAATCGAAGATGTGTCATTTTCACTCTAAGTATTCTCACAGTAGGAAGGTACGAGCCCCAGAACTCCATTCAGTAAACGTTCACTGCACACCTACCTACATGGGTAAGGGCTTCCACTTTGAAACTCGGAAGTAAGTAGGACACAGCTCCAGGTCTTCAGCACCTTAAATCTCATGAATATCACGTCACAAAGCTGATTGATCACAAGACCTCATGGAAACATTTCCCACTGAATGAGAAGTTGCAAGAAGCGGCATTGGATCAGCTGAAAGGCCTGCCTGTCTCTGCACAAGGAACGTGTACCCAGGAAAACAGTTCTTTGAAAAACTGTAAGAGTGGCCATGAGAGGTTTTACAGATTCTGATGGGATCTTCTCCAAGATAACTAGGTATCTTGGGCAATGAGCTGCTTTTTGGGGGACTTAGGGGCCAGAGGAGCTTGCTCTCCAATGGGCAGCCACAATGAGGGTCCTGCTTTGACAGCGATCCGTTCATAGTTACATCTGACATTCTTTTCTGGACTTGTGTGATTTCACTGTGTCTGCTGTAATTTTTCAGCAAGCACACTAGCCTGGTATCTTCCGTGTGCAAGTCTTGTTAAATGGAGTGACCATACCACTCTTGGCTTTTAAACCACCATAGAATTTCCCTTTACGGCAGGCTGGTGTCTTTCAAAGCACCCCCCACATACACACACACACACACACACACACACACACACACACACACACAGCGCTGGCTCTTCACTGTGTCTCCAGTCTCATTTCCAGGGACTTTCCCTGGACGGCACTACCTTTCTCAGAGGACACCAGATGTGCCAAACTACTTGCAAATTCCATGTGTTGCAGATGTTCTCTTTCTGTCTGCAAAGCCTTGGCTCCTGAGTTTTGCTTCAGAGCAATTAACTATTCATTATGGAGGACTAAGCTCTCCAGTGTCACTAGCTCTCGGGACACTTTCTCAACCTAACTTTTATATTTCCAGCATACAATGTACTTCTATGAAGGTTGTTATCCTATGCCATTGCCATTATCAATTTGCATGCCTGTCCCGCAAACTAGCTGTGACCTCCCCAAGGGTAAAAGCACCACATTCATCGCTACAGTTTCACCCCCAGCAGATTTCTTGGCATGCAGTGGGGTTTGCAACCTGTCTTTGTACTACTGCATCAGTGTGAACACTGCCCATTGGAGCGACAGAATTCATACTCATGTAAATATCAAGAGGAGAGCACAGGTTGACATAAGTGGGGGGGATGGGGTGGTACTGGACTTGGGCATGACAGTTTCCAGGGACTCATGTGGTCAGAGCTTGACTTCTCTTGGCTCTGATTCTGCTTCTCTCTGAGAATCGGCTTCCTTTGTCCACAATTCGAATGGAGTTTTGTTAAGTAGTGGCTGCTTGATGTTCTGGGGTTACATCATCGATTTTATGAACTGAAAGGAAAGGGAGAATGTCTCTCTTCAATGGTTATATCTAAAGTCCTAGGAAAGGATCCTGGTTGGCCAAGGTTTGGTCTCATGCTCACCCCTGCACTCACCGATGTTAGGAGGGGAGAGTAACATGTTTGGGGACAGGTCTGGGTGAGTGACCTTCTCACCCCAACAGCTGTAGGGGACTGTGACTGTCAGGCACAAGGAAACCGCACTGAGCAGAGCAGGGGCAAAGAAAGAAAAGGAAAAAAGAAGCACAGGGTGAACATTCCACAGACAAAAGCTGCTGCCAGTTCTAACTACCTGCTACAATGGTCTTAACAGTTATATGAGTGCTCAGTAGATGTTCACCTACTGAATAGATTTGTGAAAATATAGGTTCTGATTTCTTCCTTTCTTTCTCTCTTCCCATCACTGACTTGTATGATTACATAGAAAGAGTCTGTCTCTGTGTTTCGTGATTGTAATTTCATTTCTTTGTTCAAGACCCAGACACTCTTTCAGCTCACAATAGACTGTGTTTAGTTTCCACCATGAAATTTTCATTTATGTTAAGAGATTTTCAATCCAGCAGTCGAGTTGGTCTACTTTTAGACTTCTGCCCACAAACACAGTCATCAATCTGTTTCTTACAAAGTGTTGTTTGCTGTGATAATCTCACCTCCATCAAGTGTTTCTTTCTTTAAGTCCTCGTTATTAAAATTGTGGAGCAGAAACTCAAGAAAGATAAGGCAATGAGCTGAGGGTGTCAGGCAATGTGAGTCAGTAGAAAGCCAACTTGTTTGAGAAACTGATACTTGACTTTAAGTATGTCTCTGTCCCCAACCCACCTTGGACAGGTCACTTTGCCTCTTGGCCATTACTTTATCTATGGAAAAAATTAGATTTGATGATTTACTGGTGTTTCTCAGCATTAATTCTCTGTACATCTATGTAAGAGTCTTATGACAAGAACAAAATCGGAGCAACCATGCTTCATCTAAGCCTCTGTGACCCAGAACCTGGCATACACACCATTCAACAAGACTAACTTGTCCATACCATGATTGCAGAATTTAGCTTTCTCTTTGTGTTAGAGCAAATTATCTAACTTCAGCCAATTTGCAAACAGTATCTTTTACTCTGTTTCCTTCAACCAAGTTATGCCTTTCCCAAAGAGCCAGTGGGTTACTTTCTAAGAACTTTGTTCACTTGCTGACTTCTGCAGCTTTACTTGCTCATTTTCTTCCACCAGGAAAGCCCTGCTGCTCCTCTCTTACCTGTTCATATCCCACCCATCGCTGACAATCCAGGATAAGATCGTTCTGAGGCCTTCCTAATGTTCAGCTCGCCTCCCCCCCCCCATCAGAATGCTCCTCACCCTTGTCCACTGAGTGCTCACAGCTCTTGGTTTATTCCTTTGAGTAACAGTGAACACATCCCACCTGCGTCACAGTTATTTGGGGATTTATCTCATCCCTCCCACTGTCATGCACACCCCTTCCCTTCAGGAGAGGAGGTTCTGTGTAGTTGTGTACAGGCAGGTTTTGCAGCAAGACAGGCCATAATCAAATCCAGCACTGCCCCCTGGTCTTTTGGAAACCCCTTGATGTCTATGATCATCAAATTCGTCAGAGGAAAAGCAATACCATGGGAATGCTAGAACAACAAAATGAAATCCTCTACAGGAAACCACTTAGTACTCTACTGGGCTTTGAACACAGAGCTGTTGAAGTCCTTTCTTTTACTGCACTTCACATATGCAAATCCCTCCCTAGGCCTCACAAAGCCGGACATAATCTGGCTCCTGCTATTTCTAATGAGGAGCATATAAACAGTTCCACACTTTTTATCATTGAGTACAATTCCATTGTATGGATATGCCACAGTTTTTCTGATAGACATTTAAGCCTCTTCCAATTTTTAACTATTGCAAATAAAGCCGTTACGGGCATTCCTGTACAAGTGTTATGTAGATATATAATCTGATTTTTCTTGGCTAAATATCTACTGGTAGAGTGGCTTGGATCATATAATAGTACAAGTTTAACTTTTTAAGAAACTACCAAAGTATTTCCAAAGTGGTTATATGATATTATATTTCTCTCAGCAGTATGAGAGAGGTCCAGTTGCTCCATAATCTTGTCAACAATTGGGATAATTAATCTTTTTAACTTTATAAACTTTGAAAGGTGTATACTGGCATCTCATAGAGGGTTTTCTGTATCTCATTTTTTGCTTATTTTTGTTGTTTATACTATTACAAGTGTCCCCATTTCCCTTTTTGCCCACTTCCCCTGCCCCCACCTTTGCCCGCCCCTTCCCTGTGGCCAACACCACACTGTTTTCCACGTCTATGGATTATGCATATATGATCTTTGGCTAATCCCTTCACCTTCTATCATCCAGTCTTCCCTTCATGGTGGCTTTAATTTACACTTATCTAGGAACAAAGGATGACCATATCTTTGTATATGCTTATGGTCTCTTCATATGTCTACTGAAATATTTTGCATTCTTTTTAAAAATCAGGTTGTGGACTTCCGGCCAAGATGGAGGCATAGGCGGACACACTGTGCCTCCTCTCACAACCAAGATTAAGGACAACAAAAATATAGAGACAAAAAAAAA